>VZTG01001540.1:546641-679615 GCA_013397845.1 Melanocharis versteri
GGAGCGCTGCTGGAAAAGCCTGCCTGTCTTTGGAAGGCTGCAGCCATGCCAGCCTTAGTGGAAAAGGTGGAATGTCGCTACCCGGGCTTTCCAACAGGTTGCTCGTGTAGCATGTGAAAACCATCCTGCTTCGACTCCCACGGTGGTGGAATCGCCGTTCCTGAGGCGTTTAGAGAAAGGCTGGACGTGGCGCTCAGTGCCGTGGTGTAGTTGACATGGTGGTGTTTGGTCAGAGGTCGCACTCGATGATACCAGAGGTCTTTTCCAACCTAATTTTGTGATTTGTTCGTGTGATACAGCATTCGCCCGTGCATGCGGTTGAAACTGATTAAGTTGTACAGAGCACCATAACCTGTACCTATGTGTGTCAGAGTAACTATGTGATTACCAGAGCTTAGCAACAAATACATACAGAGCTCTTTCTTCTCTCTCTTTCTTGTTCCACTTAAGTAGAAAGGTTTTGAAAAACATGGGATATGATCAAGGTAGCTGAAGTGACAGAAGCCCCTTGTGGACCCAAAGTCCTGTCGTAAAGTTCCTTTACCACAATAAGTTTTTTAGCCTCAGGAAGTAATTTTGCAATGATGAAAAAAGCATAGTCTTGCCTTTAAAGCTTTGTCCAAACAGTAAATGCTCCATAAGGATGATATTTGTCCTAACAATTGTGCTGATGATGTTTTTGGGTTTCACAAAAGAGTTTTGGACAGTGTTCCACACATAGGGCTCTTAAAAACAAAAAAGCTGATCTTTTGCGGAATAAGCAGTTGCTTTCGAAAGTTACTTGTTATTGAAGTTCTCTAGGAAGTTTGTGCCTTTTGAGTGTATTCAGAGATAAGCTGGGGAAAAAGGGAGATTACAGAGTTTGCTATGGACACCAGATTATTCAGTGGAGTAAAAAAGAATTGCAGAAGGGTTTCCTGATATTGCATGATGTTACAGTGCAAGTCAGTGTTAGTAAATGCAAAGTAAGAGAGTAAGTTTCTCGGCCTAAACGATGATGTGCCCACAGTGAAATTGCATGCCCACGTTTCAGATGCTGCATGCTTTTGAAGATAAGTACTGGCTCCAACTTGTCATTTCCCAAACAAAATAGGATTACCTGTTTTCTTTTTAAACTGTTATGCTCTCGCTGTAGCATCTATACAAATTGTTCAGGAATAAAGAAGGCAGTAAAGAAGACCACTTAGCCCCTGAAAAAGCTCATATTGCAGCTCTGGGACTAGATGGCAAAGGGACATGGAGGCTGCTCTGGACTAGGTATGTGATCATGGCTGGGTGCATGTCTGTCACAGGCAGCATTTGTCATGGGTTCCATTGCCATCAGGATGACTTGTTCAGCCAAAACTGGTGCATTTTGATAAGGATTACAGGTTAAATGCCTTCAGTTTCTATTAAGTGAGTTAACAGGGGTTTAAAGTGGTGGATTTTAAGAGGAGTGGGAGAAGACAAAGCAAATCAGCATGCATTCATTTTTGTTAGTAGAGAAAATGGTAAGCTTTTGTACCCACCACCATGGTGAGCTATCCAATTATGGATCTTTTTCATCCTGACTGTAATTAAATAGCTCTTCAGAGTGTGTCTAGATTAGAAAAGATAGTTGCAGATATTTACCCTACAGTGAATCTGAACAGCTGACTTCCAGTTTTGATTTGACACTGATTGAATTGGGATAGCATGGAGCATCCAGCACGTGGTGGCTGGCACACAATAGGTGTAGGCAGGGTATTAACTATGTGAGTGTGTGTGCACCACTCCAGGCTAGAAAAAAGAATTGCAAACTGAAGGATGACTTGGACAAACAAATGGTTTTATTTGGATTTATATGGACAGGTTCAGAAATGTAGTGTGAGCAGGCAAGGAGGGTGGAGAGTGGGCTGTTTTTTTACAATGTGAGAGCATTCAGTGTCTTATTATAGTTACAATAATTTCACAGTAATCTTTTTCTGTTTCGGAGATGCTGTGTGTTGGAGAATGGAAATGTTCTTTCCACTTAGTTGAGAGACTGTGAAATGCTGCTTGAGTTGTGGGTTTCTCAGTGTTAGCAAAGTGTTAGCTCTAGGGAACTCTGAGAAAAACAACATGAAGTTATTTTTTTTTCAGAGTAGTTCCCCACGGTATAATTTTTAGTGCTTTGTTCCATCCAGTTTTAAATCACTCTACTGCTGGAGCTTTTATTTGCCTTGCAGCTTTTCCACTAACAACTCTCACTGCTGGCAATTTGTTCTTAACTGCGTTTGCTAACTTCTCTTGTAGCTAATACCATTCTAGACAACTGTAAAATTAATCTCTCTTCACAATCTCCATATCGTTCTAGTTGTTGCAAGCTTATCTAAGGCCTCTTTAGAAATCATCAAACTATGCTATATGTTTATTTTTAATTAATCTACAGAACAATTTCCTTAACCCTTACTGTTGCTATAGTAGGAAGTCTGTGAGTGCGTAACCTTTGCAGCAGCAGGAGCTTGCATTAGCAGCTTTTCAGGATGCCTGGGGGCAGCACCTGATTTCCATATACATTTACACAGGATTTTAATCAGAAATAGATGCACATAGTGGCATTTATTTATAGAGTGCTGTAAGTATATGCAGCACTTCAGAGCACAGAATGTGGTTTCCCCATTGATTTTACTTTCCTTGCAGCCTTCAAAGCAATCTCCCTTAATCAGCCCAGCTGCTCAAAAGTAACATTTTCTTCTCTTTCTCTAGAAGCAAACTGATTTTATATTTGCCACCTATGATTTATTTGGGGAGTGGTGTGGAGAGGACACTTGTTTTTTTTAATGGCTATATCTAACAGTTGGCGTTGGCACCTTGTTTAAAATAACAGTGCTAATATTTGTTGTACCTGTCAGGGTGTTATTGAACAAAACAAACCATCTAGCAAACTATATCTGGTAGGCTCTGGATTAGAGATTGTCTGTACTGGGATACATCCTTGGATTTATGTGCAATATTCTCCATATTTCAAAACTTACTCAGAAGTCACACTTATGGATGCGCATCCATACAATCAGTTAAAAAAATGTTTTAAGGTTTTCTCACTCAGTTGCAAAATCTTTCAATGTCAATATATCCCTGAATTAAGGTAAAAAACTGTGTAAGGCATCACTTTTTTTTATATTGCCACACATTTAAAGAAATACCTCCAAAGTACCCTGCATTTGCGAGTAAAAATGTGCTTTTTGTCTTTCTTGTAATAACTGTTACATATACTTATGTCTCCATTAAGCAGCAGAAACTTTTTCACCATAGGTTTTTGGGTTATCATTCTGTCATCTCATGCCAAACAGACCAGACAGAGTGAGCCGATGAGAGAGAGGCTGGAGCACAGCTACTAAATCCCAGAAGGTGCTCACCATCCTTGACTATCTGGAGACACTGGATGACTGTCAGGAGACAAGGAGCATACATCAATGCTCTCATTAACCATTTCCATGCTGCTAAGAACAAAAATGCTGGGATCAGATGGAAGAAGCTAACTCATTTGATTATTTAAATAACTTTATTTTTCATAATGTAAAGTCATACTGGATATATCAGTTCAAATGTACAAGTAGATTTTAAGAGACATTTTCAAATGTCTCCAGATTTTTTTTATTTACAGTTACACATATCAACATAGCTTACCCAATGGGCATTAGTGTACATTCCAAACTATAAATGCGTCCCCTTGCTAAGGCTTGGCTTGTGTGTCATAAAAAGGTCTCACAGTTTTGTTCAGGCATTAACCAGGAGCTGAACACATAATTTCATGTGCAGATGGGCTGTTCTCTTAGTGTGTTGTTACGTACTTGTCTCCTTGAAGTGTGCTTTTGCTAACTTACCCATTTATTTTTTCCCCTGTTCTTTTCTGAGGAAAAGAGCAGCTATTCCTATAAACAGTCGGTGTCATGAGGGTGGGCACAATGGTCCTGTGACAAAGACATTGTTCAGAAGTAGCAGATAGGAGGAAGGGCTATATAAGTTTGTGTTCAGTTGAAAAGAGAAAAAATATAAAGCAAAGCACATTTCTAGACTTGATGTTAAAGGCTCGATGGGATATTGACTATTTCTTTCATCTTTGTTTATTTTAGAGTGCCTGCAGCAGTGATGTGATGCCACATAGAAAATAGGCTTTATAAGCAGAATTCAAGTGTGATTCTGTTACGGGTTGTTCAATGGCTTCTGGGGTAATTGAGTTACCAATATTGTTTTATTCGTTTAATTTTTTTACTGTGATTCTTGGCCCACAGATTTAGAAAATGGAGAAAATTATTCCAGATGTCCAGAACACCTGACGCATCAGAAGTGCAGCTTTCCCTAAGTCACAGTGAAAACTATTTCTTCTGTGGCTATTGCAATCAAATGGGTATTTCCTCAGTCAGAATAATAGACATAAACAGTAGGGAAGAAAAATTTTTGCTTTTGAAGTAGTCCCAGTCTTGATTCCAATTTAAAATTCTGTTGTCTCCTACCTGTCTTTTCCATATCTTTGTGTGAACACACTCACCAAGGGAAGCGAGGTATCTTAACAGAAAATGTATCACAGAAGGCCACCTTGTTCTGACTTCAGCAATTATTTCATCCATTTATCTTCCGTAACGCATACAACTACTGTCAAATTTGGTGGGATTAAAATTAGCTGTGGAGGAAATTTTGTAATACATGGTGCAAAATGATCTTTCACTCCATAATATTGATCTTGCCATAGCACCTGGTGCCACAGGATGGCAGTGTCCTTAAATACACAGGAACCTTGGGAGGCCACAGCCAAGTTCCGAGGCTTGGATCTGCTCAGCAGGAAAGAGAACCTGTTTTTAAAAAGGGTTAAGGAGAGGGGGCAGGGGAAAATAAATGCATTTTTTCTATGTTTACAGTTGTGTTGCAGCACAGCTATTTCTGTAAGATATAAGTTGTAGAAGTTAGTGTTTTCTGTGTGGTAATTTCAATAAGATACATGAAATGTTTGGGAAAAAAACATGTCTTGTCAGTTGTAATTGGATTCTATCATAAATAGTAAGATTTGCCCTGTTTTGTAAATTAAATGAGCTGTTGGTTCTAGACTGTCTTGATCACTCTTTAACAAACAACAGCGAGCCACATAAAAGAAAAAATACAGCTTTTATGGACTACTGGCCCTTACTAATCCTTGCCCTTACTAGAAGAGATTTTCAGAAAGTATCTAAAAAAATAGGACTGTTGTGCTTGAATTTGAGTACTACCAATCAGTCATGATAAAAATTTTGCAATTTCAGGTTTTTTTAGGCTACTGTGCAATGGTAATAAAACCATATAATATTTTAAAAGGAAAATGCTTCTCATAGTTAATGTCATTTGCATAAACTTATGCATGCATACATGCTACATGATAAACTTGAAGATTTGAGCGTCTGTAGGAAATATTCTGACACAAAGCATCTTTTGAAATGTGTCAACATTGAAGGCAAATACCTCCTATGCAAATAAATTTAGTAAATAAAACTTCTTCAGTAACTGGAAGACTGGGTATCTGCTTTACCACAGTTCATGGGTGTTACATGCAAAGCTACAATTAAACTGTAGGCTGTGCTTTTTTTGCTGTGTTAGAGTAATTTTACAATAAATTGTTCGTTCAAACTGTTTACTGCAGAGTGAAGTGGGTGAAAGAAACATGACTGTTAGACCACTAGCAAGCTGGTCAAATATTCATATGTAACTGCAGTTATTCTGTATCTTCCTGAGTTCAGTATCTTACTTATACGTCCTACAGGATTTGCTAGTGCTCTGTGCAGCCATTATGTTGGCCAGTGTAGCTGCTGTTGATGCAGAGGTGTCACTGGTGGAACAGCCATTTTTCAAGGCCAGAATAATAGCTGTTCAGTCGTTGTTCATATGACCTTGCTACAAGCTGCTGCTGCTGCTAAAATATCTTAAAATAGGGGCCTAAAAAGCACTTCTCACATAGTAACTTTATAAAACCACAATTGAAGCTTCTACATTTTTTGTACCAAGTGAATTTACAGTTACACACTAATACACACAGCTTCTACTTAGCAGCCACTTTTGTGACGTAATTGTTCTCTTCAAGGGAGTAGCAGCAAAATTACATTATAGAGCTACTGTATAATTGACTTAGAATAATGCAAGAAGTCTTTAACATCCAGCTAGTTTTTAACTGGAGATACTTGTATGGAGAAAATTCAAAATTTCTGTTGCAAAGTCATAAGTAATATGCCAAAACAGTTCAGCTTTTATAGGACATCATGTACATACAGCAGATGCTTAATTTCTATCTTTTGAGGTTATATTCCTCTACTTTGTTTTAGGAAGAAAATATGACTGTAACAGAAGATTTTAGTAGAGTGGAAAATACTTACCAAATGGAAGCAGAGGTATGTATTCAACCAAACCAAAAATAAAATAAACTAATAAGAAGTTTGTCAAGGATCTGTAAAATTTGCAGAGTATCTTTTGTCAGACCAAGGAGCATAAGGGCAGCATAGTCCGAAAAAACAATTTTAGGACTGCAGTTTATAGCAGAGTTCAGCTGCAGTCTTCTGTTGTGTGCAGAACTTGTTTTCTTCTCAGATGATTGTGTGCTTTTTAAATGTTACCTGATGCTACAGACTGGTATATTTGGTTTTGGGGCAGTGTGAGCAAACCAACAATTCTGAACTCTCCTTCACCCATAGCCCTTCCTGCCCTCTGCTTCTTGCAAGGAGCTGGTGAGTTCAGAAAGCTGCCCCAGTTAATAACCTTTTTTTCCCCTCAGCTCAGCTTTTTTTTTTTTTTCATTATTTTAGCTCCTTGAACCAGGAGCAAATGCAAGATCTGCTTAGGCCACAGTTGCACAGCACCTGGATTTTGGTCTGTTCTATACAACTCTGCCATCAGCTTGCTCTATGTAAAGCAAAGCTAAATTGTTTCCTGGGTAATTGGCTCAGAATTTTGTAGGTAAAAGGTGCTCTGTGAAATGCAGATATTATGGGAATAATACCATTTACTTCAGTGTCTGCTAAAGGAAGTATATATTTGCACATTCATGTCATAGTAAGAAATAAATGCTGTGCTTGAAACATTCACTGAGGGAAATTATGTGTGTTCAGCTAATGTATTTTTTTAGACCATAAAACTTTAATCACTACCTAGCAAGTTTAGAGATTCTTACAAAGTAAACCTGGAAGCCTGCAATAAAATGATGGCTGTTTTATAGAGCTGTGGTTTCCAGTCCTCTTAAACAGGTTCAGCCTCCTTAGTTTGCTTGCTTTAAGGCATATTCTCATCTAAATAACACCAATAAATACAGAAATGATTGAGAATTCGAAGAACAAAAGTTGGATTTTAAAATGAGTCTTAAGATACTTAAATGGTGTGCATCAGTGTCATGCACTGAATGACTTCAAGTTCCTCATGGAGACACCTACTACCTGGAGAGCTCAAATCACCATGTTTTTTAGATGACCTGTATTTAAAATTATTAAACTCTATTATTAATTACCATATGAATTACTGTCTAGGCTACAGACAAGCTTAGGCTTACAACTTCGGTCTTAAGTGGTAACTTAACCAATTATCTGTCTTCTGCTATTAGTTTTTATACAACAAGGATTATATGTGGAAAGCTAATTGCTTGGTTAGTGTTTATTTGTAAGCAGCTCGGAACAGCTGTAGTTGCTGTTCCAAAGTTGTGTGGTTGCCTGGGACCCGGGGCTCGGAACTGGAAGAATCCAGCCACAGTGCTGCTGTTTTGGCTGCCCTGCACGCTGAGGTAGCAGTGTGGCCACTCTATTTATGCAGAGATTAGTCTCTCCTTGCTTCTCCCTTTATGTGTATCCTTGTTTCATTAGTGCAGCTTCATAAACCAATGGAGTTCCCATTGACCAGCATGTTTGCCTACTTTAGCAATATAAATGAATTTAAAACTCACTTCCATTCTCTTCTCTGTTAAAGAATTTGCCATTATATCTGTGTTATACGTAAAGGCTTGGAAGTTGTGTGTTACTTCATTCTATAAACTCTTTGCCATTTGTCTACTGTAAAGAAAGACTGAAAAATTCCCAGGCAAATAGCTATTTTAAAGTATAATGAAGAATTCAAGGTATTCTTTCAACTGTAAGGAGATAATTTTAATTCATGCTATAACAAAGGAAAATATGCAGAAGAGTGAAGTTGTGTATAAGATCTCAAAGCTCTATAATGTCTTTATCATAATAGTTCATTTATTGCATGATGTTCTCATGGGATGAAGATTATGTTGGTTTTGTGCATTTCTTAATACACTCGCCTCCTTATAACCATAACTTCTTGTCATTTACAGACTTATCCAAACCTTGGAATGTCTCTAATAGTTTTGCATAACCTCATGTTACTTTTTCACACTTTTTAACCTTAATAACTGATAAGTTAAAACATTCCTTTGCATTTTAATGTTCAAGTATTCTCTGTAATTGTAAGTGGAATTTATTAGATGTAGCTCTAAATTAAAATTGTGATTTTTTTAGGAGGGGGAACAGCAAAATCAGCTATTGCTCAGTTGTTTTCTGCCCCTGAGGGTACCTGATTGAGTGCTTCTTTTTTAACAGTAAAGTTCTGAGTGCCCAGAAGTGCCCCAGTCTCCTGATTAAGACCCATAGTTCTTTTGTTTCATCATTCTTTTGTTTCATCTCCTAGAAGGAACAAGTCTTGTAAATGCTGATGGCAATCTGGAAAACACTATGACAGTCCTCATAGTGAGAGTTTCCACAAAACACAGCTATGACAGTTTTCTGGCAAAACATCGCAGGGAGATGTATGCTTTTTATATGTATGGCAAGAACTCCCACTGAAGAAAAAACTGTAGGTGTAGCCTCATCTTCAGTCTCTGTTCAATTGACACTGCACCTTCCAGAGCCACTGAACCACTGCAAGGATCCAAGCCAGGATAAGGTTTGGGTACTACACCAAAAGGCTATCAAGGGTAACAAGATGAGAGCATTAATTTCTTTGTGGTAATTGTCAATAACTACTTTTTACCTTACTCTGTGTATGAAGTAGCTCCCTCCTCTCTCACTGAGAGACTCAGCTTCCTCGAATTATCTCCTTCTCCACAAGGTAAATCTCTGGTACGCACACAGGAAGCTGCTGCAGTGCAGCTGACATGCTGTAACTTGGATTTTTGTGTCATATCCCTTCACTGGGGTGGAGTGATGCATAGACTACAGCAACCACAGGGGCAACTGTCACCGGTGTAGGCAGTAGAATTTTCTTTACTGCAGGTTTTTTCTTCCACTCCTGTGGAAGCTGTATTAGTATGCAAAAAGAAAGGAGTCGAAGGTGAACCTGGCTCATGGTGAGAGTGCTGTACTGGAAGTGAAGATGAGGTTTTAGTTTTTCTAAAAAAAGAGTTAGGGATCCAGGATTTCTAATTCCTGAATGCTGTATCAGCTCAGCATCATTGCTTCAGTCCTGGCCCCTGTGCTTTGCCACAGAGAAAAGCTGGCTGCTGCCTGGAAAGTTGCTGCCTGGCAAGTTGCTGCCTAGAACTTGTTCCCACCAGGAATACTGTAGGGCTCTGGGTCCAGGGCTCGTGGTGATACCTGCTTTTGTAGCGTTTGGGAAAGCACCTGAATTCCTAATGCGTCTTCATTTAATGCTTCTTATTGCCAAAGCCAGAGACATCTTAGGTGTTTAAACTGTTTTTAATCCAAGTCTGAAGTGCCCAGTTCCCTCTCAGCACTGCAGTGAGTGTTCAGACAATACAGGATTTGGAGCCCACTGCAAGCTGAACTGGGCTTGGCTTAGCTTAATCTCATAGCTGAGGTTTCTTGAACCTAATGCTTGGAATTAAAATGTAGTTTTCCTTCGAGCGCAGTGTTTTCCACATCATTTTGCTTGAGCTTCTGCGCAATTAACATCTAGCAATCTAAAAAGGGAAGAACCAGGATGCATCTAGTCACGTGCCCCAAAGAGCACATTCGTTCTTCAGATTGTCTACATACCAAGAATGCCGTACTTCCTCAGAAAGGGATTTCTTAATCCTCAGTTTTAAACCATTTAATGAACTTCTTTCTGTTGCAAACCTAATGCTAGTCTCTAGAGCTATATAGAAGTCTTATAAGTTCATAAATGTTGGAGTTATATACAGAACTAGTATGTTTAGTTACTTTGTAGATGTCTGGCTTTATGCTGATTTAAATAAAAGTGTTGTGTCAATGGAAAATGAAAATATCACTCATGTGATGTCTGTGTTTGCTCACTCCCAGGTCTGTATCATATTCAGCGATTTTGGAAAAATGCAAAGTGTTTGCAATCTACTCATTGAAAAGTTAGGAACCTCAATTACCATCAATCCACCTCATTTCTACCATACACCAGAAGCCATAGACACCCTTCGGTAAGTTCTCTCACACGCCACAAATTTTACAGCCTCAGTTAATATGAGTGCATAATTTATGCTGTTTGCAATGGGAGCAAGTAGTTTCCTTCACACCTATTAATATTTATGTTAGAGATTTCAGTATTTAAGTATAACTTACAAGTTAATGCTGTTCAGCTTAGAAGATAGAACTTGTTCTTGTCCCTATGCAAAAGCAGAATGTAATATACAATATTTTCCCACTGATTTCCACTGGAGTATAATCTACTGTGAATCTTAGGTCAACAGAATTTGGCTTTGATTACATCATCATGTGTATATTTCATTTGTATTTATTAATGAGGCTTCAGGTGTGTTACCAGATGTTGATAATTTTAAGTACCCTTGCCAGTTCTCATTACTGTTAGCTGCTGACATGATCTGGAAAGAACCATGTGTGGCACTTCCTCAGCATCAAAACATGCTGCCCTGAAGCTCACAATCTTAATATGTTTTAAGCATTGACTATTCAAAGTCCAGGCTTTTCCCACTAACATGGGAGGGACAGAAGGAAGTTTAGTCTTGGCTGGGGTTTTGCCTCTTTAAAGAAAAGAACAGCCTGGTCCAAGAAGCAGGCTCAGCTGCTGTTCATGGTTCCAGAGACGCCAAAAGTGAATGTCAGAGGTATCTACAGGAGATCAGGAAATCTGGCCAGTGAGGTTAAGCAGGTGCTAGTATGCCTTGTGGCTGAGCTACTGAAATGCCTGGAGCAAGGGTTGAACTCTTGCTCTGCACGACTCAGCGTGGATGCCTGCAGCAGTTAGAAATGCTTGATCTCATCAGAACCAGTGAGGGTGCTGACATTTCCTCCGCACACTCTCCCCTCAATGCCCAAGCTGTGGCCCAGAAGCTGGGGGAAGGTGATGTGCCTTAGCATCTCTGCAGTTACAGCACCTGAGACATTAAAAAAAAAACCTTGGCAGGAACACTGGTACATCAGTTGGCCCTGCTTGTTATTGTGCTGCTGCTTCTACCTCTCAGCCGTCAAGTGTGTGTCACCGCTGTTGGAAACACGCGCCAGAAAGCCCAGGAAGTCTGTCGACTGTTTGGCCAGGCATTGGGAAAGCCTTTACTGATAAAAGAAGAAGAAACAAAAGAGTGGGGAGGCCACATAGACAGTTACCTGTCACACTCTGCTGATTCACAGACTCTGCAGGAAAGAATCCAGAATGCTACTGCTTATGCTTCTTGTAGAGTGTTTGCTGTGTTTGAGATAAAGGGAAAAGAAAACCAAAGAAACAAGTTGCTCTAGAAACCTTCAAATCCTACACATTTTCTTAATAAAATTTTTATGCTTTCTTGAGTTTTTTGATTTTTTTTTTACTTCATTCTTGTGGTAAGTCTATCCCCTAAAATTAAGGTTACAGTTAATTCTGAAAGTACAGTTCACAACTTATTTTGTTCCCTAGCCCCTGTAAAACAGCAAGATATTTGATGTGCCAAACCTTTGGTACTCCTGGCTGAAACTGGGCTACATTTACACCTTTCCTCCCAAAACTGGAAGGAAATTATTCTCCATTGCTGAGTCATGGCAAACTGAACATGTGGTGCGTTCACTTCTGACAAAATTGGGTGTTCAACATAAAACCTGCTTGGGAATGTTTTATTTCATCATAGGAAAAAATATATGTTTTATCCTGGTGTCTGTTTGTCCAAGTTTAAAAAGGACATCTGTTGTCTGGACGTACATTACATGTACAGGCACTGAAGTGCTCAGTCATGAGGGTAGAGTTTTTTCAACCATGGCTGCATAATGTATTTTGATCCATCATATCCACTGAAGTAGGTTTCCATATCAGGATGATACACCTAAGAAAAAAATACTTAAGTTGAAGAAGCATCAGAATTGGCAATAAATACAAACCGATACTTAAATGAATTATTGAACTTACTACACTGTTGGAAAACTCCTGATGAGTTTTTAATGTGCATAGAGGTACTTTCAGTGGTATTTTCTGTGTACCATAACCGAATTTCTGTCATCAGAATAGCAGCTTTCTCCAAGTACTTTACAAATGTTGAACAGATCGCATGAGATGTTACAAGCTAGATTTACACCAGCATCAGTGTCTAAAATCAGCACTGTTCCTTACTGAAGTAGTTCCCACTCGTGTTGCTGTTAGAGCTATTTGGTATTTCTTCTAGTTGGATCACTTATCTAATCCAATGAGGCAGCAGGAACAGTAAAGAAGCGGAGGGGGAAATGGTGAAGACAGACCCAGGTGATGGCCTTAGGTCCAACATGAAGATGTAAACCAACCAAGGACAGTCCAAGCCTTATCTTGATGCAGGAAGCCCACAGTGAGCAGCTCAGAACTGTCAGCTGGAAAAGGGTCATGACAAGTCTAAGCATTTTCTGATCTCTCAACTCTTCAAGAAATTACTGTGCCTATTAGGCTGTACAAAAGGCTGAGTGAGGGCAATCCACAGACCTTTTGAATTTGAGGTATAGGCATGACTCACCATCTGTTATTAATCTCAGCTAGACAAATTCAAAATACCTGGTTTTGTGAGCTCGTTACCAACCGTTCCTCTAATAATCTGTATAGAGAATTAAACTGCCATGCAGGTGAATAAAGCAATTTGATACCTTAAAAGCTAATTCCACAAGGTAAATATTTGAGGTGAAGTATCTGTTTCTCCCCATGGAATATAAAGGAAACTGAAGGTAGCCAGCTAACTGGCATAGTGAAAGGTGCATTTTTTAGACAGTGTAGGCAGAATCCAGTTTTAAATATTTATGATACTCATCTGGAACAGCATAGTTTCTGCTCCTAAGTTCAGGCATGTTGGCATATTTTATATTAAAACTGGTGACTAAACCAGAATGGACTGAAGTAAGGCTTCTCCCACATAAAAGAGGTGATGGTGTCACACTGTGGTTGAGAGGGGTCCTTTATGTGCAGTGGTACGGTTTCTAGAGAGAGTATGGAGAGTCTTTAGGCCAGTCTGACTTACACAATTCCTTTGGGAAGTTTTCCCAAAAGGCAGAGGATACCAATTTGAATCTGCTCTGTTTGACTAGACCAAGAGTCTCCTGTTAGATGAATGGTTCACCTACTTGCTGTTATTTTAAATACAGACCCGGCCACTATCCACAAAAGTAGCATCCACAACAGCGCAGGGGTCCCTTGCAAAAAGCCACTTGCATGCCTGAAGGCTGTTTTCTGGATCAGAGTCTCAGACTAGCTTAAAAATGGGGTGTGCCTTGCATAAGCTGGGAATCAAAAGCTACTTCAACCCTGATACACAAAACAGAATTTTTGGCTCCCAAAGAGTTTTGCAGTTAAGAAAGGAGACATTCTTCAGTCTGGGCAGCAGCTGAGCAGGAACTGTTTGAAATGCAGATTTTTCAGAGTAGAATTGAGAAACCAACATACTTTGCTAGATCCCCAGAAATCATAAAACAAACGTCTGTGTCTGCAACAGCCTATGCATAATGGAAATCAAGTTGCTAAAACACTTACAAACCTCAGCAGTTGGATACTTTAATCTGGGTAGTACCTGTGTTTGGTCATTTTTCAGCTTCCAAAAACCCATGCTTGAAAGTACAAGCAGTAATGTGTTTATCTGCTTTCTCTATTAGTTTTCACTAAC
Source organism: Melanocharis versteri (assembly GCA_013397845.1). Classification (NCBI taxonomy): domain Eukaryota; kingdom Metazoa; phylum Chordata; class Aves; order Passeriformes; family Melanocharitidae; genus Melanocharis; species Melanocharis versteri. The sequence continues at coordinate 560,590 of VZTG01001540.1, forward strand.
TTTGCATCCTAGCTAGTATCTATTAAGCCAAAGGTCAGCCAACTTTTAAACATGCAGGATAACAATCAAGTTGCAACTGAGTAAAAATAAATTCTACCTCTAATCCCATAATAACTGTTATCTCTTCCTCAGGAACGTAAGCTGTAGATTTGCCAAATCCATTTGCTTTGTTAATTAGAATTCGATAGTGAGGAGTATCTTTTAGATCCTGTAAAAATAGAAAGAAAATAAATAGCTGCAAAGAGAGATGATGACTAAAGACTACATATTATAATCAGTTAACTTTCAGTAGGCTTACAGAAGCTAAATCCACTTGAGATATAGATATAGATAGATACATACATATATATATGCATGTACGTATATATACATATATATATATATATACATAGAGCCACTTCATTTTTATGATTTTACCAATGTCAGTTTGGAGAATTAAATATCAAGCAGTCGGAACTGCAACACTCGAAGTTCTTGGCATATCTGAAACATTTTTTAAGAGTCAAGGGTTTAATTAACCTTTTTTTTCCCACAGACCTTGCAAGAAACGAGACTTACAATATCCTTGCTTTTTGTACATAGGCCCCATGGCCATCTGCTACCACCCTTCTTCCTTCACAAGTGGCAGCTGAACTCCAGAGAGGAAGAAATAAATTCAGAACATAATGCCACCTCCAACAACCATGGCCCCGATCCTGGAGAGAGCTAAGGCAACTTCTGTGTGTATATACATGAATCTTCCAACAAAGAAGTGCCTATGAAAACAAATCCTGGGCCAGGGAATATGAGCCATGATACTCACTGCTATTCATAAACATTCCTGCCCAAAGTAACCCACAATCTAAACTAAAAATAGAGATGGAGTATTCATGGATGAATACAGGTGGGATTCATGAAACAATCAATATCGATCCATGAGAACAGGCAGTGGCCTCTGCTCAGTGGTTTCATAAAGATCTGGAATTCAGAGGAAGGCAAGGAAAAGTTGGGCTGAAAACCTGGCTAATGTTTCAAGGGATTAGCAAGGACCAAGCTTAGTAGTTGCTGCCTAAAGGTCAGAAGGCATTTTGCAAGGTGCTTATGACATGATAGGCAAAGGCAATTAAAACCCCAAAACCAACAAAAGACACTTAACCCCTTGTCATCGCTATTGAAATTAAAACAATAAAGATGAACACAAGGCCGCTGGGACAGCTGAACAATGTAAGGTACATAAAAAGAATCAGTGTCTTCTGGGAAATTCTTGGGGGTACAGCTGGTGATAACACTACTGAGAGGAGAAAAGAAAGCAAGGATGCAGGTGTTCTGGAAGCCAAAGATGAGCGACAGTTGGATAAAATTACATCAGGGAAGGAACCAAATGCACAAAATGGGACTGAATGTCAGTTCCCAGCTGAACATGAATTTTCTGCTATAGACAAAGATTTTTGTGGTTTCGTCGTTTTCAGTCCTCTTTGACTTAATGATTCGTGTCTTCCTGCCACTTAAGCAGCATGTCAGTGGCATACAGAGTATGCAGCACTGCATTAGCAGACTAGCACTGTCAACAAAGATTTAGCATCTGATTTTCAAATACAAGGACTTAAGCTAGAGAAATTCAAAGGCTTTAAGAATTCTAACAAAAATGTGTTTTTAAATAGATTTACACTCCAAGTAACCAGATCCTCAAAAACATTGCTGTCTCACTGAAACTGAATAAACACAGAGGATTACTTGCATTTCTTAGGTGCAGGGAAGATGCCACCAATTATGGATAACCAGATAAAAGACTTAACAGCTTCTCAGCTTTAGTAACACAGCAGGAGAAATTCATTCAGACAGGATAGGTTGACACTTTAAATACAACACTGTGTTGCTACTATAAATACAACACCGTGTATAAAAAGTGAGTAATTTTAATTTGAGATAGGTCCCCTACAGCCCTGACCAGCAAAGCTTAGCCACTCAGTGGTGCAAAAGCCAAGCTGTACTGGGACCACAGTGCAGAAGCAGCAAAGGTACCACTCAGCTGCACAAGTGATACAGGACTCTGGAGCATATCCCACTAGGATAGCAGGAAGTTGGTCTCTAACAGTGTTTCTGAGGGTATTTCAACTTGTTTTTCTGTGTATATATTAATAATGCAAGAGTTAAGTACATTCAAACCTGTTTCACTGGAGGATATCTGGGTTGCAGTGGTTCTTCTGGAGCTTTTATATCCCATCCAACAATGACTCCTGAGTAGCCAAATCTTCTGTGAATTACTACTTGGCCCACACGGAACTTAATATATTTAGGCTTTGGACTGTGGACATGAGTTGATTCTAATTTAACAAAGAAAGAGACTTAGCAAGGATAAAAGTTTGATCCATTATAGTAAACATTTTAACAGAAATTCTTCTGACTTTTACTTGAATAGAAGTGACAATTAGATTAACAGAGGAAGTAAAGAAGAACTGGTGCTTTGTTTTTCCCCCAGAATATTAATTACTATATTTTACAAAGGAACATCCACTAAGAAAGACACTTTTCTGTTTGTATGCCCTTGATATTACGTAGGGATCTTAACAGAGTTTTAGAAAAGCATTAACACGTGTATGCATTGACAATTACTTAAGCCTTACATACAGTATTTTACAGGTCTTACATGTGGTAACTGACTGTGACATTTTTTGCCAGTTTAGGTCACTGAATTCTTCTGTTCAGTCTGATTAGGGACTTTTTTCCAGGAACAAAGTGGCCAACTGTTTCTTTTTCCTTTTATGAAATTGATCTAAATCAGTTCATTTGAATCAAGTGAAAGCTGTACCAGTGTTTCGTAGGTCGATACAAAAAATGTACCCTGATGTATTCAGTAAAATACATACACAGAGTTACATCATGTCAATGCTATTACACAACACGGGGAAGAGGCCTTGGATTTTACATCTTGTGTTTTGCTTACTGAATATTATCAATCATGGTTAGAGAGATGAAAAAAAGGAAAAAAGTCTACCATTTACAAATTAAGTATAGAAATCCACTGTAGGCAACATCATGAGTAAAAATACCAAAGGATTGCAAAAACTTCAATACCTGCAAGATAAGAATGGGGCTTTGCTTCATTGCCACCACTTTTTGTTTTGTTTTCTCCATAGTACCAATTCCTAAAATGTAAAATTAATAATTCAACATATAAACAAGTTATTTAGAAGCTGAGTTTTATTAATAATCAGAAGGTTAATTATCCTAAGTGGGATACTGCAAAGTCTTTGATACAAACTTCTCTACAATTTGAAGTCCGCATGAGTTTTACATTAAAAACGCTTTAAAGGAAGACACAAGCAAAAGGAATTTGTTCTAACAGGAAAAAAAGAATATGATTCTAATTTCTTTGAATATGTTACTCTATAGTTGCATTAGAATTTTTATATCAGAGGAAACCTGCTAATTTTATAGAGGTGAGCTAATGCTGTTCTGCACTCAGTGTGATTCTTCAGGATCTTTTGTAAAGTCTTTAAAAATTGGTTTATACTGGTATGGACAATGCATCTGGTGATGAGTCGCTGCCTAAAGCTGCAGTGGGTGTAGCTTTTCCTTCTGCACTAGACTGAATTCCATCTGAATTTAAAGGGTGAGGAGGAGGGGACAGACATGTTTAGAAAGGGGAAATGCCTAACATTTTTCATTGCTATTGTGAAAAAGAGGAAGCCTAAAGAAACAATGAGAAAACTGAACATTTATGGTTTCAGTTATGCTTTCAAATATTCCTTCTGCTGGCAATGTAACAGCAGCAGTCTATGAACAGAGGTGTTGGGGTAACATTCTCCATCCATACTAGCCAGCACACCGTTGGTGCCAAAGAGCTACAGGTTCTCCTACTCTCCTTCCTCTTGGATGGTGTCTTTCAGTCTTACTCCCTTCACCCTGCCTGGAAGAAGGCGAGAGCAGGTTCCTGTGCAAACAATGCTATTTTAAAAAGTTTTGGTTTAGCTCAGATGTGTAGGAAGACTTCAGGCTGACAAATACCTCTTCACAGAGAGAGGAATGGGCAAAATCTTAACTTGTCCAACTGCATTGTTAAAAACAGCAGCTAATATGGAAGGTCTTAAATGACATTATTTTTAGGATAACTAGTTCTTTATAAAATATTCAGAAGACACAAATAGCTCCAACTATAAACAAATAATCAATGGATCATTTTATCTTTGCAGGCTTTATCTTTAGATAGGCATGGAGCTTTCCACAAAGTTGAAAAGCAATTTATGGTGATCCTACAAAAAACAGTTTCTGATTCCATTCATATACCATTCCTCTAGGTTTTGCTGGGAGCAAAACTAAGTCAGGATCCTCCACAGTTCAGAGAAGTTGACACTCTTGATGATTGTACAGGGATCAAGAATAAAGGATCTTTGAAGGTCCAGACAAGGTAAAACCTTTGGAGTATTTCTACTGTACAAGAATTAAATCTCACAAATAAGCCCTTCAGCAAACCCAAAGAAGTCCATGAACAGTCTTCTTAAATTAAAATGGTGTGTATATAAAAATGGATATAATTTTACTTTTTCTAGACCAATCATTGTCACATGGCCAATAATCAAAACTCCCCTTCTTCTTAACCCACAAATTTTCTGTCTGTGATTCCTAACTCAGATTTTCTTGAACTACAATACAGAGCATAAGATATCCATCCAATGCTTTAGCATCTGATGCTACGAACATGTCATTGCTTACAGTCATTAATTTGGTTAATTGTCCCGCCTTCAGAGTCAGATAAATTTTGAGGATGACATGTACAGGATTACTGCCACGTTTAGTTTTGCATGGAGTTCAGTTTTGATGTTTGTGTAGAATATAAGCAGAAGGTTTTCTTAAAACTGGTAGAAAGTTCCAGATTAGTCTCAAGAAGCAAATGAGAGATACTTCCTCTTTGTCACTTATTTCCCCCACAACACACCTTCCTGCTCAGAACAGACCATGTCTGAAATCTCTTAAGTGCAGACGGTAACACCCTACCTTGTCTTTGAGAGCCACAGCTTTAAACGATCTGCCCACGCATCTGGGCTCAAGTAAGATCTTCTTGAGATGCTCCAAGAGGCAATTATCCTTTAGGAGTAATAATGATCATCATATTGTTTTTAAAACCTTCTCTAGTACTCTTACACAGATTTTTAATATTTAAACTTTAAAGTTTCACTTCTGTAGCAAAGAGGAAAAAAGGGTCAGTGACGATGAACAAGTTCTCCTCAAGATTAATATCAAGACTGCAAACGAATATTTTTTCAATCATCACTTGTACCAGTAAACTGTATATAAATTTTGGAAAATACCATTTTTCATTACAAGATTGCTTTCTTCCTGTACTCAGACCACAGGAATTGTTAAATTATATTCAGATTCTGCAGCTTCAACTGTTACTTGAGAATAGCGAGCATGAGATATTTAAAAAATGGTGTACATAATCAAAAGACTATTAAAAAAAGCCTACAGGTTTTTGCATAAATCTAAATAGCAAGTAGTTGACTCATGCCATGAGGCCTGAAAATTATTTCACTTTGGGTCTTTATGCATAAGCCAAGCTTAGTTCTCTTTTCATCAAGCCAATCTTTTGCTCTTACTGCTTCATGTATTGGAGTTCCCCAGATGAACTACACAGCCAGCGCACGCCGCAGGCCACATTTACAACTGAGTCTCTCTTTGCATGGTTCATTTTCCAGATACCAATGCTTGCCAATGGATACCACTATCAAAAATTTTGATCTGATGTAATATTCTCCACTTTTTATTTGGAGATAGATGTGTGGGATTCTGTCAATACACAGCTTCTTAATTCATACACAAAATGGCACTGCTTACTTAACTCTATCACCGTCACTGCCTTAAGTAATTTACTGTGAGTGAATTTTTTTGGTTAAGAGTCTGTAGTGAGTCATACTATGCAAGAAAATATTTTATAATAGTAAGTGGTCAAAAGGTGATGGAAAATTAGAACTAATCTTACTTAATCAAATGCTGAATTTTCATCTTTTGAGTGGGACATAACCCTTAGTAACGTATATTGGAGTGTCCCAAAAAAGATTTAGATTAAGGCATTCATGCATATTATAAAGATTTTTCTGTGAAGAAAACAACAATTACAATTTGAATATTGAAAGATATCATTAAGCAACTAAATACAGTCATATTAAGCCACAAAAATACCCAAGATACGATTTAAATGTTGGTTTTGTATAGGAATGGCCAATCCACCCTCATTCCAGCTTTCCAGGACAAAGTGTCATTGGAGATGAGAAAGAGAACTCTCTTACAAATAAATGCAGTAGGGAAGGTGAGCCTTACAACCTTTCTGTTATTTGGATGCGCTCAGCAGAGTCCGTTCCGTACCACTGAGATAGGAAATACTGTGCAGGAAGAGCAAAGAGCAGCATGGAAATCTGCAGAGCTGCAGCTGCATTGATGAGAGGCATTCCAACAGGAAGTTTCGTCAGAGACACTTCACTGCTCCCTACTCTGAAAAGAGGAAGAGAAAATTTTTAAAAATAGACAAAATATGTAGCTGTAAGCTTTGCTAGATGTGTAGTATTTAAAAGTTTCCTTCAGGTTGCTTTGCTGGTTCACAACTTGATGTGCAATCTGTACTTGGGCATTTTGGTTACAGCTGGAGCACACTTAATTTGGCCACTTTAACTGCATTAAATTCGATGGTACTTATGAAAACTAATAGAAGACTAAAGTAGACAGCTTCACAAGACAAAGCAAAAACCTGCTTTTAAGATTTATACAGGCATCTTTTTTGTCTGTAAACAGGAAAAAAAAGAAAAAGGAACTGAGAATTGATATGGTTGTCCAACTTGCAGTAAAAAGCTGTTGTCCGTGAAGAAAATTCATTGTGCTGCTTTGCCATCTAATTCAGTGTATTAAACATATCTGGCGTACCAGATTGATGGCCTCAAAACTAATCTGTTTAGATTCAGTGATAATTGCACATCTGGCAGAACTAAGGGGTTTTTCTTTCAGGTTGAAAGCAAGTATAGCATCATACCAGGCTGATAATGTGCCACAGTCGTGTCACTAGATTAGAAAAAGATTTGACATCACCTCTCATTCCCTAGGCACCTGAAACACCATACCAGTGCATATTCATGATTCTTTCCTCCTTCCCCATCCAATGAAGATATACACCCTCACCTGAGGAGCACGTTTACTGTCTTTACATTTGTGAGGCTTTTTCAAATCAGAACTAAGACGTGCTAAAATTTGAGACTTGTGTCTTTTACACAGGTGTTCTCAGAGTGCCCAGGTTTACTGCAGCATTCCCCTCCACCCACTCTCTGTTCTCCAGGAGCAGCTGTTGCAGCTCCTACCCTCTCCTGGAGTGGAATACTCAGCCTGCAAGCAGAAGCAATTCACTTCATTTGTGTCTGAGTTGCTTCTACATCCCGCTATCCTAATTTATGTAATTTGCAAAATAATTTGGCTTACTGTAGTATACACAGCACGTGTGCACACAGGAAGGGAGATTTAGGAAAACTGCCCAGAAAAAGTAGCCAAGATCACAAAACAATGCTGAAGGAGGCTCAAAGAATATTGTAAGGAATATGAAGACATCTTAGTGTGCAATGAAGCCTTACCACAAACTGTATTTTTCACTTCTGCATCATCTGCTTTAGAGCCACCAGCAAAGAAAAAGCATCTCCTGATCTCCTTTTAGACATTATCAGTAGTTGTTTAGCCTTGTATGTTGGGGGACGAAGAGTCACAGTTCAACCAAACAGCCATGAGCACCCTGCGAGGTCGGAGGGCTGGACAGGACCTGGGGATCGCTGCCGCGCTGCCCACAGCACTTACACCGCACGGCAATACAACTTCTGGGCTGCACGCCTTCCTCCTATTTCTAAAATCGGCTTTTTGAGCAGCCGGATCCCCCAGACAGAAAGGATGCGGTAGCATAGAGAGAGTTAGCCCGAATGAAAACATTTTTGTGCATGTTCTGAAGCACCCGCACCCCCGCAAGAAGCGCGCTGTGCCCGCGCCCCCCGAGCGGGGGCCGAGCCGCAGCAGCCGCGAGCCGGCAGCGCCCGGGAGGAGCCGCGGCTCCCCTGCTCCTGCCCCTGCTCCTGCCCCTGCTCCGCTGCTCCCCGCTCCCCCCCGCTCCCGGCCCCGTGTCCCGGCCCCGTGTCCCGGCCCGGCTCGGCTCCGTGCGGCAGGTGGGGCCGAGGGGAGGGTTGCGCGTTCCCCTGCTCAACAGCGCCCAAAAGGAGCCCGGAGGGGCGAGCGCCGAGCCTGAACCCGGGCCAGGCTCTCAGCCGGGTGGCGAGGTCGCTCCCTGCTCTCGTCTTCCCTTGCACGAAAAAGCTCTCAGGGCAGGCGGGATCAGGATGTCCTAATCTCAAATTGCAGCAAACACCCGCGTGGACTTTACACCCCGACAGTTTTTAAAGAGATCAAAATAAAGAAATAAAAAGTTCTAATTTATTTCTGCGGGCTAGCCTAAAGAAAACAACGATTTCAACTTCCTTACCTAGGTATTTTTTTCTGTGGATGTGGACAAGTGGCTTGAACCGGCTATGAACGGAAGTCGGGCAGTAGTTCTCTCGTGAAGTTTATGCAAAATGTGTCCTAACACAAGCCTGTAACCCAGCCTCCTGCTGTGCCTCTACCACGCTGTTGGTACTTCAGAGAGCACCTGGGGCGGTGCCTGGGCCCGGCTTTGTCACAGCTGGATGCCGGCACAGCTGAAGCAGGCGTGTCCTGAGTGGTTTCGATAGCGCCCAGCAGAAGCTCCGGCGCTGCCCCTGCTGGGCTGCTGCAGGGGGGTCAAACCCGGCCAGGAGTCTCATCTGTGTCACGGATTTCTTTGGTGTAAATTCAACAGCAATCAAATTTGCTGATGGCACCCAAATCAGAGTAGGAGCAAACAGAGGAGGCAGACTCAAACTGCAAATGCTCCAGAGAGCTCAGAGCAATGGGAATATTACAGATAAGAAGAGAAATTCATCAGTAGCAAATGTCGAGCCTTACCAAGAGAAAGGAAATGCTTTAGCCATCACTTCTCGCTTACTGAGCACAGCTCTCAGAAGGGCAAGACTGTGAAAAAAACCCAAAATGTTACCAAGCCATACCTAGTGAACATGTGGGAACTACGTGGCCAGGCCTAGGATTGATTTTGGTTGGTGGATTTAAACCCGTGCAACATGGCAGGAATGCCCAATTGAAAACTCACATGAATACTAGCCTAGACTAGAAATAAAAGTTCTACCTAAGAAAAATAGTTTTTTAATCATAGAATCATAGCTAGTTTGAGTTGGAAGGGACCTTTTCAAGGTCACCCAATCCAACCCCCCCTGCAATAAGCAGAGACATCTTCAGCTAGATCAGGTTGCTCAGAGCAACCTCTTTGCCTCACACAGCCGACCCCAAGGAGGACAGACCCGTTGGGGCCATCGTGGCTGTGTTTGCATCACACTAGCCCAGGCTGCAGTAAATACTGGGACCTACCAGCTCCCTTGAGCAAAACCTCAGGAACCATGTAAACACCTGATCCTACCTCAGGGAGGCTGAAGGTTTTAACTGTGACTCAAGCAACTTATTACTACCCAAACATTAAGACACCCTCTTAGTACAAAGTAAATCAAATTGCAAGATGAAGATGCTTCTTTTACAAACAGGTTACTCCCCCTGTGCTTCAGCAGAGATTTTCAGTGCACAAGCCAGAAAGAAACCAGCCCTGTGTGCTCTGTCATGACTCAGAGGTGGGCAGAGAAGAGGCCAAAGCCAGAGGAAAATTACAACTCCATAAATCAGCAGGCAAGAAAAAATAAACAATTCTGACCATAACACCTTTCTTTCTGCTCTTTCTTAAGACAATGCTTATGTGAATTTTCTAGTATTTTTTTTCTAAATAACTTAACCACTGATTTCCCTTGTAAACTTTATCGATCAGAAGAGTTTAGCATTAACAAACATTTTACAGCCTCAAACACTTTACAAGCATTAAACAGCATAGCAGTTTTCAGTTCTAGATATTTAATCTTTCCCCAGGTACTTGTGCATGCAGATTAACTGGTGTCAGTGAAGGACAACAGTACAGACTGCACATACACCCAGCTCCTTGTGTTGAGATTCTAGCTGAGTAAAAATAGGTAGTGTATTGAGAGGTGATCATTAATTAGAGACTTCTAAGTAGCTCTTTTTTGTTTAAGTTTTTGGCAGCTGTATTCCATTTCTTAGCAATTCCTGGAAGCTTACACCATCTTCCTTAATAATTGAGAGGATTCAAGTTTTGAGTAAGGTGTTCAAATTTCAAAAAAATAACCCCACTAGATTTCTCTGCTACAGAATACAAATACAGTAATTCTTTCTAATATTTTAATCATATTCTAACCAGGTTTGCATTTTAAGTTACTGTCTTTATTATTTTGAATATCCTTGTTCAAAGTCAGATTCAGAGATCTGAGAGAAAACACAAATTAACAGCTGAGGCTGCCTGGCTCTTGAATGCTAACATTGTTTGAAGTCAGTACATCCAGGAATAGGCCTCTGCAGAAATTTGATGCTGAATGAGTTGGTTACCTGCCTCTGCTCTTGCTTCCTCTTTCTTGTCTCTTTTTTTTTCATTTATGTACCTACCTAAAGTAAAATGAAAGGCCAACAGACCAAGTTTAAGTAAAATCTCCCCATTTCAGAGGCAAAAAGAGGAAGCACAAAGGAAATTGGTATGGTTGCTACCAGACTAGGAACATCATTCCCAAATTCTCTACCCTGTCCTCCCTTCAGCACTCACACAGATTTCAAAGTAGAAGAGACGATTCAGAAATTCTCACTGCACTTCTGTCAAACAGTAAATTAAGCCTCTTGCAAAGATTTCTTAGCACAGTATTTCTCTGAGCTACAAAAACAACCAGACGTTTTGGGCTTTGAATTTCCTGTTAACAGTAGTAAAAGCCACAAAAATTATATTTTGCATTATAATTTGTTGTACAGTAACTCAACTTTATGCTATTTAAATTCCAGTCATATTGTATGTTGCTTGCTGGCACTTGCTTTATTTTCACATTTGCTTTAACTAGCAACATTGATTAATTTTTAAAGCCATTACACTTTGCTCATTTATCTTTGGGAAAAGTGACAAACATTTTTTGCAAAGCTCATATTGATTGCTAGAGCAGGAAAGAACACAGGCTTTGGCACAAAAACTTTTCACTTTGAAAACAAAATGGTCAACTTCAATGATCACACAATTTCCTTCATTTAATGAGCATTATGATCTATCCTGGTTACTGAGAGGCAGTGGAGTTCAGCGCTGTGGCTGTGACCAAGTTGTTATTCTATACCACACACAGGACCACCAGGGACGTGGATTCGGCAGGAAAAGCCAGGCGCCCTTACTGGAAGTTGGCCACTTTTGCCTCTCCTGCTCCAGCGGCAGGGTGACAGCAAACGACCTGCGGACTCCATCCTGGGATACTTTTGTGGGACACGGTGCTGAGGAGAGGCTGCAGCGTGGCTCCCGGGCGTGGCACTGCAGGGACAGTGACCAGGGGCAGCACGAAGTCAGCAGCCCAGTGGGACCATTCTCCCCTGCCCCGGTGCAGAGGAGCGTTGGAAGTGGCAGCGACGGCACCTGCGCAGAACTGAGCTCGGCAGAGCAGTGGCACGACCCACACTCAGATCACCCAGCTTCCAGGGGGTTTCTCTATCACCGTTTCCCATTATTTTGGGCTGAGAAACATTAGGCACAGGAGCTCCCCCACCGTATTGCCTTTGTCTCCTGACTACCACATGGGCAGCATGTGGAACAATCATCCTATTGCCTTTGTCTGGGGAAACCACACGGACGTGACCCATGGGGAGTGTCCACCACCTTGTTCTTGTTCCTGGTGGTGAATACCTTTCTGTGGGTAAAACACCTTCTCATTTTGTACTGTACTGTACTGTAGGTGTCTTATTCCATCGTTTTGTGTTTTCAGTAAGTTGTTATCTCTACCCAGTCTCTCCATTCATGGTCTCTCCTTTTTGTCCCTCTTTTACTGGTAGGGGCAGGGGCTGGGGTGTGGCTTGTTTGGAGTTTAATTTCCTGCTGGTGTTAAAACCAGCACATGCTCCAACAGCACAGTCAGGTACCAATATTTCACAGCATCTGTTAATCCTTAGCAAAGTCTTGACTTCTACACAAAATAAAAGAACCACAGTAGGTTTCAAAAAGATACCTGTCACAAAAATGGGAACTGGGATACAGTTGTATTTTAAGGATTCTGTACAGAGTCACACAGAAAAAGATTTTTTAGATCTTTTCAAAACAAAGAAAAAGTTATTAACTGCTGAAGACTATTCTCAGTAACAAAACTAAAACCCTGGACCTGGAGTGGCTTATGCTTGGATGAGCACACCACTATTACTGTTGTACTGGAATACTGGAAATGCACATTCAACAGAACTACCACCTCCAGAACATAACAGCAGCACCAAAGTGTGTCATATTTTCAGTGTTCCTAAATTATTTTTTCCAAGCAGAATGCGCCAGTGAGCAAAACTCACGTGCCTGGGACAGAGATTTTCCCTCAGTTGATAAAACAAGTCTTGCTTTTGCCAGACTTCACGTGGAGTCTGTAAAGCCACAGGGAACTCAATTCATTCCACTGTGACCATTCCCTATTCCCATCGCCCAGAAGCACACATACCTGCGTCTGTGAGGTGAGCGAGGGTCTCTTCCATCACTTCCTTGTGTTTTCAGGTAAGGAACGTAAGGAGGAAAAGATCATCTGATAAAGCAAATAACATGTGAAATTAAACAGAATCCACTTTTTTTTTTTCTTGCATCTAGTGAGCAGAAAACCGTAGATATAAACAAACTAACTCTGCAGTTTTGTGAAAACACATCCTGTGTCGACTTTTCCTTGCATCACCCGCTCAGGGCAGCTAGGCTGCAGACCAGTACTCTACAGGCAGGGAGGCAGGGGATTCTCTCTGCTTAAATGTTTTTAGCTTCTTCTAGAGCTGTTGGGAAGCAGAGATTCCCACAGACTGGACATAGCTCTGGTACAAACAGCTGTCACCTGAACAGGGAAGGCTTCCTGGAGGATTAGAGGCGGGTGCCCTGGTGCACGTGTGAAAGTGAGCTAAGAGGACTGGCAACATGGTGTCTACAGTGCCAGCTTCTACTGCCTTTATATTGCCTCCTGAACTGTGGGGCTTAGTGAAAACCCCTACCAAACAGCAAATTCTGATTCTGATCAGAGGATGCTCCCACTGCAATTCTGTCTGTTCCCACTTACCCACACTACCAGATACCGCTATACCATATTCCACAAGGAATCAAAAGGAGCTGAATTTAGGGAGTTCTGAAAAACACACAACCAATCGTCCCATAGCACAGTAAATCACTAGATAGAAACAAACACTGTTGGACAGCTTAGAAAAACATGTTTTCTATTTATTTAAAAATAAGTTTGTAGTTACTACATTGCAGTGACAGTAATTCTTACACATACATTCTAGTTTGTATAAAAGGATTCAAAGTATTATGCATCAAAACTAACATAGAAAGTGTCCACATAACAGTAAAGAAATTTCCAATCCATATGTACAAAAAGAAAGGGCACTGTTATCCTGGTGAGATACTTCAGGTTATAACATGATAATCTAGATTTCTGGAAGGAAAAAAGCCTTGATAAAGCTAAAGAATTATAGTTTTCAAAACTGTTACTCATTACATACAACAGATTTGTGTTTTACATAATTCTGTACAAAATAAGTGTAATTTTTAATCTGAAAATCTGTCAGTTTTAAAATTAACCTTTGTAGGTAATTTACTTGAAGTTGAGCTCCATTCTATACATATTGAAACATTATGACAGAATTTAATTCACTCATGATCATTATCCAGTTGTCCACCACACTTCTGCAGTTTTAGTATGGTCCAAAAATGTAACTTCTGTATGGTCTCAATGCAAACCAACCCGCGCAGTTGTAAGCACAAAATAGTACAGATACATCACACAGTTCATTATAGGTACTTCTATTTTTTTCTACTCCTAATTTGTGTGACCTCATTCTTTGTTCTTTCAGTGTAGGAATTCATAGTATAGTACTACTTTCCCTCCCTAAAATGTATTGTTTGCATTATTTGAAGTGAATTTCCTGATGTATTTATCTGCATTAAAAAGGATCCAAATGACTACTTGTCTCACTACGTACCTCCTAAAAGCTAAATTTATTCACCCTTATTTTATTGCAGCATATAAGGTTTCTCTCGAGTGCCTTGAGGCTGTTAGAACCTTGGGAAAAGGGGTGGGGGGGGAGGGAGAAGCAGCTAATCACCTTTTTCTGCAATTTAAGATGTCTTTTAATCTGGCTTCCTGGCATGTTTCCTCCTCTAACACACTGTAGAAATGGCATGGCGAATTCCCGCATTAAAATCAGCAGAAACACAAGAGCACCTGGAGGTTAGCTCTGTTTTAAAAGCTACCTGCTGTTTTCACCCAGACATCATAGAAAGTGAGCAAGCTGTACTCATGATTCAAAAACAGCAAGCTACGTAAGCTGTCAATGCCAGATTTGTTGTTTGAAACACATTGTCAAGCCTTGGCCAGTTTTATGAAATGTAATACACTTTCCTCTGCATACGAACAAACATGTATATACAGTAATTTACAGCAGAAAACTAACAGCCCTTTTATCAGTTGAATATCTAGGTCCCCTTGGAAACCAATCTGTTACAAGAACTTCAGGGATAAAAGAAAATATATACTCATTTTACACAGTTCATTTGTCTTCATTTAGGTAGTAAACAGAAAATGAGCTTTTGCAGTTTCTGGGTGAGGTTTTAAAACCCTCTACTTTCTCCAGCAGAGCACTATAGCAGAGTTATAATTAGGTATTTTAAAACACTATTAAAAAAAAGCAAAAAGAAAAACCTTTGACAATCTACTGTGAACAAAATATACTATTTTAGAATAAGGTAAGGACTCGGGACACAATGTAAATATTGTGATATGACTATATCTTGATTGACCAGGGATGTTAAAATTACCTCAGCAAGATTCACATGCTACAAATAAAATGTGAATGTTGATGAAAGTGAGCTTAAAAACCTCTACCCTCCCATCTACTATATAAATACAGGGTGAAAGGGTCCCATCCAGTTAAGTCTATTGCTTTTATAGAACCAGTCAACTATTTAACATGTGCCTAAATTCAAATTACACACTAAAGCAATTACTTGTAGTCCTCGATCCAACAAATGTGAGCAAAATATTTAAAAATGCAGTGTAAAAATCGTAACAAGCTTGAAGTTACTGAATGGACAGACTATTTTTTGTATTGCAGGTAGTCCTTTTTTTGGTAAGACAAAAGCCTCTGGCACAAAATTGGTACTTAAAAATATTTGTACAGCAATACAGTGAATAAGCTGTCTCTACACTACAATTCATTTTTTAATAGATATTAATATCTATACGTGCTGCATCAGGGTCCTTTATCAATTAATAGTTTTACAAATATTAAGCCGTAGTAATACTTAACTCAACCAACTCAACCTTACAAGTCTATCAACAAACTGATCACAGGTACAAACCGGACACTGTACAAATAAACATCTGTAAATCTTTATCACAGCAGTCGAATCACTGGAGGAAGACATTTCTCTGTAAAGTTGTATCACTGGTCATTGCCAAGTGACAAAGAGCTCTAGTTCAATATTGACAATAATAATGAACACTACAGTGGTAAAATTTCAGTTCAGTTCCCAGAGAACACACTAACAACAGAAACAAAGTGGCTAAAGAGTTGTTAAGTATGTAGGCACGGGTACAGTGATTCCTGTTAAACATTTAGAGCACACTTATGACAGAAGCAGAAGTATTTCCTCGTTGGTAGTTAAAGAACACACTGTTATCAAGATACCACTCAGCAGCAAATACCAATTTTAACGTTTCTCAGTATAGCATAGAAATACCAGAACAGTATTCTCATATCCATGTCAAATATAAACGAATTTAACTGAGTTAAACTGAATAAAACTGAGTTAATTGCTGCCAGATCGTTTGCATGTATGTGGCTATGAAGCTATGTTATTTACAATGCAAATGTAAAACAAGCACATGAGGTTTTGATACTCCATTTTCTGAACCAGTTGTTAGGTACTTGAGATGGCATTATAAAACATGCATATAACTATAGTTCTTAAATTATTCCAGAACACTGACCAATAGTTTATTGCTCACATTTAAAAACCTAAGACTCTGTAATCAAAAGCTCTTTTTCTGTATTGATACAGTATCTCACAACCACCTCAAATAATAAATTTTTCCCCAACCAAAATACAGTCTGATGGTGACTAAAGTCTCATAAATAAAGTTTGCAACCTAGTAAAATTAAATTATAAAAAATTTAACCTTTAAATAAATCTGGTATTAATTTCTAATAAATTTCTAGCATTGCATCTATAAAAAATTGATCCAAATTATCCACAGTTTACTTTTAAAGGAAAAACATTAATGTGTCTAACAAGAATCAAAAACTTACTGGCTAAAGTCACCGATATTACTGGGTGGGAAGCAGTACCCATGTTCTGCAGGTAAGGCCTTCTATCCTCGTAAAATTAAGATGTACAATCTTCTACCTACTGTTAAGGGAACGCAGATTATTTCAGTCTTCAAAACTTACACACAAGGTATTTTCGATATATAAATATATACAGAAACATGCCATATAAAACATTATTACAAACAGAGTAAATACAGAAGATGAATTTTAGATATAATCTATTTTATATATTACAATGCAGATAACATCAGGAAATTACACATTTTCAAATGATTGCCTTCATCAGTGAGATTTGACAAAATTAACAAGTAAAATCTATCAGTTTTGAATTGTGAAGCTGTATTGCAACTGTACAAACTTAGCTTGTTATCTTACCACATGTTTAGTGACTCCATTTTAATTGGATGATAAAGAAATACTTGTTAGAAAAAAATAAATATGCCAACAAATGAAATACAAACTAATCCCTGTCCCCCAAATTCAAATCTGTAACAATTCAAAGAGGATCTGGAAAATATCTTAGCCATTTTTTGTAGCAAAATGAACTACCTAAAACTAGGTATGGTGGATACTAATCTGCTATCCAGAATAGCATATTTCTATTCCTCTTGGTGGCAAATACCAATATTCTTTGTTCTCTTAAGCTTTTTTTTTGTAAGAAAATAAAGAGTGAAGAATCAGGCCTCAAATACATATACAGAATATGTGCAAATTTAAGGTCTTAATTCTGCATGTCCTCCCTTCCAGACATTGCAGACGATGTGTAAAAACAAAAAAAAAGTATAACCAGAAAATTTTGGTTACATTTTTGTACCATACCAGATCTCAGTAAATACGACTACTTATGCATTTTTTTTCTTGAAACTGGACAATACTTTTTTTAAGTGATAGAAAATGGTATTAAGGTTTGTTTGTAAAGGTATAAAATAACTAAATGTACCATAAACAAATAAATAACTGCTTTTCTTTTCCAGAGCAGTACATATAACAATACATTCCCCTAAGTCATATAGTTATCATTTACAATAGACAACTTAATTTTAGTAAGGATGCAAGAAATAATAGAATACAAGGCACAATCATTAAATGGAATTTTTCTTTAGGGTGTATATTGACATATGTCAGCGTGATATACCATAAAAAGTGCAGAAAAACACAATGTGCAATGAGACCACTGTATAAAACATGATTGCATAAAAAGTGATTTGGCCTTTTAACCCTAATAATTGAAAATAACCAATCTTCCCCTTAAAATTAAACTATAAAGTATGACATTTTAAAATTTTCAATTCTAGTGCTATCTAAAAAATCCTGAAAAAAATTTATACCTGGGTAATATTTTAGATGTAGGTGTTTATGTATATATTAATATATATACATACACTATTCTTTGTAGGTCATTTCAGCCTCTTAATCATGTCTAAAGTTGTAGAAACAACAATCAATCTGGATCAGAAAGTAAACATCATAATTCCATACCTGTCCTGTAATTTCCTTGAATCCTTTAACCAATTATACATTTAGACTAAAACATCTCTGTCAAAGGACCCCACCAGTGCATTATTTTCTACCAGAAGTACCAAAAAGGATACATTTCAGAACAATGTTAACAACTTACTATTTAAAACAAGACACAGCTTTTATCACTGCAAATGGTATGCTGTACTGACACTCAAAAAGAAAAAAAAGGTTTTCCACTGCACTGATTCTCAGTCTTTGGCACAATAAACAGAGATTTAGTGATTGATACAAGAATCAAGGTCTGAAAAATTAGACATTAGTCAAACTTTTTCCAATGTGGATATATATATTTGTGATTACATTTTTGCTATGTTTGGCAGAACTTGGATAAACAGCGGCCTGTGCTAGGCTTCTTTTGCAGCTGAACGTTCCATCACAACTGAAATTAAACATTTTCAGATTAGCAAAGTTTGGTATTGTATTATTTAATAGAAATGTAAGTGAATTTACTGCCACTTTTCGCCAAAGTCTGCCTCCCTAGGCGACTTGACTTTACAATCAAAGTGTACCTTGCTTGGTCAAAAATAGATTTCTGTTTTCAATTTGTGGCAATTAAAAGTTCTATTACCTTTTTTCAATTGTGTAGAGATTTTACCTACTACTTGAGCAGAGTAGCTCTGAACTCTGTACGTCAGTCAGAAATTGCTTCAATTATTCTCAACTGTGAACAAAATGACTGTTGAAATGTATAACCTATTTGGAGGGCAATAAATAGCAAAAGTTTAAAATATATATTTCTTTCAAAGAATGTTCTTTCAGTTTATCGTTTTGCTAAATTTTTCTCCCCAAATCAGAACATACTCTTCTAACCCATAATAGCAGCAGGGAAGCAGAAGTCTGTTCTGCTGTTCCTTAACTGTACCTGCTTCATAGCATTCTGAAGTAAAACCCTTGGTAAAAATTACCAACCAATTAAGTTAGCTTTTGCTTTTTCAGTCAACTTCCGGACTCTGCCTCTGCTTGAAGTTCCAAAAGTTAAGGAGGTGTCTTCAAACAATAGCTGCCTTTGCTCTTCCTCAGAGTCATCTTCATTGTAAAAGGCTGTCCTCCTACCCTGGTTTCTAGTTCTCATGTGAGGTTCAGAATCTTTAAGCTCTTCAGAACTCTCCTCCATAGGCTCATGTGTCTTTTTCCTCCTGCTTCTTGTTTGCATTTTAACATTTGCAGGAACTAAGAGGTCTGAGCCTGGCTGGCGGCTCTTCATCTTCCTTTTTGGCTTTCTACCCCCACGGCCTTTTTTTTGTAACAAGTCTTCCTTCACATTATTTTCAGAAAGAGAATTGCATGCAGTAGAAACAGAGGCTTCCTCTGGTATATCCCTTGTGGTCTGGATTGTATTCTGCTCTGCAACCTTTTGCTGTTCAACCATTTGCAGCTTTTTTGGTTTCCTGCCTCTTTTCTTGTGCACCACCACTTCACAGCCACTGTTACTAGTCTCCACCTTCGGTTTCCGTCCAGGACCTCTTTTAACTGGAGGTTTCAAAGGCTGTCCTCCATGTCCATTTACCTGAATGCTTCCTGATGCCACAGCATTATTCTTGCAATCTGCTGTAAAGAAATGGTACAGAAATGCTTTAAGTACACGTCACATAACAGATTTGCATTTACATTCATTTTCACACTGCCTTAATAAAAACTCTTACTAAAATGTCTGAATGGATTCACAGTGATTGCCAATCTGTCAAAATCTAAGAAACCCAAAGTTGAGCTCGGAGAGTTTCACTCTAGTGTGGAATGAGGACTAAAACTTCTAGTTGGATTTAGCACATGGTAGCTGGAAGAAAAAAAAACCCAACAAACAAAAAAAGCCAGGAAAAATGCAGGGAATAAAAAAGAAGGAAAAAAGGGAACAGCTGAAGGGTTTTTCTCAGATGATACAACACCAGTGGACAAAATTCCTATTTCGTATCTGCAACAGCAAAAGGTTGCTCAAGAAGCATTACTGCAAGGAATGCTTCACAGTATGTCATCTCTGGAGAAATAAGAATTTTCTTTCAACCTGAGGTAGCATCTTTTGTATCAAATTTGTACAGATTTCTCACATTAGCAAACAGGCAGCAGAATGTACTTGCTTGGAGACTTTTATTGGGTATGACTTTTCATTACATGAGGGGTACTCAAATTCCTCAGAGGGGCTTGTCACAGGACCTCTTAGGAAGATGCTCGGAAGGCACAGTCCTTACCTAAAATGTGGCCAAGAACAGGCTCATAGCCACCATGATAGTTCCTGCAGCCCTTTGATGGAACACCCACACACAGCTTCTGCTGTGTTGGAATGTGCACCATCGTGCACTAAAAGCACAGGCCTCCTCTGTCCTGTGAGTGGATGTAAGGAGACAGGACCATATCAACAACATTCAGATACCCCCGACCTGACCAAACATCCCATCCTATAACAGCTGCATATTTAGCCATGCAGTGTGGGAACAGCTGGGGCCTTTGTGAGAAAGCTTACAAGCAATGGACAGATGATTTAACTTATCAGACCACAAGCTACTTTTTCAGAAGCATGGAGGAGTAAGAAAGAACTCCTTGGGGAGAAGACTACAAGGAGTAGGCAGATTAATTAGATGGGACCAAATTTGCAGACTACTGTGTCCTCATTTTTAGAGAAAAGATGTTTAGTGGATCTAGCTGCTTCAAGCATCTTCCTAACAGTTCAAAGCTCCTTCATAAACAGGAAAGCTTTTTGACTAGGAGATCTTATTTCAGCCTCCACAGAAGCTTTGAATTTTAAGGTATTCTGACATCAAAAGACCAAGCAAGCTCACTCAGGAGATATCATGAACTAGGTCCAAGCAGGCCATTCAAATATACTAAACTGAAGCAGTAAACACTGCATAGGGCTTTTTCTGCTGTGCCAAAAAATGAAAGAATGAATTTGCAGCTGGGGTCCTCTGATCCTTATGCTTGTTGCTGCACAGAATGTCATCACACTCAGTGTTGCTGAACCAAATATAACCCACAGAAGTTTTATGTAATTAAACACACAGGATTTAAAGTGTGACCATGCAGAAGTCTGCTTTGAAATTTAGGAACTTCTAACATGACATTTGTAATAATTTAAATGAAGGTACAGATACGTTAACATCTCAAAATCATCTAGAAAATAGTTATCACACCATGGAAATGGTGTTAAGAGTAGTCAAAACGGTGCTAATTCATCAAGAAGGAAACTAATGGTGACTGAGTTGTTCTATTAGATTTCCCTATTCTGCTAAATTGTAATGCATTCTAATTTCCCCACCCCCAAATTACCACAACTAAAGTACAGCACTACAGTCACTACATCAATAACTCTGAGGGTGGGGAGGAAGTTCCAGAGAAATTTGGTACCTTGTGGATTAACAGTGGAAGATTTTACTTTCCGCTTGATTTGCTTCTCTTTCTCGGGATTTTCTCTTGTGGAGTTATTCCTAGTGTTATGACTGTAATCGGATGGGGTAGGGTTTGATACAGTATTCTGGTTCTTGGAATGTTTGGTTGAATTCTCCAGTACTGGAAGGATAAAAAGAAAAAAAATTATGCAAGTCAAGTAGTCTATACTACATTCAATCTTGTTGGGCTAAAATGGAACTCATGTTCTACTACAAACAATTTGAGTCAGTGATCCAAAAGGGAGAAAGCTTCTTGGATAAAACAACATAGCCTAACTTGTTCAGTTTTCCTCAGAAGAATCTCAAAGGCCCATCAGCTTGAAAACAGAACCAGTTTCAACTGAGAGAAATATATTAGATTTCCAAAGAGCAAGTTTTATCTTTTAAAACATTCATAGCTTAATTAAAAAAAAAAAAAAACAAAAACAAAACCGCCCCAACTTGCCTGACTTTCCTGACCCTGCAGTAGTATTAGGCTTTGTGATTAAAGGCTTTATAGTTAAAGGCTTTGCTCCTGAAGAAGTGGATGGTTGCTCTGTAACAGCCACATCCGTTATCCCCCTGTTGCTTCGAGTCCGCACAAGAGAGGAGGCTTCAGCGGCTTTTCCATTCATCTGAGGCGGAGCGTGTCTCAGTGCTGTCGACCGTGCAGGTGCAGAAGATGATGAAGTGGCAGAAGCTTCTGCCTTCAGCTGAGGTTTGATTAATCTCCTCTTCCTTTCAGGGCTGCAAAAGAAGTAACAATTTGTATCCTGGATGACCACCTTGTCATTTTACAGGAATAAATTAAATTAAATGCTAGTGTCTGAGATTGTGGGAGTAAAACAATCACCTCTGCATGAAGTATGTTAAAAATATGGCATTTACTGTGGAAATTCATGTAAGTTGTGAGCTTCTGGAAAGTGAATCTTTACAATAAATACTATAGTTATATGACAAAGCATGATGCCATCACTATCCTAACGATGCTGTTTTACTGTACACATTTAGCAGTTATTTGAATTTTAAGCACTTACACTAGGATAGCTCTAAGTAAAGTTTAAAACTCTTCCACATCATAGGGACTTGCATGTCAAAGCTACCATTCTGCAATATAGGGAATAGTAAAGGAAGTATTAAGAAAAAAACACACTAAGTTTTATTGTTTAGGTATGTCAAAATTTTACAGCATTTCACGAATACTGTAAAGGAATTAATGTACCTGGATGCAACACTACTGGAAACTGAGCTGCTTCTACTTCTTTTTTTCCTTCGTTTCTTTATTGTATTTCTTTTATGAAAGCGTAGGGCAGATTTATAATCTGATAAAATAGAACTTATGTGTTCTTCAAAGAAAGCAGAAAGGCGCAAGCTCATGCTGTAGATCTAAAAAAGAAAAGCCAATAAACAAGTTTTATACTTTTCCAAAGCATCCTTTTACTTATTTATCACCGAACAATAGCTAGAAAAGTAAAAAGTGATTAATATAGAAATGTTTTAGGGAAATTTACAATCTGCCTCAACAAATATATGCTAAGCCATGTGTAGGTTTGCTTTAACTATTTTCATGGTTTTAAAAAGTGTATTACAACTGAAGATGACACAGAAAAGGAAAAATTAGACAGGCCACTTTTTCAATTGCCTTTCTAGAATGTATCCCTTTCTAGCTTCAACAGAAATCACAAAGAGATCCTTAATGTAATTTTACTGTATCATTCCTAGGGTCAAGAAATCTTATTTTCTGCTCTACTAAGTTGCATCCTTATATCCTATATTTGAACATCAATCTATTTATTTTATAAATTAATTGATACTACAAATAAGTTGGCTGCAACAGGTACAATAAATGATTTGGAATTATGTAGGTGCATTTTTCCTCCCATCTCTAGCCTTGGATGATTTACAGAAACTCCCAAATTCAGTTTAGATCACAAGAAATTTGAGCACAGTTGCTATTAATTCTGGAAACAGAAAAAACACCAAAGTGACCTGTCTAGGTACTTCCAGGAGACACAGCACCTTCTATGAAACACAAAGACAATATTGAACCAGTGCCTACTTAATGACACACCAAACCATCTGAGCACCAGACTTGATAGGTTTTACAGATTCTCCACATGTTACTGGAGATGACATGCAAAGGAATGTGTGTCTGATGTGCCAAGCTAAAAAAAAAAAGCTGATGACTTTTAGGTTTACTGTTCAAGAAAGCATCAGTGACATCAGTTTACTGTTCAAATAAGCATCAGTGACATAAAGTAAGATGCTAAAAATATAAGTGCATGACATAGTAAAAACATCACCCTTTAACTACACGTTGCATGCACTTAAAGCACGTAGGTTCTAGAATATTAAAACTCTTGACAAAAGAACTTTCCACTTCTACTTCTGACTAAAACAAAAAAAGACAAATTTATTACTATACCAGTCTGTTTGGAAGAAACATGAAAGAAATGAAAATGTCAAAAGAACCTATGAAACCACACAAAGCTAAAGATAATGTCAAGTGTGATGAGGTCAAGGAGAGAAAGAAAAACCACAAAAGAATCCAGACCTGCCCCAAAAGCCCTGCCATTTGCTGCAACTGAAAGAGTAATTCTTTTATGGAGTATGGCAGCCTCAACAGTGAGTTGCAGCCTGCTACTGACTGGGGAGTAATCGCTGATTCTGCTAGTCATCTACTAAGAAATTTGTGCCCAAGTCTTAAAACAATGAAGTCCTAATGATTAACTTGCTATTTAGAACAGCCAAACATAAAAGCTGTTAATAATTCTAATCTTAAAAGCTAACACATATTAGTAGAAGAAAAGCTACACAGAAGCTTTGAACCCGTGTAAATATACATCTATAATTTAACTGCTATCAGATACTGCACCTGCTACTAGGATGACATCTAAGTATGAACAGCTTTGTAAGCTGACATTTTATGTAAACTGTCCTGTTTCCCAGAAATCCTAAGAGCTTCATTACAATCCTACTGCATAGTGCTCAACAGCACAGAATTTCAACATCCTCTGCTGCCTATACCTGGATATTTCAGTTTGGGGCAACCTCCAAAGTGGAGGGGCTCTCTGTGTGTTTTGAAAATCTAGTTTCTTCACCAGAATATCAGTTAAATTTCACTATTGTACTCATAATTATGTTTCTACAGAACTTTTCTTCCATGTGGCTTTCCCTTTAGACCCACTTTCTAATATTTACTTTCAAAACACACATGCAGAACATCAGAACTTTTGGTATTTAAAGAGCACACATTCCTTTCCTTTCAAATACAAAGCTGTAATAGTTTCTCAGAAATATTCATATTTTAAGATCAGAAATAATTAAACATGTTTTTTAAAAGTAATCAAATTACACTTTCTCTCTGCTTTTTCGGTCCAATATTTTTCAGATATAAGTGTTCTTTCAAACAACAACAACGGAAAACAATAAAATCTTACCCTTGATCTTTTACTTGGTGTATAGGCCTTGGAATTGCTGAAAATAAGTCTCACATCTTTACATAACTCCATTGGTGACTCGTAGTTGCCAGCTTCCAGTGTTTCTCTAACAGTAGCAAAGTCCATAGGAGTGTCAATAATATCTCTATAATCCTGTTTAGAAATAGCAAAGCAATTTATTACAATTTTTTCCCAAGCCTTAATGTATCATTTTCATTGGGATGAGTTTGAAAAACCTGTTTAACCCAAGTGTTCTCTTTAAACAGGTATGGAAGACTGCTGAAGACATTTTGCCCCTTTCCACAAATATACAACATACTTCCCTGCAGACATACCCAGCAGGGTCAAGGTTAGAAGTTAACTGATAGATGATTTAATTCATTTTATAAACCGATTTACTGAAACGCAGAGCTCAGAATTTTGTGTCCTAAGGGTTGCATTACTGACACACTGACATGAAGATAACAGTGATACGAAAGTGTGACTACAAGCCTAATGGGTGGTTTAGGAGCTCAAACTTGGGACTAGGACTAATATTGTTCTTTCATATTAGCTTTAAAATATGAAGTTTAAATACTTGAACCTGATCAGAGGCTTATCACATCCTTTCTGAAACCTGAGCAGTTTCCCAAATGGAGACCTGACAATTTACGAATGTAATAAGGTATTAAAAACTCCACAGACTCAGGTAGGACCCAATTCGAGCCAATGAGAGAGCCCTTTTTCTAGGCTATGGAAGAAACAGAGACATATCCATACAAGAAAAAGCTTAAATACCAAATTTAACCAAAAAGTTAACTTAGTCCATCAGAGCAAACAGAACCTGCAGGAGTGCCTCTGCGTGTTCAACAGGCTTGTGACACCAGGGAGCAGTGTGTTTCACACCTAGGCCTAGTAGAGTGCTCTCTATCAGTTCATTTGAGGATCTCAAACACAGAGGGCCACTTGCAGTTGGCCACAGCATAAAGTTTATGTTACTTCAAAAATAATGGTACCCCCATGGCGACAAAAGTGTCAAGACAGAGCTACTACTGACATCCGAAAGGGAAGCATTTCTTTTCTCTAATTCAAACAATTAATTTTGCCCAAGTTAATCAGCCTAGTGATATTTTACAGAACTTAAGATATGCTAGAAGGAAAGCAAGCAAAATCTTTGCTTTATTACTTCGATAATAAATACTAATACTAAATAATAATAATAATAATACTTTATTATTTTTAGTTTTTGTACTCTGAAATGAAAACAATGATCCTTGACAACACGTCACATGCAACAACCAAACATATGCATTTCATATATGACCATCTTTCACTCAGAAAAGGAAAGACATCTTAATTGCAAAAGCTGTAATTTACTTTAAAAGCTGTAATTTACTTAATAACTTAAGCATCCCTGAATATAAAATATTTTTCAACAAAAGTATCTGAGAGAGCAGAGGAGTATTATTTATTTTGAAATCGGTTTAAAAAAACAGTAAACATTATTATCAAGTGACAACAAAGTGCTAAAAAAAATTCTGTCACTACAGCTGCCAGCAGTTTTGATTGAAAGAACTGAAAAAATGGTCAAAGTTAGAAAAAAAAAACCAACCAACCCACCACTTAACAATTGGATTATAACCAGTTGTCTTGTTAAAATACTCACTGGGTACTCAAGAAGATCCACTGGTTGTCGAAATGGTTCGGAGTCTTCACACTGAAAAATGAGATTCAGCAGCTCCTGGCATTGCTTCTTCCATGACTGAATGTCATATGACTGAGCCCTATTACGTAGCCGCCGCTTCGGCTGATGATCCTGAAATGACAATATTGCCAGGTATATATTAAATGAACTAGTGGCTTTTACAAAATCTAATGGCAAAGTTACCCCACAGAATATAAACGAATTTGCAACATGCAGCAGCACAGACAGAAATATTTTCACATTGAATAGCTCAGTAGAACAACGTGTCACTAAGATCAAAACTTGCAAAAAGCTGACATACTAGAAATATTTCAGTTTTACATTCCATTGTTTACAAATACATTTAGCAATTGTAGCACTAAAAATATAATTTAAGAAATTTAAAAACATTTACCTTTCTTTTTCTAGTGGAAGTCCCCGGCACGTTTGTGTCTTTCTCTTCTTCCTTTGAGCAAGATAATGAGTCGCATAAAAAGGTTAAAAAATATAAGCATATATGAGTAGGCAAGTTCTTTTACACTTCAAACTTATAATTTTAGTCTTTACAGTCCTACCCCTGTCCCTCTGAGAAGCATTTCCTGTGACTGTCAATTTTGAGAACCTCTCAGAAGTTTATGCAGCATCCTCCAGCAAACTATTAAAGCTATCTGCACTAAAGGAAGAGAAGAGGCTGGATTTTCACCCAGTTTCCCCGCTGACAAGAAGAAATATTGTACGGAAAGAAAAGTACACTCCACTTCCCAGCAGTGACTGAAACCAGTACTTTGGTCTTTCACAGGACAGACAGCGGTCTTGTTTCTCCACTGCACCAATGCCAATGCCCAAGGCACAACCACTTACCTCATCAGAGTCAGACAACACTTTTTTCTTCATTGCGTTGTATAATGGAATTATGTCATAGCAGCTCTGGTCTCTGTAAAAAGAAACACAAGCTAACACATATTTTCCATTGTCACCTATGGAATCAACCGTAATTTGCCTAGGAAAAGGAAATTATTTATGAAGCCATCCCCAAATAAAATGAGAATGTGTTCAGTGCTATATGAATACTAAGAGAACTGCAGTAATAAGTCAAGCTAACCATCTGCTCAAAAAGTTGTAAAATATAGATCACTTAAAAGTGTGAATGTTTAAAATTAAAAATCATAATCCTTTACCATGCATTTGTCAGCATCAGAAAAATCTAATCCTACACTACATAAAGGGTTTGAGGCCCATCTAGCTTTGTAAGGAGCATTACAGTAAATTTATCGTATAAAAGTGCAATTAAATAATTTAATCTAGCACCCACAATGTACGACATTTGAAATGCAGTGAAATAACACTGTTATTGTGTAACCCTGCATAATTAAATCAGCAAAACACACACACTAATTTTCAATTCTTGATTACATCTAAAACACCTCTACAAAGGAAAGCCCAAAGGCATTCTACTATGTAGCAATACAAACCACTGGGAAGAAAAGTGGCTCATAACACTTTTACCACTTGTAACTGTAAACACTCAGCAACTCCACACTGGAATCAGAATCCATAATACAGGCTACTGCCATTACCACTAGAACAGCTGTGAGAGAAGGTGAAAAAAGATAAACTAGCTGCAACACCCACCCCCATTTTCAGCTTTTTAAGATAGTTAGGTAACTTAAGACACTACGACTTAGATTCTCAGAGGCATCTGGATATTTCATTCTCATTAGAACCATGGGCTTTACTTTCCATTGTCTAGGCCTTCTACCTTACAGTTACAACCATAAAAATAAATTCTGGGCTTTACATTAATTGCTAGTTCACTTAAATTAGTATATTAATAGACTCAAGCTATAGGCCATTATTAAATAAGAATATCCAAGAATATCCACTAATTTAGCTAAGCCAATTAAAAACATGCACTTTGAAACACTCTGAGCTACATACACTTTGAAAAACCCTGAGCTGCTTAATTAATCAGAAAAAAAACCATGTAAGACAAAGATGTTAAGGAACAAAATTAGTAACAGAAAAGCCCTTTAGATACATGTGTTCCTAATGGTGTATATTTCACTAAAACTTTTAACATCTAAAGCAGTTGAGTGTTTTACATTCTCCAGCTAATATCAGAAAACACAAGCACTGAAGAAATTGAAGATTTATTTATAGAGTCAAAGTCCTGAATTTCCAAATACTAAACAGAGTTCTAATGTTTTTTAAGAACACACAAAATATAAAAGAACTAGATTCAGTTTAACATTGACAAACTAAATCACTAAAAATGACACAATTTTTGTTAAACTAATGAAGTATCTTGCTGTGTCTACAAGGTGGAAACAGCAACACTCATTGTGTACAAGCAAACCAAGGCAGTGGACACAGGAAGTTCTTACAAACTGGAGGTCTGTAGATGTGTCAACTGACTGAAAAATCTTAACTATTTCTCATTGAGTTTGTCTAGAAATAATAGAATGTTTGAAAGACAGCTACAACTTCAGTCGACTACAAAGCCTCTACTTTTTACTTTGCATACATATAAAACACCATTTTCAAACCTATTATAAATTGTAGTTTAGAGTTTAGAATTAATTATGTTAACATAGCCAGTATTCAAACTCGAAATTAGAACTCCTAATTTACCAATGAAGATATCTGTAACTCCATGAAGATAGTCAAACCCATTTTTATCATTCAGGAGAAAGTCTCTCAAAATAAAATGCCATGCCAATCTATGCCACTCAGTGTATTACAGAACTTGCCTTGCAAACTCATGAATTCTTTGTCAACATAAGCTCTATTCTTTTCTGCCCCAGCAGCAGACAACAGGTTTATTTAAAGTGCAGAACCATCTTACTTTAAAATTCAGATCTAAAAAGGCTCTTACCTTGGTAAGAGATAGGAATAACAACAGATCTACTAAGCAACTCACTTTATGAAGTGCAGCAGAAGATCTGTGACAAATTTGGCAGATTTGACAATAGGGCTTCCGGGTTCATTAAATGTGCGAGTATTGTGTTCGATGTACCGGACTTCCCACATTAACGAAGAAAGGCGCCTGTGTAGAAACAGTTGGCAGAAAAGAAAAGCAAAAAGAAATAAAGACAATATTCAGCAATGTATATGAACAGGGAAAAAAAACATTACGTCCTTCTTCTCATTCACCGTTGTTTTCCATTACATCAGAAAACGTGCACATCGGATATGCTGCCCTAAGTGACCAGCAGAAGGCAGCTTCCTCTGGCTTCCTGTACTCATGATATATTCTGAGGTAATTTATACAAATGGCTTTAAGAACATACAGCTGACACCCCTCAGGAAAACTCAGCTGTGACACTTCAGCTTTTATAATTCCTTTATCCTACACATAACCCATCCTGTACCATCTTCGAACTCAGTTAAGGATTAACACAATAGAAATAAAAATGTTTTAGAGTATACGTTTTTCTGACAGATAGACAACAATCAGATTTCCCCTGATTTAATAACCTAACTCTAGAATAGCCACATTATAAAAAATGATGCACAAAAGCAAAATAACTGAAAAAAATTGTTCCAAATCTAAAAAAGATAAAACAAAAAAGACAATTAATACTCTGACAGCATAAAAGTTACAATTTTAAGGCAAGCCTCATCAAAAGCCACCAAAAATGAAAAGTGATCTGAACAACCCATAAAATGTAAAAAAAAAAAAAAATTCACTGAAAAGCACAACACGGAGTGGCTGCTTATTACCTAAGTAGGCCTCAACATTATTATAAACTAAAACAGCCCAATTTACTGAAGGTGTGTTAATTACCAAAAATAACTGCTTACACTTTTGATAAAAAAAGCAAAATTCAGCAAAAAGTTCTCTCCCTCTGACAGCAAAGCAGTGCATTATAGAAGAGAAAGCTGGATTATCTCATCTCACACGATAAACATGGAACAATGTAAGTTCAATATTGCCATATAATGATAAAAAATGGGGTGCTTTTTTGAACATGAAAAAGCAAATTTAATAATAAAGCACTAAAATGAACTTTGAAATTTGGCCCAAAAAAAATGCTATCCATAATTTTTCAGGAGAAACTAAAGCAACACTGATTTTTACATGACAAATAGAACAAGAACTCAAGGAAACAGAGGTAATTTAAAGAACTATACTCCTACACAGATATTTACTAAAAAAACCAAAAAAAGGAAAAAGAAAAAACCCCACAGCAATTGCAATCAGTTTAGGATAACATCAAAATGGTATCAAAAGGTGTAAACTTATTTTTGTTGCTGTACAACAACTCAGAAGTTCAACACCAACAATCTAAGAAGTCAGATTCTGTGTAGCTGCTTAAGTGATAATGCAAGAATAGTTTTTAAAGCACATTAGGACAAAAAAACCACTTGAGATATTTTTAAGGTTTGTCTTATTAAAATTATTTTAAAACTACTTTAAAAAAATTATAAAGTGGAAACTTAATCCTTTGGACTAAAAGTCATTTTACTAACCCTGCAATTTGAATCTCACATGGCATAAGTCATTTGCATAATCATGAATTTGAATGCCATGTAGTTCTAAAATACATTTTGGAGATGGTCAATCCTTTTTAGAGTTTTAGGAAATGGAAACCTAGATCAAGGATAGAAGACAGAAGAAAGTAAAAGCGCGCACCTGCGCCTACCTCCTAGTTTGACAAGACAAAGAGCTACCAAAAATATAGCTACTGGTAGATCACAGCAGAACCAAGACTTGGGTCTAACCTGTAAAATCTGCTTTCCAGTCTTTGCTTAATGGTACTGAGGTCTGTGGGATATGCCACAACAGTGCAATACATTGGGTAGGCTTGAAGATCCACAGGTGCCACAAATGCAGAAGCAATATCTAGATGAAAAAAAATAAAACAAACAAACCACAAAAACCCCAATGTTACATACCACAAAGTCCCATAGCAGTTTCGAGATTCACCCCCCTGAAACATAGGCTATTTCTTCATGTTTGAAATGCAGAGCAGTTTCCCAAAAATAACAGTAACTACCCTAGATATTCCAAACGATTCTTGATATTATCTTTAGAGTGCTTGCTGAGGTGTGTGCTGTACATCCCATTGCTGCAGTGACTGGATGCCCATTCTGTTATGCAAGAAGCACCACACTGCCCAGAGGCACAGCAAGTGCATGTATAATATACACATTAGAAAAGTATAAAAATTATACACAGATGAAGGCATGCAATTCAGTATCGTTATTTACAGCACAGGCTTGATTCATTTCACTTTATATTGCCACTCTCACATCTTCAAACAAAGCAATACATTAAATTCTTGCCATAAAACTTAAAGTGCTATTTCAGTCTCTGTAAGATGTGAGTAAAATCCACACTCAACCTAAAACAGAAACACTCTCTCCTGTCCCTACCTAAAGGCAAAGAAGCCTTCCAAAACCAATCCAGTACAGTGCTAGGGGACTGCTGAGCAATTTATGTCTGGGCACCTAAAAAACCTTGCTTTTCCCCTCCTGTACTTAGAATCATCATGAGGGCTTAGACACATCATTCTAACATCTTATATCTCAAGGAAAAATACTGCAATACAAAACCATAAAATCACCTTTAAAAGTCTCAAAAGTTTTTAAAAACAGAAAATATGCTGTTGCTAAAAAGACTGCTCTTCTTCTAAAAGCTGTTTACATAATCTTCTGAATGTTCTAGCAACTGCTACTTGGTGCCAATATGCACCACACATGCGATAGCTAAATCCCAAACTAAGCACTCTGTCATACACCATAATGCAAAATGTAAAACCATTACTCTTAGATGGCACAGCAAAAACAGCTCAAATTTCATGTCCTCACAGGTTTTTTTTAACATAAATCTCTAATTTGTTTTACTACACTGTCCAGATAATTCAGTTGTTTAGGAAGCAAAGGAAGGCTTCCTATGGAGTATGTCATCAAAGAAACCATATAGGATACACAAGTAATCAGAATTATTTCAAGAGTTAAGAGTTTTTTGGATTTTTTGAAACATAAATCTTACCTTGCATTAAGTGCTTCAAAAATCAGTTAAACAAAGCATCTGTAGCAACTTTTATATTTAATGAATGACCACTGTTAGCCCAAAAGCTAAGACTGCTGATTTAACACCTTTTGATCCCCATAAAGACATACAGAAGACTTATAATACAGCCTGTATTTTCTCATGGATCTCCATCCAGACATCCATCTTTGATCTGGTAAACTTTGCAGCAATGCATTAAACATTTTAACAATTACTTTTTCAGAAGCTGACTGTAAAGAATATTTGCTCCACAACCAAATAGCAAGTAGCTTTCCTAAGGTAATCAATTGTTTTTTCCTCAACATTTTGCGTTATTAAGGAAATGTCGGGAAGAAATCAGGAATTAGAAAAGGCTAATACAGGGAAAATCCACACATGATATTCATTATCTAAGTAAATCTATGCTTTTTTTCTTCCCCCCATCTGTCCGTAATTTAGTTCATATTCTCTTACTCAAAAATATTTTAATTTCAACCCCAGCATGAGATTCTGGTAGCTAAAGTTAAAAAAATCAAGTACTTGCTTTTAACGTATAAACCCCAAACCCCTAACATATGTCAAATTGTCTACCAATAAGCAACAGTTACCTTGGGAAATAGGAAAAAATTTAGGTTTCGTAAGTATACATTATATAAAAACTTTTAAAATGTTCAATGAGAAAGTTTTGTTCCAGTTAATCAAGAGGTTAAACATGTATTTTATCACATTCATTTTGTTAATTTCAGAAGTGCACATGACCATAGTCTGAAAAATATAAACCAAAAACATTTCCCATATTATTCAGAATTTACCTAGAGTCATAAGCTGGTTTATCCCTGCAATAATTCTGTCACATTCCTCATCTCGGGTCCTGGAACCCCACTCTCCATCCAAAGGTTTGTAGAGCAGTGTTCTACGTTCATCATCAGTTAAAGGAACACTAGTTCCTAATTCTTCTGGAAATACAGCTGGAATGTAATATGAAAATGAAATAAAACATAAATGTTTGTATCTTGTGTAATACATATACCTGTAAATCAAAGATACCATTAAATCATTTTTACAAATGTATCGTTCTTGATTTCCTCAAAGACATTTTGGATGTATCCAGTATCCTTTCTATATATCATTCTGTGTTACATTTAAATCGTTACAATGCAGTTTGGTGTAGAAATCCTCCCTGAAGAAAGATTCATCCTCTTCCGAATAGCTAATTGTAAAATTTATTTTAGAATCAACTAAGACACTAATTTATCACAGTTAAAACTTGTGTTTTGGTTTTGGAGTTATTTTGTGTTTAAAAGCCAATATTCTTGGTAATAAGTTATTTTGGTAAGGAATGGCAGATGATTTCCAGATGGAGTTTAAGATAACTTTGACATTGCTGCTAAAACATTCTCCAGGCAGTGGTTCTACATTGTCACAGTTTTGAGTTCAAATGCTAAAACCACTGTTCCTGAGTATGCAAATTAATAGTGTTATCACTTTAGCACCCTTGAGGACGTACCAATTTTGATAATTTATAACGTAATGGCAGATTTTCAAAGTATGATGTTAAGCAGTCCTCTTAACAATTTTTAAGAAGGTATAACAAAGGTTGATATTTGTGAATATAGCCAAAAAAATCAGGTTCGGACTTAGTTATCTTTATCAGTACCTATCGCTTATCTCAAAACGGTTTCTCCTTTCTTAAGACAACAGGAATTGGCCTCTACTAAAAAGTAAACGGGCTGTCTATTTTAATTATTTTAGTCATGTTATCAGTCTAACATGTATTTTACTTATGACCAAGAGGTACCTATTGAAAGAAGGATTGAACTAAAATAAAAAGTTGAAATGAACACAATTACAACTTAAAAGAATTGAGAATTATTTATGGTTACTTTTGAGAGACAATACTACCAAATGTTTCATGGAAAACACAAGGAAAAAATGCTGATCCTACTTTGCTTTTTAACCAGAGTTCTATGAAGTATTAAAAAAACCCAACCAACCAACTATGGAAGAAGAAATACTACATTCTTGTCTGTGAACATGTGAACAGTGCCCACGCTATGCTGTCCACTCTGCAGCATGTGTATCTGCTACATGTGCTGGGCCAGAGGGGGAGAAAAATCTTACTATTACCAAACTCTCTCACAGGCACAGGTTGCCTCTGCAGTGCACTGAATGTCTGCAGGAGTGCTGGCATATCTTAGAGCAGCCAGTTTCCTCAAGCTGACCTAGGGCATGGGTTTATCTTCTTCACTGTACAAAGCCTTAAGTTTAACTGTACATTATCTATAGTAATTTTTGTATTATTTCTATTTTCAACATCACTCAGTTTATCTAGCATGGCTGTTTTTTCACAGTTCTTTTATCTTGATTCACTTTTAGTTTAGTAATTGATTTAAAGATATTCTTTAAATGCAACCGGTTTGTGGGCTTTCCTCCCACTCCCCCCAAAAACCAGGATTGTTTATGTAAAACCATATAACTGTTTTTCTTCTTAAAATACACTTGTAAAGCAAATTATATTATTAAGGTAACATACCATTACTTGGTATCAGCTCCATGTCCCAAGGGCTCATCTTCTCAGTATCACCATTGTCCCAACTTAAAAATAACCACACTTATATTATCTACTAATATTGCTTCAACAGTGTAATTATTTAATGTTTGTAACATAACTTTAATTTATACACCACAGAATATTATAATAAACTGGTACAGCGAGATGCATGACTGAATTTAATGAAAGCAAGTTTCTCAGTCAGTACTTCAAATGAAGTAACTAATTAACATAAAAAAGATTGGAGATAAATTTACTAACCAGACATTGTAGCACTGAAATAAGCTATCAGGATAATCAGGCTGAAGAGGTTCCTGGCTTTCAATTGTTCCAAACCACCAAGCATCATCTATCACTGACCTGAAACGATCACCTAGGTAAGAACACAAAATAATTTCATCAATATAAGGCATGTTACCCTCCCAAGAAAAGCAGGTTTTAGATATATGTGGCTTGATCTTGAATACAGAAATCCTTTTGAACATTTACAGCCTCAGCAGGCAAGCATGAGTCAATGCTCAGTTTAAAAAAAACAACAAAACTACTAAATTGTTTTTGAAGATTGTTTTTTAACCAAAATGAAAGTTAATACAGCATTTTAGAAAAATAATAATTTGCAAATCTACCTATATATTCTTTACTTGTTAATTTATTTCTTAATTTCATATAAAAGATAAGACATTTCAATGCTTTAAAACTCATTTAAGACTCAGATCTACTTGAATTAAATACTACATTCTACCTTAAAATAACTGAGCACTATGACACTTCTGTATGGGGAATATTTTACAAGCTGCTGAGCTTGTCCTCCTTAGTTTCTGAAGTGCTTTTTCAGCGATGCAAATGTAACTCAAGAGGTTCATTCCCTTTACTATGCAGGCAATCTGACTGATAATAGAATAAAATTTATTATAGCTTGCTCAAAAGGTTAGCAAAGTAATTTACTATGACTTGCAATGGCTTCCCTGCCACAAAGCATTCACGCAGCTGAGAAAAAAGGTCAGAAGCATTATTAAAAAAAATTACACATGAAAATGCATGTATTACACACCACCATAAATGCTAACATTTTCTACAACACATGCCACAAAATTTAGAAACAATTTTTAGCGTAGTATTCAGTTCAATGCAAGAACAAATGTAATTTAAGCCTGACATTCCAAGAGCTACACATTTTTATGTTCATGGGATTTGAATATATACACACTCTCAACTGCTGCAGTATTTGTTCCATTTCAATATATCCACCCTCTGCCCAAATGCTTGTTGAAGTTGTCTGAAACAATAGGAAGTAAATATATTCTCAAAAATGGTCTGCTTTCTTTACTGCACTTTTTTTTTTCAATTTTAAATTTAATGGATTGTAAGTAATTCAGAACAATTATAAAGCTTCTATTAATAGTCCTAATTGTGCTGAATAGATCCAAGTAAACCAGAAATATCTGAAATGCAAGATCAAAAATGTAAATAAGGGCTGATGCTTTATTTTAAAAGAATAAATTATTTTCTGAAGAGCTGTGAAATTACAGTCTTCCAATATTGCCTTCTCTAATGATCAGTTTTACAAAGAAACATCCGTAGGTACAACTATGAGTGACTTCACTGAGCTGCACATTAAGCAGATCAAAACCACTTAAAGGGCATATACTGGCAGCTGCTTCTAAGTTCTCAAGAGCCACAGCATTCCTACAGACAGAATGCTAAAGCAGAAAACAACATGACTGAAAGAACCACGTCCTGAATCACTACCTTCCCCATGTCCTCCGTGCTACCTCATCTATGCAGAGAACAGTTCAAAATCTCTGACAAGAAGGCGGCTCTAGTACAATTTTCCAGACTGAGTATGCCTGCATAATGCTCGCTTGAAGACAACATAAAATGTCCGTTGAACTTAGAGTGGCTGCTATGTAAGAGATAGGTGTGCACACCTAAGACATACGGCTGAAGTTGCAGGAATACCACTGGAATAGCTTTTAGCCCAAGTATTAAGCTTGAAGTTAAACTATAGTAAGATAAAGATATGCAATAAATAGAATCTGAATATGAATAAGAACCTGTAATTTCTAAACTTATGTTTGTTCCTTCTAAAAGGATTCATACATTAATATAAATGTAATATTAAAAAATATAATAGATAAGCAAATATTCTTCCCTAAAACAAACAAAGCCCAAACAACAACAAAAATTCACATTATTTGCATTGGAAGCTTAATAAAAGGTCCTGGTACTTCCAATACTTTCTATGTAGCTTCTATTTATTCCAGACTGCAAATTTCTTGAAATACAGTTGCCAGCACAGGAAGCCTGGCTAGGCTGTTCAACAAACTACAGCAATCATTCTTCTGCTGCTGCCATGATTTTGTGCAAAAGCATGGCATGGCAGAGGAGGACAAGACCACAGATCCACAACCACGAGGAAAGAGCAAAGCTTAGTGACATATTAGTAGATCTTCATCAACCTTGTCACTTATGAGATCTTTAGACTGAAATGATTTTTGAAGAAGAAATCAAGGTTTACATTTCTTATTGGATCAGAAGCCTAGGGTCTTTACCAAATTCGCTATAGAACTGAAGAAGAGCTGTCTTTTCAGACAACATAGTGTAAAGTATGAGATGATATGGAACTTATTCCTATGGCATCATGTAATTTATACATCTACTGCTAAGGCACACAGCCTAAAGATATCAAAGGACAGGAGATTAATTCATTCCATTGCTGAAAGGTGATCCTTGTCATCGTATGGAAAAGATGACTAGGAAATAGATCTGACTGGAGGACCTAACAGTCATGGGCATTCTTCCAGTATCCAGTACTCCGAAATAACTGAGCACAGGCAAAGTAAAAAGAATCCAAGTCATTCCCTCATAACTTGGCAACAAATTAGAACTATATACGCTTCAATGAAGCTAAACCACAGGGTTTAGAATAGAATTCAAAAAGAATAGGGAGATGGAAAGAACATTCTCTTTGTACAGTATAGAAATCAATTTCCAATTTTTCAAAAAAGTATTTCCATATTTTCAACAGAAATTTCAGAAATTGGAAAAAAAATAATCCTACTAGCAATGCAATTGTAGGAGGGCCTTGAATTAAAAAAAAAAAGACATACAAACAATATATAGGCTACAAGAAGTCATCAGCTAGCAGTAAACATCATATTCCTGAAACCGATCCCTAAGTATTCTCTCTGCAAATATACAACTGACATTTTCTTTGAACTTTCTTTTACAGATCAGCTTCACTATTTTGCTTGCTGGCTGCCACTTTGGTCAAGGACAAAGTAGAACTCTCCAGGTAACCATAAGCAGAGTTTACTCTCTGACTTCCGCATAGTATTAGGATTTATTTACCATAACCTACTCTTAAGAAAGTTAATGTGAAAATAGGTAGACACTTAGAAAAACAAACAAACAAAACCACAGAATACAACTCTCCCCACAACTCACCTATATTCCATCGCCTGTGCTTTGCATCATCAAATTGTTGCCTCAAAACTAGGAAATCTATGACATCTGGCATATCATGGTACCTAATTACAATAGAACACATAACTATTAAGCGATAAAACAGCAAAAGCATAACATAAAGCACTTACATTAAAAAATTAATACTTCAAATTCTACACTTGAAAAGCACAAGGTCAAATATTAATGTCATAATTTAACTTTCAACCGCAACACCCCCTTGGCCATCCCTCTCCAAGAAAACCCCCAATTTGCATACAAAATTGTTTTCCTTACTTCATGGTGAAGGCTCCTCCAGTCAGTTTACCCGTATCAGGGTCAAGAAAAGCTAGTTTAAGACAGCAGAGAGTAGGCAATCCGACTTCATACTTAATCCCAACTATTTTCATCAGCTCTTGCTCCTAGAATAAACAAAATACTATGTACCACCACTGAAGTTAATTGAAATAGCTTTCTGAAAGATGAATATATGGGTATATTGAATATACTATATTTCTGCCAGATCACATCAAAAACAAGAATCTGAAATTTCGTCTTCCGCAATGAGCTATTATTTCACAATGCAATATGTTTGAAAAATACTTTGCTATGAAGTATAACCATCTCATCTGCTCAAGCAGATACAAAAAGTAGTACAGCTGTGATTTCATTTGACTATTAAATTAAATTTTTCCCCTTATCTTACAATATTAAGAGTACTAGATTTATTTGTATCAAGAACTTCCAATTAGTTTCTATATTTTATTTAATATTAAGATATAAACAAAAAAGAAAAAGAAGTCATACCCGCAATTCCATTTTATGCCATGGTTGTTTCTTGGGATTAATGTTATATATTTTGTTCTTCTTGGCCATTACAACATATGCTTCATGACCTTGTCGGAAATAGTAGACCTAAAAGTGAAATGTGACAGTTACCCTACGAAGACTCTGAGGAGCTGAAATGCTAGCAAGTCACTGCCATACAATGTATGTACTTCCTATTTCATCAACTTTTCAGTCTGTTTTCCTGCAAAAGTCATGAGTTCTGCAAAAATTAGGTGGAGGAAAATTTAAAAAGCTGTTATAGCAACATTTACAGAAAAAAGCAGGAAAGACTTGGAACACTATTTTCTGTATGAACAAAATACGCTAAATTACATGTGAGACCAACAAAATCAGTAACAAAACCATCCATTTATCATTGCAAAACAGAGCAACTCAATGACAGCAGCAAGAATTCCACTAATCCACCTGGTTATTCATCACTGCAGGACAGCCCTAAGTTAACAATCAAGTATCACTAAATTCACTATTTAGCTCATATTTTTTGAACAAGAAATATATTCTGGAAGGAAAAGTCTGTTATTGTTCTGGTAAGATTTTGGTGTTTGCTTCCATATCACTGAAAAAATAGCCTAACAAAGGCATGAACAAACTAAAATAGACATTTCCAGTGCTTATTAACTTTTTGTAATCCTTCCAGTATGAACTTCCACGGTTCAGACATCCAGAGTCTAACAGCTCTACTTTGATCTTGTTGTATATGATACCACATGGATGAATGCTTTTATTATAAGCCATCACTGTAATGAGGTAGTAAGCTGAAACCCATAAACATGTATTCAAGGAATGTATTTGAAATGCGAAAGAGAGGTTCCACAAACTAGTTAGAACAAAGATATGATAAATGGCTGTATTCTTGGTACTATGCATGCCAAATAAAAGATCCTCTACAAGTGTCCCAACATGGGATTTCCATCTAATAGCACAAAGGAAAGATAGCTCTAATGTAAAGGTCCAAAACAACAGAAAAAGCAGAGCAGAAATCCCTCTAAGTTTTAAAATATACAAATAAACACACTAATATTTGTATTTCTACCTGCTTTCCAAAACTCTTGTATCATAAAACATTATAAAAAAGTCTTTGCCAGGTTTCTGCATTAACAGGTCCTGAACTCTTAGTGTCATGTGGCAATTTTAAACATTTTTCAATGGAGAAGGACTCAGTACCACATTTTTTTTTAATTCCTGTTTTTAGAGTATTCAATATGCATAATATCCTCATAGGGACAAAACACACAGCAGCTACAAAAGGCATGAAAGCAGTGACAATCTCTTAGACACTGTCAGAATCTATCTGTCAGGAAAAGGAACAGAGGCTACTGAGACACATCTGAAATAAGGCAGATTTACATTACACTCTCAACATTGTGACGATTATTTCCCATACACTCCAGTGAATCAAAACAAAAAAAAGTGCACAGGCTACAAACAATCTCTGCTACACTTAGTGTTTCTGCTAAACCACTACATAAATTCAACCCACTGTTTACACAAGTGAAATATTTTGTATTTTGCAAATGGCTCTAAAAATTGCATCTTCTGTCAGAAGAACAAACTGGGAAGATATCTGTGAGAAAAAAAGAATTCACATCTTTTTCCAGGAAATAATATTTTTATTCTTGATGAATTGCTGCTTCTGCATGTTTGTTGTAGTACCCAGACAAAACTGTTCTTTATCTTGTTAATGGCAGAACACTCCAACAAACATGCCTCGTATTTGGATATTCAGACAGTGAAGTTGCAGCCCCATCTCTCTGGTGTGTTTCCACCGTTCCGCAAGACACATGGCAGAGATCCGTAAACAGCACTATTCAGAAAGGGAAATGAGATGGTATGTGCTGTTCTTATGCACTAAGTGTAACTAAATATAGCACTACTATTTTTTCTTACTTGTTTGTACAAATTAAGAACAAATTTGAAATCTCTCCCCCCAAATCTTATAAAACATACCTACCATGCAACAAAATGTTGGAAAGCCACACAATCTCTCTTCTCACAACATTTCTCTAATTAAACCAACCTTTTATTTCTGTGAGTCTCAAAATTAACTTTCTAGATTAATAATTTCTTTTCACGTATTAAGTAAATCCAGGGACGGCAAGTATCAGAGATGGAATTTCAGACAGAGCGGCTCGATTACAAACGTACTCTCTATCGGTGCAATTATTCCTACTTTCTAGGCACAGGACAGGAAACTTCCTGCTCTCCCATTTAAAGCATTTTCAGAAAAAGGATGTATCCTACTTAGATATTCCTAGTACACACTGTACATGCTATTCAGCAGGTGCCAAATCAAACACAACTGTTTATCTTACTAAACCAATACGATGTTAGAGTCTCCTGAGCAGTATGGTACTGATAAATCCTTGGCTGCTTCACTGTATCCAGATGGTATCAGCCACCAAATATATTTATTCGGACTTGATCTTTTGAACAGTAGAGTCTCCAAAACATGCTTACTGGAGGGTATAAATCCATAAGCATTTTCTCTAGCTGAAACTCTCAACTTGAAATGCTCCTTCCCTCCCTCACTAGCTTTGCTGATGTAATTTTTGCATAGCTGTGCTGTGAACTGGATCAGTGAAGTGATCCAGTAAAAACAAACCTGCTTGTACATGCAACCTCTGCTCCTGATTCAGTTTCTAAGGTGGTGCCCACAAAAAGCTTTAGCTTGGGAAAAAAGTTAATCAACTTTGCCACCATGTCAAGTATTTCTCCAACAGCATTCTGAAGGTGTGAGCTATACA
The DNA here is from genome assembly GCA_013397845.1 of Melanocharis versteri. Taxonomy (NCBI): domain Eukaryota; kingdom Metazoa; phylum Chordata; class Aves; order Passeriformes; family Melanocharitidae; genus Melanocharis; species Melanocharis versteri. Next base: position 602,659 of record VZTG01001540.1, read on the forward strand.
AAAACTCTGTTTAGTAACTAAGAAAACCTGCTGCTCCCGAAGGAGACAACAAACTGCCCATTACAGCATAAGCCAGCTATTTCCTCTTATTTTAACCTAAGGGGTTTTAAGAAATGTGCACAGACTCTGGCTTTCAAGATTGCATTCCACCTAATACTTCTTATTTGTACAATTCACTGTAATGTTCACTTGCTACATATTCCAAAATAGAAACTGGTGGGTGTCCTTTTCCTACTGTATTTTGAGACATCTGGGTCATGTTTACAAAGTATTTACAGTCTGGTTTGTATAAAATACATATATACAAGACTTTTCCTGTTTTCTTGTCTCTTCTGTTGTAAGAGACTAGCTAAAACTAGTCTAAACTAAAGAAGTTTTTTTGATGTCAAGAACACAAGTGATAAGGACAATATCAGAGTTTTTCTTCAGAATAAATGAATTTTTTTTTAAATTACATCAAAACAATCACACTAAGCACAAAACCCCACAGCCTTCCCCAAGAGGCTTAATTCCTGGTTTTTATTTCAAGTCCTCAACTGAAGTATGTTTTCCAGACCTAATTTCATATCTGATTTCTTACCTGTTCTTCAGGATACCAAATGCTCTACAATTAAGGACTATTTTCATGACATAAAGCACCTCACACAGCTTGTCTACAGGTGTCATAAGGAAATCAACACACTGAGTACCATACAAGAAGGAACACTACTGTAACAGCATGCAATAATAATAAAAAGTCAAAGCAACACTGTGCAGAATATTTTCTAAGTACAAGGAAGCAAAAGCAAATTTTAGCCAGATCAAAGAATGTTTTTAAGAAAATCCAAAATATTTTGATTATAAGTCTCTGGGGAAAAAATGCTCAAATGCAAATACAAAAAGCAAAAACAAGCTGAAAGAAGCAAGGACACAGAGGGAAAAGCTACACTACCTCATCCCCCATCTGTGGCACAAATGGGCACCGCCGAGGAACAGTGTCTGTAATCCATGCTGAAGGCAGCCACTCTTCCAGCGTCAAACCATTTTCTGCCAGAACTCCTACAGCCAGCCTCTGAATAAAACGTACACAGAAGATTAGTATTAAATTACTGCTAGTGTGAGGATTAATCTTAACTGCCTTTTGAGATTTTTTTGGGGGGTGTGTGGGAATGAGCTCTAACAAAAACTGAATTTAATAACTGTCCAGTAACTATGTCTCGTGCCCAAAAAGATAAAATGGAAGCATGTCATTCTCTTGAAACAAATTCACATGGTTGCCTTGGCCAAAAAGGCACTAAAATTATACAGCTGCCTCCAATTAAGGAACCTTGCAAATAAAAAAAAAGAGGAAGATATTTACAAGGTAAATCATGTGAAAATGACCTGGATTGGGCACATCCACATTACCCACCGGCATATTTACTATAAAGTGCTGTGGAACTGCATTTTCAGAATGTATTTCCACATCACATACTTGTAAGCAACGACACTCACGACAGCTGCTGGTCCTAGGTGCACATTGCTTGTCTGTATCTAATAGGTCAGATAAAGCAGGGGTTTGTACAACCATTCAAGCAAGGCTGCTTTGAAATTCCTAACAGGATCTTGTGTGTGTGTACAAAAAGCAACCCTGGATGGCTGTACAGAAATCCACTCCATACAGCCAATGCTGCAGGACTCTGCATCTCCAGACTGCAAATAGGATATGCCTATGTAATTCCATTACACCAATTCAAATGGGGTTTCACATGACAAGAAGTACTTTGATGAGTGCACCAGTGAATATCACAGGAAAAAAGCATAAACACAGTAAAAACAAAAGCCCACCAAAAAAATAAAAATCAAAACAGAACCTCTTTATTGTAATAAATCAATAGCATAGAAGCACTTTGTGAATTCTGAGGTTCAAGCAGGTCTGTCTTGCAAAAACCTGATACACTGCATAAGAACAAAGTGTCTAGCTAACTGGTGAATTATGGGAAGGTAAGAAACAGCCTTTAACCAGAGAACCTTCTCTTGATATAGCTTCATACATTAAGCATCAGTTTAAAACTTTCTGGGAGCCAAGCCTGATCTTAGTCACTCATCAGGAAGGGACTATTCCCAGTGAGTTTATTAAATGATTTCTGAAACTCTACTAAATCCTTTAGTTCTACTGCCTGACTACATGCTCTGGTGGGTTTGGGGTGTTTGTTTGCTGGGGGGGAGAAGGGGGATGTTGAATGGGAAAACGGCTCATTTTTGAGTTTCATGTCTGTGTCATCGGGTCCTACATCTCACTGTAACAAAATAAGGAAGGAAATCATTCTGCATTTATTCCTTTCTAAACCATGATAGTTTTATACAAGATTTTTCATCATATCTCTTCCAAACTCTCTCCCTTGTAAGAGTCAGTCTCTGTATCTGCCCTAAAGAAAAAAAAAATGTTCTGTACTTTTGATCTTTCTATGTGATCCTTCCTTGTCCTTCACTGCTGTAGCATTTTTTAGATTGATTTTTGGTAGATGGGGATTAGAAATGTAAGCACCACTCAAGATCATGAAGCCCATGCATTAATAGAGATGAATGTCAATTTTTCTCTACTCCTTTCTAATTTCCAAGATTCTGAGTGTGGTTACAAAGACAGTCAAAACTTCTTTCCTCAATGAAAAGCCCTAATTTTGAATCAGGATCAGAAAGGAAAAACTTTCTACCAGGAAGGCCTGTGAGCTCTCTGCCTAATAAGGAGGTCAAACGTCCACCACAAGAAACTTCAAAGACTAACATCTGTCAGGAACGACAGGTATAATTAATGCTACCTAGGGATAGAGGAAAGAGAGATGATTTTCTGCAATTCCTTCCAGCCTCATATTTTTTTGTGACTCAAGAAATGAGCAGGTCAGCTTTACAAGTCTGAAATATCTAGGCCTGATACTTTCTGAATCAAAGATGTCCTGCATCTCAATAACTGGGACTCAAATGGATGCAAGATTCCCAAAACTCTCAGTTTAGTTTTAATCTAAGTGGAAATACTAGCCTGCCAATGAGTTTTTTATTTTATAATAAGCAGCTAAACCAGAGGTTTCAATCATTAAAAAAAGTCCCCCACCATCTATTGTTCTCATTTTCTTTGGTTTCTTATTTCTTCTGATACCTTCTTTTGGTTTCAGACTGTGTAAATAGCAATATACTATTCCTATTGACAGTACAACTAATGATTGTGTCCAATAAGCAAAAAGTAGCCTAAACAAAGAATAAAGACTACCATCCTGCATGCCATACACCTGAGATTCACAGTAAATCTGACACTGTGCCAACCTGCATGTTCAAACAGCTGTTGCCAGTCCACCTTCTAATGAGGACTAAAACATTGAAATAATGATTTTAAAGAATGCTGAGGACTCCTAATCTAATAAATAAACAAAATAGAGTTTTTTAATTTAGATGATACAGTTAGCTTCCTTGGGTACTGCAAAAATAGAAGCTACAAGCTTACAAAAACAGTTAGCATCTACCACATAGATGACTTCTGGTCTCTGTAAAGAAAGAAGGACAAGTGAAGTTTTCAGATCTAACAACTAAAAACAAAACAACCTCTCAAAAAACACACTGAAAATAACCAAAGTCACTGAAAATTTCTATGTACTGATCTAAACTGAAATTACATTATATTAGAAAGCAAACAAAATACAGACAACAACAAAATCCTGATCAAGTCATATTTCCCTTGATGGAGTGAACAGTGGCAGCATAATGCAAATATCATATAGAATTGACAGAAAAAAAATGACATGGTTGTGCAGATCTGAAAGAAATTGTATTTATGTAGGGAGACAAGTCTGCACAGCTGTAAAAAATACTGGCACATTATACCAATACTCAATTGTATTGGAAGCTGAATACTTCCACAGAAAGGAAGTTTCTGGCGTGAGCAAGGATAGTGATAAGGACATTAGAAGTGCTCCTTATGTCAAATGTATCATATTCGGAAAGCATATTATTATAGCCATCTATCATTTGACTTCCAAGAGTCTTTAATTATCATTTGTTACAAGTAAAAGTCATGATGTGTTTTTAAATTAGACAGTAACATGTTGTCTATATGTAACTGAATCATTCATCCAATTATTTCCAAGTCAGCAGGAATGAGTAAACTGTAATACACAAAGAACATCTAACCTTTTGTTTTCGCTCTTTGGGTTTCCTCTTCTTTGGTGACGTTGATGGTCCATCTTTCTCCTCAATACCCTTTTTCCTTTCCTTTTTAATTTGCTTCCTTTGTTTTTCAGGTCCTTCTTCATCCTCTGAACTACTTTCTGCTTTCTTTGTTTTAATTTTAGGAATTTTCTTTGGTGGTTGCAAATTGATTCCTGCATCTGCCGTCCAGTCAGAATAATCACTAGAATAGTCACTATATATGATATAACAAAGAAAAAAGAAATTAAAACCCCACAGTTAAAAAGCGCATAGGATTACATAATATAACCCAATAAAATATTACATTTAACAGTCTAGATAACTACAATGTTTTAATAGTTAAAACCCTAATGCTTAAAATCCTATATTCTACCTATAATTTAAATGGTAGTAAACCAAAAGTCTTGACATCATTTGGTCTTGCAAGAAGCTTAACTTATAGCATCCCTCAAAGTAAACACTGTGTTAGCTTCATCAATTCAAGATGATACACACTGAAGTCTGGATATTATTTTCAAGACTTCTGGTTTTGAATAGTTTTGAACAAAAAAATAAAGGATGCTTTATCACTCTCCCATTTCAAACCAAGGATCACAGCTGAGACTGAGAGCCATAGGAAACTGCTACTACCTGCCTGAAGTGTTTGTGTGCCTGAAAAGAAACACCTTCCTGCAAAACAGTTTTGGTTCTAGCAAACAAGGACAAAACCTTCCCTAAATTTTAGTTAGCAATATGACTGAAAATGAAATCCTCAAAGTTTCATGGTTTTGTTCACTCTTTCTTCTAAATCTGCACAAGTGTTAGTTATTACTCATTAACTGTTTACAGCAAAAATTATTTAAGGTTTATTGGCAAGAATTTTCTCTGTAGGGTATATATACTGTCACTTACCTAGAACTGCCATCACTGTGCCATGCTCTTTCATCATCTTCTGATGTTCCACCACTGGCAACAACTACTTCTCCTTCCTAATAAGGAGAGCAGAGGGCATTGGGGAGCGGCAGAAGGGGAGGCAGAGAAAAAGAAGGCATTTTCTTTAGACCTCAAGTTATAATATTTGACAGTACAATGAAAATTTTTCTAGGCTTTATATGTGTTATAAACATCTGGCATTCTAGAAACCTCATGTTAAAAAGGCATTTTAGTTTGCAGATAGTTCCTTTACTTTAGTGGACTTATATAAAGAAGTATGAAGATATCTGTGCCTGGCCAGACACAGTGTAGAGCAACATTTTTCATCACCATTTGACAAGGCTAGCTTACTTTCTTAAAAATTATATCAAGACTTTTTAATGTCATATTTCCACATCTTTTCAATATCAAGCAAAAACCAAATATGAACTTTATGTACTCCTCACTCATTCTCTACCATAGTTACAAAAGCACAGAATGATTGAGGCTGGAAGGGACTTCTGGACGTTGTATTATTCAACCTCCCTGTTCAAGCAGGGTCAACTAAAGTTGGTGACCACATTGCTAGGCCACGTGGACAATACTGACTAGACTTACAAACTGGACATACACTTTGCAAAATATCCTTAAAAATGAGCGCTTTTCTCCTTTGTCAATTACTTTTTAAGTCAAAGCTAAACATATACAACTGCATGTGAAAACCTAATACAACATAATTTCTTTAAGAGGTGAAAGGAAACGCACAATGGAAAATGTAACTTGAGTTTCCACTAGAAACAATGTTTAATTAGCTGAAGCAGGAGCTTAATGAGTGGAAATGGAATATGTAAGACTGCCGAGCAAATAAGGATCTTACATCTGAAGAACTGTGTCCATTTTCCAACTCTTCAGCAGGCCTTGCAGTTTCTTCTACTGCATATCTCGTACGGTAGTTGTGCTGATTAGCTGCTTGTTTCTTTGAGTCACTAGCGTCTAGTAAATTATCGTGAGAATGGTTCTGTGAAGATACAAAAGTCAAAATACATAAATTCTGAGTATACATTTTATCAATACATAGCATTTTCTTTAATAATAGTATTCAAGGAAGCAGTTTTTGCATTAACAAAAAGTTACAAGTCCAAAACTAAATAGCCGCTGAAGAAAACACTCCACATGCCTAGCTGAATGAATAGAAGCACCAAACAGTTCAGAGTATTCTGGAAATAATTAAATTTCTTCCCAGACACAATACAATTTTTAAATCTGTAATTATTAAAAATATTCATTCTCTGCAAAGTACGTATCAGTTAATAAGGGCTAAAACAAGAGCTAAAACAAATTCTGCTGATAGGCTGGTAAGGGCTTGTAAAAGCTCAGAATTACACTAAAAATGGCCAAGGAAAAAAGACTCTTAAACAGAAGTCCAGAGTGTTATTTTGCAACTGAGGGGTCACACGTGTTAGAGAGACCCGAACACTAATACATCCCTTAGCATAGAGAGATGACTGTTAGCAAATGCAGACCTTTCATTAGTATGATGATGCATTGAAGAGTTCAAATAAATGAGTCCGTTTGAAAGAATATGAGTTCTTATGAAGCTTAAAAGAATGAAATAAAGCTGTAATTTAGAAACATTTCATGATTCAGCATTAAGAGATTTTCTTCTTCCTGTAGAATATATATAATGCAAACACTTGCTCTCAACATCAACTGTGCAATCTTGTTAGTCCCCAGTCACTGGGAAAAAAACCCGAGAACTATGATCTCCATTTCAAGAGTTTTGCACTAACTTTTTTTGGCATGTACAGTTGAACTTCATCCTAGCTCAGATCCAGCAAAATAATTTCTGGGCACATTCCTAGATGCCACAAAAAGAGGTACACTTCCCCAGTGCTATCCTGCTACAAAGAAAACCTCGGATATCTATTAGGTCCTGATACAGTTGAAAAAAACAGTCCCAGAGATGAAGAAAGCAGAACTGCAACAAAACACAGAAAGGCACTAATATTTTGAGAGTCTTCTACTGGAGCAGACTGCTTTTACCTATTCCTCTTGGATTTTTATTTTTTTGGTAGGAAAGAGACGATCTTTTCCTATCATGTATGATAGAAGTTGGTTCACGAGGCTAAATTTCCTTGTCGAGGAAAATAACTCTCACTTTTTACAGTAAAAGCTGTTCTAAAACTTGGCTAATCAACAGTAGCTAAAATTTAGTTTTCCTTAGCCACAACAGCCATCATTAAAGTGCAGAAGTCTAGTAACCAGTTTTTCTCCCACGCTCCCTGTTAGAAGATACACACCTTCTGCAAGCATGACTGCAACTGTTCAGTAGAGTAAGCCAGCACACCACTCTGTACAGTTGTGTTCCAGTTTTCATCAAAGCACAGAGGACCAACACAAACTGCTCTATGCTCTTTCCAGTGAGTCCTGTGCTTCTGTTGTTCTGTCCTTCTGTCTAGTTGGGGAAGCTATCACTGACAGCACAACTACCAGAAACATTTCTAATGGGACTGCTCAGCAATCAGCATTTCAACATTGCCCAAGACTTTTGAGACCCAGGGCACTCATTCCTCCTTCTGGATTCAAACTGGCAGCACACACCAGATCTCCTCAAGCTGCTCTAACCCGACCCAGAACAGCTCCAAGGCAGCCCTAAGCCCAGTGGCTGAGTCCACACAGCCTCCTGTCCTTCAGCCTTCTGGGGCTGCTCACTTCTCATCAAGCTCTCAAGGTTCATAACTGAAGCAAAGAGGTCACAAAAGCCAGCGTCATAGTAACTTGTTTCTGCTGCTGAATTATGACTTCTTCATCATGAAACATAGTAGAGAAAGCAGGGACAACAGAATGGAATCACATAACCCCAATGAAACAAATTAGTCAAGTATCCATTACAATAAGGGGGACGTGTTTTGCAGAAGCTCCTTTACAGCTTGACTGCAATGTTCATGTCTTCTCTCTAGAAACAAAAGTCCTGAAATTTACCTCCCCTTCTCTTCAGAGGTGAGGTTTCTCAAACAGTTATCATAAATATAGCTTTTCCCCACTTAAATAGAACAACAGATCCTTGGAAAACTGAAGCACTTTGCATTACTCTTTGGTTTTGAAAAGTTTTTTTCTTTTGGAAGTTCAAAGTTTGAGGGGAAAAAAGAACGCCCCAACCCTCCTGTCCCAATCATCCCTTCATGGAAAAAAGTAATACCACTGTATAAATATTGGGTCATAGTGATGCTGAAGGGTAACAAACTGCTTTGGGAAAGATACAATGCTTAAAACAAGAAAAGAAAAAAAACCACAAGAACTTATCCATAAGTAACAGAATGATAGAATGAAGTTGGAAAGGATCTCTAGATGTCACCTCGTCTAAACCCACTGCTCAAGCAGGGATGAGAAAAGGGGCCATAAGGTATACAGTTGCCTCACATTGCAAAAAAATAATGTATTTTAACATCATTCCTATTCAACTTAGCTTTAGAAAATCTGATGAGAAGCTGTAAGGCAGAACTTTATTTATTTGGGGGAGGAGTGGAGTTGAATGTGAAGGTTTGACTATAAAGCACTACACTTTTTTTTCTGACAAAATGTAATTATCATAGCATGTTCAGCTATAACTGAGAAAACACAGCTGATGCCTCATCTCCCTCAATATATAACCTAAAGAAAGAAAGAGCTTGAAATTGGACTCTCAACTCTAATGGCAGGCTAGGGAATAAAGCCAAGATAACCTATGACTTGAGGTGCAATCATCACTTTCTCTCCCTACACTTTGATGAGCAGTCATATATGCTGACAAGTACCTTGTATCTTGTCCAAGGCTTCCAGTCAGTATCAGACCACATCTACTGACACAACAGAAATTACAGCCCCTATCAGAACACTTTTTCTGTGAGATAAAAATGATGGCATTTCCTGTATTTGAGAGGGATACTGGACACTGCTGGGGGTCTTGGTAACATCATTTGTGAGAGATACAGTGGAAACCCAGTGATGTCCTGACAATTCAGACCACACTGCATTCTACTGTACTTATGACCCTGACAGCACTGGGAAGAACAGCTTTGCTGCAGTCTCATAAAGGGCTGAAATAATTTTGGGAAGCTTTGGTTGTAGCAATTTCATGGTATTTCTTAACCAGCAGCACCTATTTTTTATGTGAAAATAATTCCTCCTTCCTTAAGCCAACAGGAATTAACTTCTACTAGAAAATTTAATAGGGGCAAGGCACAAGCATATATTCAATATTAGAACCCCAACATTAAACAGGTCTCTTTCCCTGGCATTTTCTCTTTGGCTAAAGAGCACCCTTCCACAGTCCCCCCAAGTCTGGATCAGTGTCTGCAATTACCTAGTTTTTACAATTACCACATCACACGTATGTAAAAAATTAGTAAGAACAGTTCCAAAAGCAGTGAAGATAACAGACACTAAGCACTAAGTGCTAAGCTCTGGAGTTTTAGATTATTTTCCTCTTAACATCTTGCTGATTTAATTGGAAGTAGTGTTTAAATAATATATAAATAGAAAAACTTATTTCTGTGGAACACAAATAAGCCACTTTCAGCAGAACAAAGCACACATTTCTCCTCCCCGGGTTCTGTTAGTTTACAACAAAATCATTTGCATCCATCACAACAGAGGCCTATGCCTACTTTTCTCCATCTATTACAGTCTCCCATGTTAATTCCTTGAAACTTTGGCATAACATATCCACTTAATGATAATGAGAAATATTTCCATTTTTGTCACATTTTACTAGGACACACATCACATCAACCCTCTAGTGTACAGAAATTTCACACTCTTAAATATTTATTAAAATGCTCTAATCCCAGAAGTTTAATAAACTAATCCTCTTAATTACTTGGACTGGGAATATTTACCTATGCATTTTATTTATCTCAACTCTCATGTGCTCCTGAGAACAAGTAATTTGGAATACAGTTGAATCTTGAAGATGAAAAAATTCCATTCTATCCTCTTTCATTAATGTTTTGGAATTTAAGGGTTTTTTTCTGTTTATTTTTTAAGTGTTTTTGTTTAATAATAGAAAAAACCCTCTTCCTCACCTATGACTTTGAAAGTCAAAGCAAGTTCTCCATTTAGCCTACAGGTCAGTGATACTAATACTATTTACTAAATACTATTCGGGTCAAACTACCCAAGCTTTTAGTTTCTCCCCCACAACTCCATTAGTCCCCTAAGCAATCACACACAAACACTTTTCCGTGTGACCTGTGTCAAAGAAATGTGGGCTTTCAATAGCAGAATACTTATGTGACTTCCATTTAAATTGTAGATACTGTTAAAGAAGAAAGACTGAGCTATAATTCTGTACTACTTTTAACACACTCTACAATGACCTTGGATTAAAAATTAGCAATAGGACTTTGGAATCTCCTCAAGGTGTAATTAGAGCTGCTCTGTGTTCTTCCTTACTGACCTACAGTTTAGCTTGCAATCCAAAATGCCCATCTTTTCATTTTACTTCTGTATTTTTTACTTCTTTCAGTTAGAAGAGAACAGAAGAAAATTTATTTTATCATTATCATTACTATATGAACAGACCTGATAAATTGATTAAAAAATCTGTATTTCCTACTGGTATGAATACAACTGAATTTTCCTATGAAGACAATGTTTTAATACAAGCCTTGTTTTACTCTGCTCCCGGAGAAGCTGACACTACTATAAGGTGAGACATTTTCTAGAATTCTTGATGCTGTAGTTCTTAGGTCTAGAGATTACTGGAAGAGAATGTTTTGCCCTGTATTTTGTTGGAGTTGTTCCCCATCTCCTTTAGATCATAAATTCTCTCATTAAACCTGTAAGCATTCACTATGCAATAAGGACTATAGTCTTACAACAGTACTGTAATATAACTTACAAGGAATCAGTATCAAAACCTAGTGGATGTTTTCAAGGAAAAAGATTTACACTGTGCTTTCCAGTTCTATCTTCAACCTAACACAGCTTGTATTTAAAGTCACACTGTCACTGTAAAGAACAGCAACAGAACAGCAACTATAATGAAGTTAATAATTTCTATTTAAAACAACCCTAAAAATATTGCACAACAGTTTTTGGATTGCAGTCAATCTCGCTTCTCTTCCCACATGTTTATTTGAATTCATTGTGAACACTACAGAAGATGACAATTCCAGTTCACTATTCCTGTTGCTCAGACACTACTGAGCGGAAGTGTTGCTCATGTTAACCGTAAGCAACAACAAAAATCATGAAAATCTGAGCAGCTCATTTAATTGTGAGACTCAATCACTTGAGATCAAACACCTTTTTCTTCTTGAAATGTGCTTATTTAATGCCCATGGGATATCTACTTATTTCAGAATCCCTCTGAGATTTTACTCAAGAGATTTGAATTTGTGTACTTCTCAGCGGTCTGATTCCTCCAAAAAGAGATGTATTTAATGAAGAATCAGCTACGGAAGAATACGACCTTTTTATTCCAAAATGTCATAAGAAAGTATTCAGTAGGGTTTATGAAGGCTAAGTGTTCTGAAAGTATTTCTAATTATATCTGTAATTTTTATATAGAAAATTTACTGACATACTCAAATGAAAAGACCATGATTGCCTAGAGTTTTTCTGTATTTCCTCAGAACAAAGGTGGAAAGTGACTAAGGGATTTACCAAGTTCTCTCCCTCACATTCTGAGAATCCAGAATCCAGATCACAGAACCCCTCAGGTATAAATATATGAAACTGAAGAAAGTTATTCCTAAGTAGCAGTTGCTCTGAAGGATTTCAAGGGCATAAATATCTGCAATAAAAATATGGGGCTCGAAAGATCCAGTGCTACCGTTACAGTTTGGAGACTAAAAGGGGTTTTTTGAAACAGGATTTTAAAAACATTTGCATTAAGTTTCTTTGTTTCAAAGATATCATAAAAGTAATTGCTAAAACCAAAATGTTGGACCAACTAGCCTATTCCGTTAAACTTTTATGTCCTACTGATATTTTAGAAGGAAACTGTAACCCAATTAGAAATCTACTGGTAATTTGGTATGAATTCACATTATCAGGAAGGATCTTTTGACTAGGCTGTAGCTAAAGACGAGGAAAAAAACAGAAACCCTTGAGCAGTGCAACTGTTTAATTAAACTAAAAGAAAGTGTAAAATTCAGCACCAAAATACATCCCCTCAAGACAAGAAAAAGATTTGTTAAAATCTGAATTTGTCAGGCCCATTTTCTATTATCCCAAAAGAAAAACGAGAGTTACTAAGACTTCTCATGTCCTGGTATTTCACTAATGAGTCCTGTCATGTGGCATAAAGCTTCCCCCCTCTATGTACAAAAACTGGAGACAAAAGTGAACAAATTTTTTTCAGTGTATCTTGGGAAAACACACCATGTTGGTGACTGCAGAACTGAAAATAGTGCATCAGTACAATTTTTTAAGGCAGCAATGCACTCAAATTTTAATACAAGAAAGAAATAGAAGGGAAAAGTCAGAAATATCTTTAATAAAGAAATTTAAAGTTATTAGGGCACTGTGGGTAGGGAGGTGTTCACATAACTTCTTTTGAAATCTTCACTTTGGTTGAGTATGAAAAGAGTAGCAAAACAATACTCAAATTTAATATCAAATATAAACTTGCTAATCTCAAACTTACTCTACTACACAGAAAATTAATTCATCATTATTAAAAGCCACAGAATCACTACAAAACATCTGAAATTTACTTATTTTCAAATTGCTTTCAATCTCAGTTCCTTCCTTCAGAAGAAAGTGAAAAATTAACAGCACGGGCATTAAGCATGGTACTCTAATATAAAGTTAAGAGCTGCAGTCTTTTGCACACTTGTTCTTTTTATTTCATTTATTCATTTTTCCACCTTATATTCCATAAGTGATTTTTACTTTTCAATCACAATTGCCACAATTTGCAGGTGTTCCTGAAGGCTGTATTTTACAAGCTTTTGATTGAGGGTGAAAAAATTATATTAATGTTGTCTCTATATTAAGCATACTATGAAACCCAAAGCATGGGTTCTCCTTTATGGTTACTAAAATTTACTTCCTTTATTACAAAAACATACTTGGTTATTTAGCTAGAAAAGCATAGATAAGCAGGTGGAATTCACAGAAAAAACTAATTTTAAACAAAGAAGACATAAAATTCTTTCTGTAAAAATAGAATATATATCTCTCAAATTTTTTTTAACCAGCAGAAAAGTTGTAAGATTAAAACTTTTTGCAAGCTATATTAAAAAAAAAACAAGTCACTTATGACAATTTAATTCTTAATCCAACTTATTTCCTTCTACTTAATCGATCCTGTTTTCCTCTTTTCTGAAAATATACTCCCAGCTCTAGCAAAAAGCATGACTTAAAATATCCCATAATGGCCCACAGTATGATTTTTAGGGTACCATGAGAGAAAATACCCAGTTCCCTATTTGGAGATGTATTTAATGTGTTACGGATAAGAACTGTGACTTGAGTTTTAATAGAACCTTTCCACAGAATAGTATGTCAAACAGTAGACAACAGCAGCAGGGTGTATTGATTAATAGTGACAGACTCCCTACAGCAAATCATGCCCCTAGCACCAGATTTACAGGGATTTCTCCCCAGTTCTGAAAGCAATCCATGTTGTTTATTATTCAGAACATATTGAAACATCAGTACAGACAGGCTTCCTCATTTTGGGAAGGTAAACAAACTCCCATACCCTGGTTTGTAAATTTAAAACTGAGGAGAGGAATGTAAATTTATGTGACCCAACTTATTGAGTTAAATTTTATGTTTCACTCTGTGATAAGGTACAGGTGGACTACTTACCTTAGAGAAAGTAGGTATTTTGTTTTCTCTTGGAATGTGACCCATTACATGTTTTCTTTTCTCTTCTGATCGATACACCCTTATTTCTTCTTCTCCCTTTGCTGTTCTCCATTCTTCCTGCCTACTGAAAAAAGAAAACTGAGATGTTAACTTTAAAGGACATTACTATAACTGAGAGGATCTATTCCAAACCAAGGACCAGACATTCAACATCTATAGCATTCTTTGAACAGCAGTTCTTCTCTTTACAATTAGCATATGGCTTTAAAATCAGCTTTTTTCGAACAAAGATTTTCGTCTTATTTCATTAAACTAGAGCAGTTTATGTTTGACTATGTCAAGGAGATTTTTTGACTTACTGATTTAAGTATTCATCACAAGAGTTAATTACTGAAAAAACTAAAGTTCCAGTTTGGAAATCAAAATTCATCTCAGGCACCTAATAGATTAGGTCAGTATTCTAGCCATAAAATGCCATATAATGACAGGAATTAAAACACATAATCTTATGCTACAAGTCAGAAGCTACTGAGGGAACTAGATTCCATTGCCTATACAAGTTCAATTACTGTGTCATTCATTAAATGGACAATTTTTATTCCCAATCCTTCTGGAATTCCAAGATTTTTTCAAGTGATGCATGAACAAGTGATTTCAAACTGAAACTGATTTTATAAGAAATTTGAGATGACAAAACAGTAAAATACCACACAAATGACTATGACAATGGCGATAGGAGTTCCAAAACTGTTTCATTTAATTAAGTTCACCACAGTAAAATTCTCGGTTTATGTTTACCTGGCCACACCAGAAGACAGTTCAGGCACTACAACCCTGCGACTCCAAGCCACAAGGTCCCGCTCAGTGGCTATTTCACTCCTTGGTGCATTGCTGTGCATCTGACGCACACCTTCAATTTGTCCACTGCGCCTTAACCCTATATTTGGTGGGGAATGTACTTCTGAGGTAGAGCTTACAGATCCTAAAAAGACAAAAAGCAATAGTTCTTGATCTGAAATTCTTAGGGAAGCATTTAAAAATAAAAACTTGGAATGAAATGGAAAAAATAACTTTACTTGATCTATTACTTCGAAAGAAATCATATTAACTGAGTATAACTATTCCTGCAGTTTCTACAGTCACCACAACACAGCAGAAACAGTTACTGGGCTGCAGCACTCTCTTTAAAAACTCACATTGAAAAGAAGCAGATGTATCAACAATTCAAAGTGAAGTAAATATTTGCTTCTTTAAAAATACCTTTAAAAACATTTATGCAAAGCTGACTATTGCTACTGCACTCTAGATCTGTGTTGTAAAACAGTGAGCTATCTCACTGAATGTGTGCTCCTTAAACAGTCTTCTACCGTCAATTAAAAAATGAAGCCTCAACACTGGAAATTAGGAATCAAGCTGTAAAATTTACAGACAAAAAACTGAAAAGGTCAAGAGGTTAAAAATAACCAAACCAATCCAAAACAAAACCACACACACATGCAAGAGCCTTCAAACACCTACACAGTAGCAAGATATCAATATTTTTCCATATCCTTACACGCACAAACTAATCTTGCTTACTTTAGTAGGTTGCTAACCATCATTTTTTAAGTGTAGAAAACTACTGTGTACTCTAGTGCAAGACACTGAAACATGGAACAACTTTGCAGAGAAACAAGTAGTTCCTTCCACTTTTCTTCCTCCTGCATCCTTATTGGAAAGAAGTCAGATTTCAAACAACTGGCCAGTTCCAGATAAAACAGTAGGGTAGTTACTTCTAAGGGAACACAGCTGCTGCAATTCCCTGAGTGAGCAGACAATAACAAAGATAAATCTGTAATATAAGAACCCCAACATTTTGCAGAAAGGCAAAAAGAACAATGGGAAAGCTGTACTGTTTTCTACAGCTCCATACCTCCTTCCTACTAGTTCAACAAAATGCACAGATCATGGACAATATAAAGGGATTTATGTTTTCCAATTCCCAGCCTCAACACCCATCCCCCAGTGATCTACCTCTGCTTATCCGGCTGGTACTACTGGTTCCTGCCTCCCCAGAACGTCTCTGGTCCTGCTCTTGCTGAAGTCTTTGAATCATGCTATCCAACGGACTAATTTCTTGATTTACTTGCTGACTAAGAACTTGATTCAATCCTGCGAAGTAAAATATACAGGAGAACAACACACAGAAGTAAATTTTTAGGAAATTAATGTTACAGACAGCTCATCTAAGTTTTAGCTTTGAAACAAGTACAGTAAATTATCACATGTGTAACTATGGGCTAATGTTTATTTTTTTAACAGCCATTTCTTGAAACAGGACAACTTTTTTTTCTTAATATTTTTGAGAGCATTATATTTTCCGGAGCAGGGTCAAGATAACCACATTTCACTTCTAATAAAAGGTTAAATTTGATCAAGTGCCAGCAAGTCACAGAAGCATAATACAACTGTTGTTTGTCAACTCAGTCAATGCAAATTGTTCAAATGCAAGATTAGCCTGCCTCAAATGCATTATAAAACACTTTATAAGCTTCAATGAAAGAACTACATCAAAAAGGTGTAACTGGATTAGAAAATAATTATCTACACTGTAGAACACCAAGCAGTAAAAATGCTTAATTGAGGTCCATACGGACATAATGACCACACAGATCAAGTAATGGTAACTTTCTTTGGTATGTAAAACAGCCAAGAAACCTCCTTTTGGGTAGGTCTTTTGAATAGAAGATGGGAAACAGTTCCAAAGAAGTGATTACAAGGTGATAATACTGTTTCTGAGCAGCAAGCAAAATACACAGCGCATAAGCAAGAGCAACACACAACCTGTTTTCATACAATGATCACAAAAAGTAGTTTGAGAGGTATAGAGAAAAAGACAAGGGTTACAGTACTGATTCAAAAAGAAGTCAGACACCTCTGCAGAGAATAGTGAGATGGTGGAGTGGAATGGTGGGAAGCTCTAGTCAAGAGAAGCAGAACTTGCAAAACTTTGTAATGAGGGATAACAATATTCAAAGAAACAAGATCTAGAAATTATTTTTCCAGCATGATTCCAAAGGAATATCACAGTATAAACTGCACTTTGCAGGATCAAAGACTAGATATTACAGTAATTGTGCTATGAAATGAAGAGCTTTGATTATGTGGCTGCACAGAAGCTGCTATCTCTTAACAGTATGCAAAAAAAACCAAATATTTAAGATAGTGCTCTCAGGCTTCAAAGGTTACTGAAGTCAACTTCCCTAAAGCAGCAGAACCTTGGAATCATGGAATGAGCTCTGATATAACCACAGCTGGATGTCTTCTGACTCATGTAAGTGAGACAGATTAATTTGTCGATCTCGTGAGCAGACATACTGTCTACTGAGAACAATGGGAAATACTACTAAATAACCCAAGAATGATCTTAAATAAGGAAACTGCTATCTAAACAAAATGAATGCTTTTATGTTTCTAGCCTGTGAGACAATGCCTTAGCAAGAAACAGCAAGTGGTTTCTTTTTAAATGAAGTAATAAAGACACTGGTGTATACTTGATTTTTTCAAAACATCTGGTTTAAAGGAGTTTCATGTACATCAAGGCAGTAAATCAAGTATGACTATCTGAATTCCCCCTACTCTTAAAAGTCCCTACAGAAAACTTGACAAGAAATAAATGGTCAGTGCTCTGAGATGCATCAAATCCCACAACAAAGCTTCAGAAAGAAAAGGAACTTCCTTAGTGGAAGGAAACGTATAAACACTGTTTAGCTCTGCATACGACTGCATACATTGCTGCTATATTGTAAAGAGGCAGAAAAGCATCTTGTGTCTCTCCATTATCTGTCAGGCTGGTGGATGGCTTCCTGCTATTAAACAAAATACTATGGACATCGTCTTCCTATAGGCATTCATGTCTCATGCAGACAGACCACTAAATTTAATTTTGTTGTGTCTGTGGCAGACTCTGACTTGTTTCAAGATATACTGAAGAATACACCCAGGACATTTTCAAATCTGGAGAATTTCACAATGCAATGGATTCATACTTCAACTGTAACAATTAACTAAAGTCACATGCTTCCCTAAAAATCAAATTTTGTTTCAAAGCCACTAGCTAAGAAGTTCACATTCACCAGGAAGGACTTTTTCCTTCTTACAGTTGTTTCTCAGGTAGCATTTTTTCCTGTAATTCTGGGGGAAATATGGAAATCCTTCCCTAAAATTATTTAAATATTCACTGCCCTATAATCCTGAGGTCTACAAATAAGGATAAAGAGATCTTTGGTAAAAATACTCTCAGCTACCCTTCCTGGAATGTCTGACACACCACAGGCTTAAGTATCATGAATATATTAACTACAATTAACAGGAACAGTTTTCACATATTTTCAAGAATATCCAAGTAGATAACAATGCTTATCTTGAAAACATTTAAAGCTACTTTCACCAGTCACTGTTTGCTTATTCACACTAATACCAAACTAGTGACACATAATAAGTAGGCATTGCTCTTCCATCCCTACCCATGGAAACACCTTTAGGCAGTTTCCAACAGCCAGCCATTTGCCCAATATATACATGTTCTTCTCATGTCATGTGTATGAGAATAAAACTTTCAAGGAACTTCCTAGATTTTATATCTTTATCAAGTCTTCAGTTCTTTAACCAAATCACCAAATTAATGACTGTCTCCAACTAAAGAGGAAGAGAATTTTGCTTGTTTCAGATGTCATCTAATTTTTCTGTTCTTGTAGGTGTTACCTTTTCTAACTGATCAGTGGAAGATCAGTCTATTTCCTAGGTTTTCTAAAGCAGGAAATCTTATCCCAAAGAGACAACTGAGAGCTCTCACAGCATCATACATTGCTCCAGTAATGAAATTAACTCCAAGCTAACTGGTGGTGTAGCATCAACTAGAGCCGACTTGATCAATGACAATACCGTAAGTGAAATTGTCACAAGCAATCAGTGGCAAAGACATTGCAATTCTTCCACACTACATGAACTACTGTGCCCACAAATGAAGAAAAAGGACCAAGTGAAAGTGTAGAACAACTGGAGGTATCTAGACAGACTACTGCTTAGTGAAGTGAAATTTTCCATACCTGAAGATGTCACTCCCATCTGAGGAATTAGCTGTTCCTCCCTGCAGTTCTCACGACCAGGAACTAGTCTTTGATACCTTGCAGGATGAGGGTTGCCATCCACATCAACCAAAAATGGGGGAGGCATAAGGTGTGGAGCCTGCTGTGTCTGTTCGTCCAGGACAAAGTTGTTGGCATCACGGATAAGGGGCCGATAATCACTATGAAAGAACATCTGATCTGCTATCTGTAAACAAAGTCATTTTGTAATTTTTTTAAAGAACCTATTAAAAAAGCATACAGAAGAGAACTGCCAAAAGTATTTTTAACAGTGGTACTCGTGGTCACTTTTGCAAAAAACAGGGCTATAAGCTGATGCGTTTATTTCAATTTAAAGGGGAAAATTTAATGACTCCATTATTTTGTTTCCCAGTACTCTTTTCTACATTACACCGCAAAGCGAAAAATCCACATGTTTGAGGGTGGGAAGCATTTAAAGAATAGGGGAATGGGGTAATATTTAACTACTTGAAGACATCTGACCAAATACAGCATTAATGTATTAGTTTATAAATTTCCTTCTATAGTCTGAATATATGAATATATTTTCTGGTAATAAAATATTGTGTCACAGACTTATAAGATATGGTGCAGGAAGAAGACTAGGTACAATATTTATTACATCAGGGCATTGCCAAATATTTTAACACCATCAAAATATATATATCCTTACTATAATGCTAGATATCAGAAAAAGCTTCCATTGATAAAATAAAGCCAAGATAAAAATTGAATTTTTCACTCCCTAAGTTTTCTTTTTTATTTCTGTCCACCTGCTCAAAATTTATTATAGATGACTTTCCACAGACCCCCAAGACTTTTTTTGTCCAAATAAACATAAAAAAATTTATGCTCCATCCCTCGCTGGCACATGTATTTCAGTATTGTGCAATAAGAAAGATATTGAAGCACAAGGAGAAAAGAAAGTGAATAGAAGAGAAGCTGATACATATACTACACATCCCAAGACTACCTGCTGGCAAGCAAACCCTGTGGCAGCTCATGTATTCAGTTCAACTTTGAACAAGTGAAAATCAAATCATAAAATCATCATTCACACAAATTAAGATTTCCAGTGCAGTATAAAAACAATTAAACGATTGACTCAATGCATAGATATCTCAAAAAAATCTTGTCTTTTGAGCATGGAGAGAAGAATGCCCAAGTTATCATAGAACATCCTCTGATTTCTGGAGAGTAGGCTCTATCATGACCAATCCATAACACAGTTTCCAGCAATTTGTTATGTAGAAATCAGTAAGGAAGAGATTATAGCAGCTACTCAGAGGTCTGGCCTCTCAATGACAAATGTGTCCCATCCTGGAAGCAAGAAGACCAGGAAACAAAGATGACAACAGACATTTGTCAATTATAACATCAGATAGTGCATCCATATGAAGTGGATTTAAAAAAAAGAACTGGGAAAAAATCACTGGAATCATCGGATCTAGACCTCACAAAAACTCAGAAAAATAACAACAGGAGGAAATTGGAAAGATGCATAGAAAGATGCAATGGAAAAGAATTTACTTCAGAGATTCAAAAGACTACTCTTACAAAATGCATATGGACAAGGTGATACCTCACTGCAGTAAAAAGCCGACTGGATGAAATCTTGTTGGCAGATTCTTTGTTTACTTAACAGAGGCTGAATGAGAAAAATAAAAGTGCTTTCATGTGTCTGACTGACAGAATCAAGGCCTGATTAACACCTTTGTTTCTTCATCTCACAGTAGCTCAATAAGATAAGAGACAGAGGTCCCCTAGGAGAACTTGTAATGTCTCCTAAAATCATAATAGAATATGCATTACTTACACCTACTATAAAGTCTTCCTACTAAGTACTTCCCACACTGAGAAAAAAAGTTTCCAATGCCAAGGTCATACAAACTGTGAGTTTTATTATGTTGTGACTTGGCTGTACAGTGTTGTCTGCATCCCAGGTTTTGCAAGCAAAGGGAAGACCTGGTGCAAGATCACAAGGAACTTTGTTGCAATTACACTTCTGAGTACTTTTATTGCAATCAAGTATAATAGAGACAGTAAATAACAATTTTCTACTCCATAAGATAATGTGGCATTTCTTGGAGAACACAGGCTCAGGCCAACTCTCAAGTAGAATATCCCTACTAGAATCCAAGAAAATATCTTATTCTGAAAAAAATCAGAAGAATTAGACATTCCAGCAGAAAACCAGCCAGAAGTACTAACAAGGAGACATTTGTTTATATACTATTAGAGATCAAATCCATGCCAATAAGATGATACCACATCACCATTTGCACGAGTCTTCTATTCATATGACTTCACAAACCCAGCTAGGGAATGGGCACAAAATCTTTCCACAAGGTCTGAGCTCTATAGATAGATTCTCCTCCAATCATACATTCAGAATGCTCAGTTTCTCCAAATGGGCACAGTTACACAAACAGGTTTTCCCCAGTACTGCACCAATCCACCATACATGAACTGTCAACTTGCAGCTAAGTACTGTGGTTTGGGCAGCCTGCAGGAACGAAAGCCTTAGAAAGCTCAGAGATCAGACTCCCCAGGAAAGTGGTCACAGCAGCAAGCCTGCCAGAGTTCAACAAGCATTTGGACAATGCCCTCAGGCACATAATGTGCTTTGTGCAGAGCTAGGAGTTGGTCTCGATCCTAGCTGATCCCTTCCAACTCAGAATATTCTATGATTTAAAATCACCAGAAGAGTACCTTACACTTTAGAACTGCTAGGCATTCCCGGACAAGTTTCCACTTAATCAAGAACTGCTGAAGCACATGTGTCCTGTTGACAGTGAACTCGGCTCATGACACAGATTTCAGCTGAGATTGGCTCAAGGAACCCAGCAATGTATCCATTTTTTTCCCCCACAAAATAATTACTTCACAAAAATATGTATCATCAAAAAAAAAAAAAAAACACAAAAAAAAACATAAACCTTGAACAAAAAGGAACGAACACCCCACCCCATTCACCTTCACTGTGGCCAAGATGACACCAGAGGGGAAGGAAAGCCTAGACATTGGTTCCAGTCAACTAGGAAATGTAGATACTATCTGAACAGATAATGAAAAAACAAAGATGTAGAAAAACAAGAGCTTGTTCTCTCAGTAGAGTGAACACTATCTCAGCTATAATCACTGTCAATTCAAAGATGCAGGAATAGAGGACAGTTTACCATGCTTCTTTCTTCCATAAAATTAATTCCCACAGAGAGATGGGAAACGCTTTAAAAGGCCAAAAAACACATATCCTACCAGATCATAGTCTGACAAGATGTCTGAAGCCCTCCCCAGTATCTGAGGGGAGAAAGACAGAAAAAAACACCACCACCTCCAGCACCTACCTACCTGTAGTTACATTTTTCCATAAATCAGGTCAGACAAAAACCGAGGTGATGAAACCACACATGGAAGACATCAGACACTTCCAAGCTGAGTTTTCTGTGAGTGGAAGACTGAGATTAAAGTGGTAACAAATATAAGTCCTATTTGCTCCCATTTCTTCTATGATCAAGAATGCCAAGAGTAACATTGGCACAGCAACAGCTGTAGAGGATCATTTTAAATCATTCAATAAGCGAAAAATTTGAAAAACATAATCTTTTCTCAGAGGCTGAAGCAAAAACCCCAAGAGAACCAAGGGTCTGTGGAATTCAAGCAGGGAAAAGCCACTGTATTCATTCTTCAAACAGATTTAACCCCTCGCAGGTAAATCCTCAAATGGCAGTATAAAGGAAAATTCTGATCTATCACAGCAAAGACCAAAAGACTCACAGTTTCAATTTAATTTCTAGCATTTCAAAGTAGCAGAGAACTACATACTTCCAAAACAATTGGAGAGAAAAAGAAACCTGAAATAATCCATGGACATGGTAAGAAAAATGTTCCTATTACAGGCTTTAAAGTTTGGAATAGTAAGAACCCTGAAAGACTAAGAAAATTATTTGATAATCCTGATTTTCCTTGCTTGTGATAGCTCTCCTTATTTGTTTTATTTGGAATGGAAGGGGAAATGCACAAATAGTAATATCTGAGGGATACAACAGCAGCTTAGTACTGTGGACTTCAAATCATAGTTGAGAAACAAGGAGAAAAAATAAATCCCCAAATGCAAATCCTCTGTAAGACTACAGAAAGAAATCCAGTAGCTTACAAGACAAAGATTAAAATTCCTTTTTCTCTCCCTCCTTCAGTTCCCTCTGCATTGCTGTCTGCCAAAATGCTTTCAAAACCAGCCTGAATCCAAAGATCCAAAGCGGGAAGCAAAATCCAAAAAACAGCACTTCACCAACAGCATTCAAGTGTCAGTTACCAGAAGCAGAGATGAAAATTAAGCAGATAGGTCTATTTAAGTCTTAGGAAAAGGGAAAAGAGACACACCTCATTTCTTCCCTGGGTGGTAAAAGAAGAACTAAGATCTTGTGGACACTCCAAACCTGTATGGTTCACAGAGCATGTTCCTCCACAAAGGAAAAAAAATAACACCACATATCTTTACAGTCATGAGGGTCTGTGGCAAGACACCCACACTCAGAATACACAATGTAGACTATGACATTAGAATAGAGATATAGTATTTTAATCACACTAATGGTGGAATATTGCTGTGTAAGCACAAAGGCATCCATGATGGTACTTCATTAACAGACATAAAATTGCGTCACTAAAACACAGTACATTTTTTGTAAATAATTCTCTCACAGGCTATGCAGTATTTAAATACAGATAGCAGGAATTAGTTCTATTACACACCCATTTTTTGGGGCCTAGTTAGGAACTGGAAAAAAAATACTTCAAGTAAAATGTTTAACTTTTATCAGTTCCACTGTGGCTTATTCCCATCATCCATGTAGATCCATTAGTAGATATTTGTAACCTTGTCACTTAAGACAGTAGACAGTGACTGGTTAATTTTGAATTCTGTTTTTAAATTATTATTATAATTTTGAACTTCTCATGTAAACAGTAACCTAACAATGTTTCCATAATCTAAAAAAAGACAGTGAAAGAAACCTCATTGTCAACAACAGGCATCCAAAACACCCCACACTAATTGCTCAAAATTGTGTCAAGACATGCCCTCTTGAAAGGCAGATCTGAAGGAAAGTTTGCACAAATGCATTCAACACAGACAAACATTTTAATTTTCATCTTGCACTTTACCTTGTCATATTTGCTACTGGAACCAAAGCCAAAAATCAGAAGGTGACCGTGAGAATCAGTACATGCAAAATGCTGTCCATCAGGAGAGCACTTGCAGTCAAAAACTGCGCCATGTCCTTGTCCTTCAATCTGAAATACATCAACATACAAAATAATTAACAGAAATTAATAATTTTCAGTTATGATTCTCAAAACTGTGGTGCTGACATTGAAATTTATTATAAAATCTGTATGACAGTATACTGCTAGATGGAAGTTACTTTAAAACAAAGCTTACTTTTTTAGCTATTCACTTTTCAGTGAATTTTGTAATAATGCTCATGAAAGATTCCAAATTGATAGCAGTAGAAACTGACAGACTTTATCCACAAAGCAGGCACAGTATAGGAAGTGAAAATAAAAGCTTCCCCTTGAACGTCCTGCTAATGAGCCTAACCAGAGAGCTGGGCCCAGTTCAGGGCTTAGTCACTACACCCTTCGCATCCTCTGCCTTCTTGCTAAGCTACCCCAGTAGCTGTGGCTGCTGTGGTGTTTCACAACACCTGCCCCTTGAAAACGCACTGACATAGACAACCCACATTACACAACTTAGCAACTACCTGTTTCTGTAATTCCTACTCCTAATTTATTGGAGTGGGGAAGGAGTAAATTTGCGTAAAAACTCCACCTTTTATAGGAGAACTGCAAAGATTTTAAAAAAGGAATTTTTACCTGATACTCATTTTCTGTTTTCCAGTTCCATTAAGCCAGAACAAATGGGTTTTTGTTTTTCCCTGCAACCTGTCAATCAAGCAGAGGTGACCAATCACCACTCTGAATTTTCATGTCTTCAGCACCTCTTCAGAAAGCCCCTTTCTATTCTCCCCAGCAAAGCACTTTTGCATTTTCTTTAAAGAGACACCAAACAAAATTCTTTCCCTAACTGTGGCAGGCCTATATATTGCCAGGAAAGGGGGGAAAAACCAAAACAAAACAAAAAACCATGATATTCAGCCTTTGGACAGTAACGCTATGCACTCCTGCAGCACCTTCCAGAGGCCATCAGCACTGTTTTAAAAAGTTAACAAATCAAGCCTCGAAAATCCTGTGAGGTAGGTACTGTTCTCACTCTCTTACAGGCTGAGACAAAAGCAAGAATTCTAAATGCCACAGTCCTACAACACATCCACACCCCTGCACATCCCCCCAGTGACAGAGGCGGTTACATCTATTGACAGTGCTTTCAGGTATCCGATAAAGGTCTTTCTTACTACAGGTAATTTTCCTAAAAGTCAAACGAGTTTCTGGACTAGCAAAAGAGGAACATAAACCAATGCAAGTTTTATGTTCTATTTTGCCCATTATGCCAGAAGAAATGAACAGAAGTATCTTACAGAAAGAGATGGAAAATAAAAACAGAACTTCAAGCAAGTGACACTAACATCACAACAGTCAGGAATGCAGAATTAATTTAGTCTAAGCAAGATCCAACTACCACAGCAAAGTTACAACTGTGTGCTGCTTTTTGCATATAGAATGCTCACTGTATTGAAGGGAGACAGTTTGGGAAAGCAGGTGGAAAGCAGACAGAATTTCACCACAATAATAAGCTTTGCAGAAATACAGTTAAAAATTGGAAAAGAAATATTTGATACATAGAGATTTCTGTTCCCTTGCCCTTCCTCCAACAAAGGAAACATCAGTGTCAAGCTTCCTAATGTTCAAGTCCTTTATAAATAGAATTTCAGGGTTCAGCCTAAGTTTTGAATATTTTTTGTTTTACAAGAAAAACAATACATGTTGTGGGAGGAACTATTTGCTAACCACAGTGAGGGGAAAAATGATAAACAGAAGGAAAAAAACCCAACTACTAAGATGATGGGTTTTTTAATCCTTTCCATCAAGAAATGGTTTGGATGGACCATTTTCAAGAACCCCCTGGAAATTAGAGTGTTAATTGGAAAACATTCCCTTCTTATGTAAAGGAAAAGAATAGTGTTCTACTATTTCGGGACAAGTACAGTGCAAATAGTTTTAATCTAAACGTGCCCAGAATCTAGTTTTAAAAAGTGCTTTTGGAAAGGGCAACTCTAAGACCTTTGAGTACAACCCTTCAAGTCTGAAGTACAAACACTTGGAAATAAAGATTCTTATAAGAACAAAAACTACTATTAAGGATAACTTTCCAAGATGTAATTACTATTCTAAATTAAAGAACAAAGTCAACCAGAGTGTGATACCCAGTAGAATATTTTTTTCAATAAAACTATTTCAGGATTAATAAGCAACACTTTACAATAGAATTTTTTCCATAATAAAGCTAACACAGAGGAGCTGGTCATTTAAAACAGAAACTAAATGTTGAGTTGCAAAAAGGGAAGCTATAGTAAATCAGTGAAGCTGTTACTTCAGCAAGTTAGATAAAGAATTTCAGCAAGAACGAAGCTGCCTTCCCCTCTCCATCCCTTTTAAATCAAAGAGGCAAGAACTGTATAAAGGCTGTATCCCAAGAAGATATAAAATGCTTATTCTGTCTGGAACCTCCCCCTGCTGCATATAAGGATATCAATTGTGAAGGGACGAGACTGCTCACAAGAACAGAAAAAGCACTGGTTAATTAAGAGCTGTCACAGAATCACGGAATTGTTTGGGTTGGAAAAGACCCTTGAGATTACATGGTTCCAACCCCCTGCCATGTGCAGGGGTACCTTCTAGACCAGGTTGCTCAGAGCACCATCCAACCTGGCCTTGAACACTTTCAGGGATGGGGAGTCCCCAGTTTCTCTTGGCAGCCTGTTCCGGTGCTTCAACAAAGGCTGCGTCACAACAAAAGGCTCTGAGGAGTGAAAGTGTTGAGACACTCCTGGTAGCAAAGCAAGTAGCAAGGATTTTTCAGCTACAAACAGGGAAGAACCAGTGATGCTATACAATGAGGACTAAGTAAAGATTACTTTTAGTCTCAGCTCCAAGAATTAAGAGTCCAATTTGCCCATATTTTCACTAGCAAAGAAACATGTGGACGTTGGTATATCTCGAAGGGAGGAATACTGATGAAATAAGAGAATGAAAAAGGGAAGATTCTTTTTCCTCTCAGTTTTGAGGAAAGCTTATCGTTTGCCCCAAACCAGGAAGAATACAGCTGTCAAGCTTGTACACAAAGCAATGTCTTAAATGCATTAAAATTATTTGTTGTATGAAGACAGAATAATAACACCTACAGAACAAGCTCAGTAATAAGCCTTTTTGACCTGTTATCAATAGATACTATGAAACACCTGAACCCTACTTTTCAAGAAGAGTATAAGACATGAGAGAAAAAGAAAGAAAAAAAATTCAAATAAGATGAAAATTAATAAAGAGGAAAGAGTACCAGAGAAATTTAACAGACTTCCTTCAGAAAAATAACTAATTTTTTAATGCCGAGAAAATATAACTCATTCAACCTAGCTAGATTTCAAAGGCATAATAGTATTTAAACTTGATTCAAATTATTATAATCAGTAGGAGAAATGCAGAGTAGGTAAACTTTATAAAGAAAGGGTAACAGTTACTGATTTTGGACAGACATACAGCGCTAAAAGGATGCTATTACTAAAGTTTCTCAAGTCAGGCCTTTCTGTTATTGACTAAAGAAAAAATAAGAGCCCTTTGATGAAATTAATATTAGGGAATCATCCACTGAGAACATATTTGGGACAGCATAAATGATATCAACTGAAGCAATTAAAAGCCAACAGGACAAAATGTAACAGAGCATGAACCTAATAAGATTATTAGAAATAACTTACTTACACACTTACTTCCAGAAAAAAATAATGAAACTCAGTCTAGATAAAATAACACAACACATTTCTATAACATCTTCCAACACAAGCCACCAGCACACTTAAAAAAAAAAATTAAAATTTAAAAAAAAAATCAGTGAACTAAAACCTCTACTAGCCTGAGGTAGAATCCATCCTTCATGTTAAGGAATGGAAGCAATTAGGTGGAAACACGGGGAAAAAAGATCACTGTGTATTCTTTGCAATGTATCACACATAATGCAGCAACAAAAAGAAAACTGCAATTCTAAACCAGACCAGAAGTGCATCCAGAAAAGAAAGTGCATATGTGCTAGACAAATACACAACGCTAAGAACAAAATCTTCCAAAGCGGTACACGTATTTTTTGCTTCCCGCGTTCAAGATAAGTGAATTCTAAGAGGAACAGCTACAGAGCCACTCATCATGATAACACAAAACCTAAGAGCTCAGCTTCTCTATATGAACACTAAGGAAAGAGGACTATTTTGTATGACCATACTAACAGACCTTTTGCAGGAAGAGAACTACTATTCTAAAAGACCTTAAAGAGGATGAGAACTTCTCTACTTACATGCATAGGAACAAATGAATATTAGTTACAAGCAACATTCAAACTTGAAAACTGAAATTCAGATTCTAACGATCACAACAATGGTACACTAGAACAAATTTCTAAAACTAGCAAAAAAGCAGCACTAATTGTTATGAAAGCATGCAACCTCTTCTATAAATGATTAAACTACATTACAACTGTTCAAGTCAAATCAGTATCCAAGTATCTGGAAGTTCCTTTGCAGGTTTGTGCTCTCCTTTGCTTTAAGGAACAATCTTCAATCACAGCATGCTTCCATAAGCCAAAAAATATCTACAGACTTTCTGCAAAGTTAAAGCAGGTTGCTACTCATCTGGAAGAGTGGAAAGAAAACTTACTTTTTAAAAGTAAGTAGCAAAGATTTATAAAAATAAATAGCCAGTTTATAAAAATTAAAAAAAAAAAAAAAAAGTAGATCTTCTACACTGCTGCCAGAGCAGTAACAAGAGATGAAACGGTAGGAAGAAGACAAGAAGTAATTAAATTCAGGTAACATATTTACTAAAAATGTTTTTATCTTCCTAGCAGCCAAGTCAGTTACTCATTTAGGAACGCTGCATATGTCTTGAAAGATAAATCTATCAGTTAAAAGGTCTGATAGGTCACCCACCCTGTAGATGCCTGAAGTTATATAAAGGCTATATACATAAATTATTTACAGCTTCTGTTGTTGTTGTTAAAGATTTTTCTTCATATACATCCTGCAAACTCAGTACTGGCTTCTTCTATTTGAACTATTAGAGCATTATGCTGGCTTTTTTCTCCAGAATCTGTTTCTCAGGATGTGCTCTTATGTGCTATTCAAAGGTGGAACCTCTCAAAAATTTCAAATCATTTCAGTAGGATTATAGACAAACTGATTCAAAATAATGCATCCATAACCTTAGGTCATTCTGTATTCCACATGACTACAAAACCTGACCTAAAAATACAGTCCTGCATAATCCCAATGAAGGTGAAAGACTTTATGAAGGCCGCAACATAAGAAATACTGTTTTCACATCTCTAGTTCCCACTGGAAATTACAATACATTGTTCATATAAGAGGCGTGCCTTTCGGACATTAGTCAAAAAAAATCACCTTGTGTGGCAGAAAATCCACACACAGAGAATTCTGCTGAGCTGTTCTAAATGGAACCTGGTCTTTCACACTGTTCTTTTGACAGGGACTTCCAATCTTTTGGTATGTCATTTAGCCTAAAACTAATAAAGTAGCTGCTAACACAGACCTAGGTAAGCCTGACAGGTTTTTCGTTTAAAGGAAAGGAAATAATGTTGTAAGTTATATGATGCTATTATGGCTTTAGAGTTTGCCAGGTTGCATTGAAAGTAGGAGAATTAGAAAGTAAGAAACCACATCACACAGATCAGTGGAAGATCAGACTTCAGAAGATGGGGCAGGAAAAACATTAAGATACACAGACATAAGTAGCCATAGCATAGGAACTGCCTGTAATGAAGTGTCCACTTAAAGCTAAAAATAAAGGACAGTCAACAACCAGCTCTCTGAAGGAGCAAGAGCACACAGAAAAATCCAATTGCAACTCAGTAGTCTCTGCTTGATTGACAACTTGCAGGAAGAAACCCTTTTGACCTGAATCAGTTAATGCCATAACACTGACAGTAAATTCTAAACAAAACAAGGATTAAACTGCACTAAAACATTTAAACAGTCATTAACAGGGAATGTGTGTGTCCAAATTCACAAAAACTAGACGTCATTGCCATCATGAAATACATTCCTACTACGACCTCCATGGGGGTTTCTAATATTTCTGACTGATTTATATAAAAACATAAAACGTGTAAAGAGGGCAGAGAGACTGGGCAAGGAGACAACCAACACACATCACTGCATCCAGGTAGTCTGATTCTTCAACTGTACTGCAGACTCTCCATTAACAGGATCAAAATTACACCCTCTACAATTTCCATTGTAGAAATCAGGAAAATTCTTGTAGTTTGCTTCAACTTGACCTTTTTATGGTCAAGTTCAGTACATGATGACTTCTGTCACTGCTTATGCTAATAGCTCCAAATCAATATACAGCACATCCAAAGCTCTCAAAAGCTAAGAAAGTGTTTCTATTAAAATTTTCAAAAGATACATTGTTTAAAAGTTGGAGAAAATGTATAAGCTTTAAAAAGAACCATGCAATGCCACTACCATACATCCTAGAAGAGTAATTAAGGACTTGGAAAGAAACGCATGGAACCAGGAATAGTGCCACACAACTTTACATTAGACAATCAGTTAGCTACAGACTTGGGGACAAAACACCTGGACGTTATCTTCAGCAATCTTATTCCTTAGTTTCTGTGTAGCCATAACTTTCAAACTTAACATCATTGTGTGAGATGATTTTAGGGTTGAGGGTTTTTTGGGGTTGTGTGTTTTGGTTGGTTTTTTTAATATATAATATAAAAAAATTATCTGCATTTACACACATTTACTTGTATCTGTCTGTGAAAAGGCATATATTCACCATGGTAACTTCACGTAGTGAATGTAAAACAAAATTAGCATGAATGTACTCACTTGCTTCAAAGCTTTCTCACTGGATGCATAGCAATACACATTTTCAGTTTCAAAAACAAGTTTAATGTTTTAAATACAATTATTGCTTTGTTAAATTATGTATCACCCCATTTCCTGATTTTATGCCAGCATTTCTAAGTATAATCTGTTTCACTACTACATCATTTGAAATAAAAGCAGTATTTAGAGAGGTACAACTATAATCATCACATAACCAGATGAGCATGACCTTACAAGGTAGGTTAGTATCTGCTTGCTGATTCTACTGCTCCAATTGTTTTCAAAGGCAATCAAATGAAATAAAGGAATTTCAGAGATCACCTTCAAAACAACCTTATCAAATCCACTTTTTGTTTCTTCAGCCCAAGGCTTCTCAAAAAAGAAGCAACCTGAAAAAGAAAACTAAGGACCAATACAAGTCAGGGTTTTTTCTTTACTATAGCACCATTGTAAGAGCTTGGGTCTTAACTTCAAGATTGACCAGGAAACCAAGAGATCTAAAAATAAGTTTGTGAGTATACACAAACAAGATATATTCTCTTGATCATATGAAAGTATTACATACTTCACTGCATAAGAAGTTACAACACAGTCAAATGAAAGCTACTACAGCAGAGCTAAAAGTAAATAAGGTTTTAATGAGCAGTCCTGCACCATTCCAAGATCCTTCCAACACGCCTTTTCTTCTACCTAACTTTTGCAATGGTAACTGTTAGAAATATAGTCATGCTATAACCATTTAAGTGAGAAAGCAGATGCTGCAGTCTTATCTTCTCAAGTACACACACAGATCTCCCAGTGAAGTAAATCTTCTGTTCTTCATAAACAGTATTTCAGGAATAACCAGACATAACCACTACAGCTTTTCAAAAACATCTAGCAAAATTTATTTACACAACCATCTCACTTCATGTACCTGACATTGATGTACAGAGATTTCCCCTTTGGGGTATTTTCTCTTGAATTTGTGGTAAAACAATTACATTAAGTCAGTCATGCTAAATACCTGGTCTTCATGTCTTGCTAAGAAATCCTGACCAGCTTTCTCAACCACAGCTCTGTATTTTCATCTTTCTGATAACAAGCACTGAACCATCAAATTTGAGACTACACTAGAAAAGCCAACCCAAGCTATAAGTCAAGTTGGTAAGACATGATAAGACATTCAAATTTTACAATTCTATAGTTGAGAGTAGGAGACGTTTGTATTTTATAATTCTATAGCTAAAAAGTTTGCAAAGTCATGAACAATTTTACCCTGCTGCAAAGTTCTGAGCTTTTTTTTTTTAATTTGGTTTGGGTTTTTTGTTGCCTTGGGGTTTTTTCCTAAGGATTATTAACTTCTGCAGTACTTTCCTAACTCCAACCAAGAACATAAGCAAAAAATCAGCCCTCCAAGTTCGTTAGCTCTGATAAAGTAGCTTATACCTGCTGCACTGTATGTTCAACAACAGTTTGTAATTAAGTTCTTTGAAGAGTTTTTCAGTACCAAGAACTTAAGAGTTGCTATTCTTTTTTAATACAGTTGTTTAGGAGAATGACTACATTTAAGTTTTGATGTGGCAACATAATGCCAAGTCATATAACTTTATCTTGTTGAAAGGATCCATAACTATTTACATAAGGTTTTAGTAAGATGTTCTTTCATCCTTTCAGAAATGTTTCCTCCCCATTTCTCTTTTAGCTGTCATGATTACAATTTAGAAGAAAAAAATTCCAAAAATGAAACATATCTTTGTTAATGCAGTTAAATCTAGACTTCATCCTAAAATTCTAAGTAATTTGCTTCTGGGCTAACAATATTAAATGAAGTTGGACAAAAAAATGTGCTGCTAAATTTACATGAAAATTGCAACTGCAAAACTTCAACTTATTAGAAAACTGTCACTTTTCAATTCAGCTGCTTACATTGTACCTGTTTTAATTTATGTTTTTTGACACATATGGGAGAAAACTATGCTCATCACACTAACCGAATCTTTGAACAAGCTATTAAACCCTTTTTCTAAAATAAACACTAAAGTGTGTAAATCCTTACTTTGTTTAAAAATGTTCATATTAAGGGCTAGGTTTCATAACCTGTTGAAAATTAAAATGTATTGTAAAGAACACATGTAAATCACAATAAGTCACAAGCTTTCTAGTTCTGGATACAATGTCTATTTACATAAAATGTAATTAATGCATTTCAAATGACAGTGTGGGACTATTCATCACGAGCTTCCAACAGAAGACTGCCTAGAAACAAAGAAAACAGCTAAGATTCTGATACAGAGATTTAGAGGAAAATATGCCCCAGTTTAAAAAAAAAAAAATTAAAAATCACTATTTTTTTTTCCTAGGACCTGTAAGAAGCCTCATCCTACCTTATACCAACTACAGCTATCAAAGACATTATTGTCCTTCTAGGTAGCAGTGAAAGAGCATATCTTAGCTCCAGGATGAGTGTTTTTCAAAAACAGCCAAATAATGGAACTGTGGCCTATATCTTCTCCAGTAGCGATGCAACAGGCAGGTCAGCCTGCCCCTCAGACCTTGCAATTTTAAATGTTTGTTTTGTTTTATTTCTTTTTTTCTGACCATTTCCGTAAGAGTGGGACAGAGGGCATAAGAACGACAAATACTAATTCAAGCACTGAGAGTTACACTGCTATTTTTGAACTACCAATACGGTTTCCAGAGCAAGTAGCATTTACTAAGTGGAGAGTAAGCATTTACACAGAGGAGAAGAGTGGTGTTTCTGGGGGAGATTAAAGCTTTTCTTTCACAAATATAACTGAGTTACTTGTCATTTCAAAGGAAGCTGAAGATGGGAAAGGGGGAGAGCAGGTTCAGTTAGAAGCTTTTATTTTTCTTCCTCCTCCCCCAAAGGAATCAGGTTGATTCAAATGACTAGTTTACTAGAGTTCAAACTGTAATGCATTTCTGAAACATACCCTTGGTATTTCTATATGCTCTCATGAAACATGCTTTGGCATTTAGAAAAAGACTCATCACACAATTCTCAATGGTTAGAGATATATACTCTGACGTATAAGTGTTGAAGGCTAAGGTGGCTTAGCCTTCCAGCAAGTCAGATAGTCACAAAGGTAGGAGGATTTTGAAGTACTCAGATCCATGAATTTAATACGAAATTGTAGAAACATTCTTTTTGTATCAGTATTTCAAAGCATTCCTCACATCACAATGAAAGAACTAAGGCTATCTTAGCCCCGAGTTCCAAGGGAGTTCCAGAACTACCACCCAGAGCGTGTTAGGATACCCTAACACACAAATGAACACTTCACAACTGGGAACACGTTTAGATTACAAATAAGCAAAAGGTTGACCTTGACAGGCTGTCCGGCACACAGGAGGCACTCAAGGCACACAGATTATGTCAGACATAAGAAGGCTGACCGCTGACTACAGCTGAGCCTGACTTCTCAAAGAAGCGACTCACAATGAGAGTCAATCAAGTAAGACAGAAGAACAACACCTAGTCATGAAAGATCTTTTGTTGTTAAGTTTTCTTCGGGTATTTTTTTGAAATCTGTTGTCCAGGAGAATATTTTTTTTCTTTAAAGGCTTCAATATTCCTACTTGATTAATTTCTACATTACACAAAGATTTCTTAAACATCATAAGGCTAGTCTTCACCAATTAAAATACAGGCTTTCTGTTTCAGTAATTGCAATGCCTACCTACAGAATCTGCCTAGTCAGATATCAGATTCAGGCAAAGCAATGACATTCAAAGAAAAAATAAGAATTCCAATATTTTAGTGACAAAAATTTTTAAAATGCCTGCTCTCCCCAATCTTTCATTCTTGCTACTGTAGTACAGTCTTCATACTTTCAAAAACATACTTTAAAGCAACAGGAGTCACTATATGTTCCTACAACTGTTCATAAAGCTATGCTATAAACCAAATCATTATTTAAAAATTATAAAAACAAACACACACCAAAACAACAACAACAACAACAAAAAAAACCAACACAAACAAACAAACAAAAAAAACAAAGAGAAAAAACAGAACTACAGACCTGTACATATCCTAAAATCTTTTAGGAAACTTCTTTTAATATTCTTTTACAGGGCAGCTCACTCACAGGACAAGAACTATCAGCTTTATCACAGGAGAAACCTATACTCAAAGGCCCCAGACAAAATGCTTTTTGCAAGCAGTCTGAAACAGCAGAGTCCATCCCAAGAGGTACTACCTAGAGGAAAGTATGCTTAAACAAAACTGCCTAAGCCCAAAAAGTAACAATTAAGGGCAGCACCGTAACACCACAAACCTATTTAGGGTCAGACTTGAGGAACACGAATACTTAATGTCTAAATTACAACACCAACAAAATCCCTAACAACTAACCAAACAAAAATCCATGCATCCACCTAACATTACTAGACATCTCCATTTAGATCTGAAATATTAAGTCCCTGTAGTTTTCTTTTTTTGCCTTCATATGTTCTCAGCATTGAGACACTTCTGTCTAAAGCCTAAGGGCTAAGCTGCAGCACAAACCATCCAAGTGCCGACCCTGGCATTCCTAACAAACCAACAGTGTCAGATCTATTAGGAAGTAACTTAGTGGGAACACCCAAAAGAAAACAAATGCTGTGACAAGAACTGAGTGGTGTACATCTTCTATTTATGACCTGAGAGAACACTAATCCTGCAAATACAAAAGCTTGCCTGAAGGCAAAGAATTTCTACCACTTTATAATCTACCTAGAACATGATTTGTATACTCAAGGAAACTAGCCAGTCCCTAACCCACAGGCTACAGATTCACATCTCTCCATAGTGGCATAACTCCAGAAAATTGGGAAGAAGTCCTGTCTAGGGCATTTATAGCCAAGATGCTCTCCTGGGTAAGTGGCAAACATCGAATTGAGTGCTTTACTACTGAGGAGAGAACAGAATACAGGTCTTCCATTTCCTAACTCTAACAGCTAAGATAATCCCAAAAAATGAGTGCCACCTGCTCCTGTAGACTCCTTTGGGAAAGCAAGGACCTCCCTCAGTTGTTGGAAAGGTGCCTTACCACACAATGGATTCAGATGCCTCATTGCAGCTTTGAGTAAGGAATTGCATTTCAAATATATCTTTATGTACATTATCATGCAGCTGCTTTCACCAGACAGCCCACCATTCAGTGTATTTTTTCCCCTGGATCATCCACTAAGACACCCACATCTCATACACTCTTCGGCAAAATGAACTAAAATTTAAACATTTACTAGTGTCTGTGCTGTTCTTCTGTAGCAACAAAACTATTTTTGTGAAATACATAAGCTCTGAAACAGTTGGCTAAAGGAACCACTTAAGATTTATTACCCTGTTTCTTCAGAATGCTTCTTTGTACCTGGGAAATACAGCAGATGAAACTACCCTAATACTGCACCAAGAACACGTTCTTCATTAGCAGCTGTATTAAATCTGGACTGGTGCAAATATGACATAGGCCAAAAACCAAATCCCTGTATTTGCACATGCAATTTAAAACCATCTCAGGACTTACTTGCTGAATCTCAAAATTGCCTGAAATGCTTTGACCATCTCACACTCTTGATATTTCTATGGCAAATTTCACTCTCTGGCGCATTGAATACACTCCCTGAGTGTAAGTGACTCAAGTTACTGAATTAAACCAGTTCTGAATGTCCATGGACTCCGACACCAAGTTATGCAATACTTACACAACTAGACCAAATGAAATGAAGACTACAGATGAAAACATGAAATATATAAAGCATATATACTTACTGAGAGTAAACCCATGTGACAGTCATTTATGAGACTGAGATTACTATTAATGATAAAGACCAAAATCTGGCAAACAGACCAAAGATGCTTCAAATGGACCAAAGATGCTTCACATATACCAAAGATGCTTCAAATTAACCATATTTATGACAATTGATTTAATAGCAAATCTTCAGCTTAAAAACCTGGGAAAGAATGTTCTGCAGGACCATCTGAGTTACTTAGTGGGACCAAATTGCAACCAGCAAGGAACAAATAAATGGAGGAATCAAAGTTTAAGTTAAATACAGAACAAACAGCATATTTGGTTACTATGATTTTCTTTGCAATTTCATATTCACTGACTGGATAAAAGAATTAAGTTTCAAAATTCAAACCGATTGACACTGCTTGCATCCCTTGATTTTTTTTTTTTTTTTTTTTTTTTTTTTTTTTAAGGTTGACAATGAAGGCATTTGGGGCAGGGTGGAAAGTAATTTAAAAATACCCAACTCTACCTTAGGGATCTGCCACAAGTCTTTAGATGTACAAAGCAATCCATCTAGGATAGAAATACCTGACTGGACTAACATTAAGCCAACAGTCATCTGTGATTTTGCTAATTCAATCAACTCCCCCAAGGTCTGCAACATTTTTTGAGGAACTCTTGTCATGTATGACAAAGCCACCAAGTGCTACTTCTGGTATCAGAGACCAGGCAACGATGAGAGATTCTTGAATTGTAAAACAGACATTTGCCATTTGATTTGCCATTTAGGAAATGGAGAAGACTGGCAGCTCTGTATGAATTCATGCCCCTCTGTAGTAAACCAGAACACTTAAACCTTTGCAGCTCTGCAGAGGTGACTGCACAATGTCCTCTGCCTGCCACCCATCACCTAAAAAACCCTCTAATTTCCACCCATGTCTTTTGAAGCATCAAACACAGAAGACTGACTGGTGAAATATTTAGTCCATAGAGAGATGCCTCTCTTGCACACCTGGCTCATACGGCGTAACTCCTTGGTTTCAGACAAACTGATCGCCAGATTTACAATTCCCCTCACCTCACACAGCAGGCAGACTTTCTCATGTTAGTTTCTAGCATAAAGCACAGATTACTAGCTGCTGAGATCTTCTGATTGTCTACAAATTTCTCTGACTCCAAAGATCTTAAAATGTATGTGACTACTATCTTTTTTAGGTGTTTATGTTGCATTGCACTCTTGAAATAAATAGTTCAGTCTTTCAGGGGCTGCCTAGCATCACAGGCACCTGTAGTTTAGATTCTGATAGCTCTTAAATGGACTTGGCTTAAAAAGAGCAGATGAGCTCAGACCCTTCTGACCTAAACTCCGCGAAAACCATCATACATCCACTGTAAGTAGAACTGGAAATGCAAGCTAACTATGCAATGAGAACATACACCTCAACTGTGTATGTGCACCAAGTAATGAAGATGCATGCTCATAGCTCCAATGATTGTCTTGGATCCCTCATAAGCCCGGTTACAGGAATCACTGCGGAGAGAACACTATTCAACCTAGGTCATCGCTGAAGGAATCTAGGTTGCGCTCTCTCTGATTAAGATTGGCCAAATTTTCTCAGAGACTTTATGATCTCTACTGTACTGCACATCTCAAAACCTTTCTTTAGGTTCAGTGAATTTCCTGGCTTGAGTTCACTTCTAAATGTCCCTATCTTTTCATGAATATATCTATGGTAGGTCTCTTCTTCAGATGATCTTCTCTACTCTGGTGTCTCCAAGACTGCCATTCCACTACAGCTGAAGCCCACTTGCCTACTCTCAGTATTCTAAATGATTGTGGATATTCTACAAAGACTTCTGTAATTTTGCCCATGAGACAAAGTCTGAATTGCACAATACATCAACACCTTTCTGACGAAAAAGATATGTACAAAGACCCACTTAATATCAAGAAACAGATGAAAATACCTATTGCATCCATCTTGCAGGAGAATTAGTTTAGTGCAGAACAGACCAAATTTGAAGTCTGCATATGGAGGAGCTCTACACAAAAAGGCTGACAGCATTCCATCCAATGGGCCACAGCAGCTATACAACAACCTTGCATGAGATCAGGAGACTCCTGAAGAGCTTTAGCCAGATTAAGAATTAGTAACGCAAAAATAAACTATGTTCTACCTTGGCTCCCCAGGCAGGAAAAAGAGCACTAAAGGAGCATCTTTGTCTCTTACACATGATCTCTGACAATGTAATCAACACTCCAGTTTTGTGTGGATCAAGCATATAGAAAGAAAACACTATGAAATACAGCCAAAGAAACAACTTCTAACATTTTACAGATTTACTCTTTGCCCCACTGAACTGAAAAGGAATTTCTCTTGACTTCACCAGATGCAGGATCTTGCTCTATACGTAAATCATACTTCAAGATGGCCTACATAAGAATGTACTAAAAGCAAAAGGTTTAGAACGGTTGCTTTGGCATATCTTATAAAGCACAATAATTACCATGTTGAAGTAAGACCGGATTTTGACCCCTCTTGCCAAATCCCAAACTATGACATTTCCATCATGTCCAGCAGAGAAAAGAACTCTTGGATCAAACGGATGAGGTTCAAGCACAAAGACTTCATCTTCATGTCCCTGAAAATAAAGACACAGCAGAATGAAAAAGAGTATTGTCTCAAAAACTTACCCAAGGATTCAACATGGTAACACTAGCAGCTGCCACATTAACCTATGAAAATGCCCAGCAAAAAGCTACTTTGACCACACTCTTTTTTTTGGTAGAAGTGCATTAAACTCATTTCCTTTCCAGTTGCGATTTTACCTTCCTATGTAGCACATCAAGTACGTCATCTTCACAAGTACATCCCAATACATTCACCGGGATTTTAAAGATGAGTGTCCACAACATTTGGTATTTTGGGGTCTTAATATTCGACAGATTTCCATTTTTTTCAGCAGAGTATAAGTTA
Organism: Melanocharis versteri; assembly: GCA_013397845.1. Lineage (NCBI taxonomy): Eukaryota > Metazoa > Chordata > Aves > Passeriformes > Melanocharitidae > Melanocharis > Melanocharis versteri. Next base: position 642,423 of record VZTG01001540.1, read on the forward strand.
GAAATTTAATTTAAACCCATAAAGAATGAAATATATAACTTAAAGTTAGAGAATAACATCTTCAAAATTAATGTTATATTTTAAAGCTTTGCATTAAGTATTTCCATCTCTAAGCAGAGTATCAAGCTACCTAGAATTAACCATTTTCTCAGTTACAAAAGAAGTGTCAGGCATTAGTAAAACTGTTGATTTATTTTAGCTAGAAGACTAATTTTTTGTACTCGTGGAATGATTAGGTTGCAGAAGTGTCTCTGGTTAAACAGGGCAAATTACTACCATTAACAGCATTTCAAAATGTGACATTAAATAAAGAATAAAAACCCAACTGTTTCCTTTTCTCCTTCAAGAAAAAACTCCAGTTAAAAAAAAAAAAAAACAAAACACCACATCCAAAATTAGTTTCAGACATCTTGTACAGCAATGGTTATTTACAACTTTCAGGTTTTATTTTCTTATAAGCAGCTGATAGAGACCTCTATTATACTTCAATTATCTGGAAACATTTGTCAAGGCAGTTTTCAGATAGGAAAAAACATATAAGGCGGAATGTTGATGATGCATAGATAAATTTTGCATTCAAGATTGATAACTCAAGATGGTACACCTTACCATGAGAATGTGAATGAGCTGGCCAGTGAAAGAATTCCAGACTTTCAGAGTCATGTTGTTAACTGCAGTTATAACAGAGTTGTCATGGCGGTCCCATGCCACCATGGTCACTTTCAGCTTTGTGATTTTATCTTCAACTCCTTGCAAACTTTGTCTAAAACAAAAGAGTAAAAAATTTCAATGTAATCCTACTTTTGCCAAAATAGGGTTTTGGCAAAGTAAATTTTGCCAAATTTAACACGACTAACAAGTGAAAATACTCCGTATTTTGCTGTATTTTTAAGAATATTCCTGCAAGAAACCAGAGAAATTAAAGATATTTTCTATAATATAGCACATACAATCACAAAGAATTGTAGATACTTAAACAGTGACTATAGGATCTTCCAGAAAATGCCCTCTGATACATGACCTGACTTATTTAAATTTGATAGCTGCAGTATTTGTTGTGGCATCTAAAGAAAAAAAGTCCAAATTAGTCAATCAAGGAAGAGTAAATTGCCTGAAGAATAATTGTAATAAGTAGTTCTCAGTATGGAGAGAAGTATTCTACACCTTTAAACTATCTAAATTCTCAGGCAATATTTAGTACTACACCACTACCCTGGCATCATTTTACTATTGGTAATAATGGCACTTAATCTTGCATGAAACCCAGAAAACAGTAATCTATAATATAATCTATCAGAATACTCAAAAATTACTTTTTAGCAGTGTGAATTAAAGACTAATCACTCTTGAATTCTCTAGCACATTTATTTCTACGAAAATATCAACCAAAGGCAACAATAGCATGTTACCACTAAGCAGGCAGACAAAATACAGAATCTTCCATATAGTAAGCACAACACATTGCACAATAGCATGTATTGTAAAACTCAATAATAGAAAATGTAGTTATAGCCAAATTCCCTTCTAGATTCAATGCAGAACCCAGGAGGCTTTATAAGCTGAATTCACTCTTTCCTTTCAGTGCAGCGATTTCATTTTCCTTGATGAAACTGTTCTTGTGCAGAAAAGATCAAATTTGCAACTGCACTTATTCCTCTAGTCACAAGGATAAAAAAGAATTCCGCTATAGGTGCTTTACTAAAATGAGCAGTTCAGTTTCTCAAATAAGTTCAGCATTTATGACCACAATGAAGAAGAATCCATTCCTCTTTTGCCCAGAATCAGTTAAAATTGACAATTTTTACTGAGAGTAACTCAGTCTGTTATCAAAGTACCAGTGTTTTATATACTCGTGTCCAACAGTTTGATACCTATGTTTTGTTGCATCTGTCCATAACTGTCAAAATAATGTCTGATCTAAACACCTAACTAAATTACAGCTTAGCCTTCTCTTCCATCCCTCTCTTGGTCTTTCAGATAGCTTTCCACAGATTACTCCTGAAACCATCATCGGGTTTTTTTCTACTAAATACCCTTCAAAGCACTCAGTAGGAACAGTAAGGGGAAAAAGGTTTATCCCTTAAACCTGTAATAAATCTTTTTAATTTATGACAACTGGAAAACATCTTCATGCCAAAATAAAAAGGTGCAAGCCACAATTCCTACTAAGTCATTCCCCATCTACAAGCCTCTTCTGTTGCTTGTTCTAGTGTACAGAAATTTCTCACACCTACAAACTCTTGTAAACTCTCAGGTTGTTTTAACAAATGAGAAACCATTACAGAGCCAGCAATTTCTTTGCTCTGGCATGTTGTATGAAAAGGACCCAATACTGCTTTTCTGGGCATGCACATTCCACAATATCTGTAAATATTACTAAAATGTAAGCAATCTCAATAAGAGATCTGACCTGGTTTTCTTGCCCCAGAAATAAATGTCTATGTAAAAAGCCATAGAAATTTGACCTTCAATGGGTTTTGATTATCTTTTATTCTTTTAATCTAATCAAAATACTAGTGGCACTATTATCAGGATAAGCTAATTTCCACAGCTGAATATGTAGTCAAATATTTATTTTCATTGGATTTCAAGAGTTAGATAAGCATACTGTGCATTTAAGCAATAATTTAAGCCTCCCCTTTTTCTTTTCTCTCACTATCTTTTTTAAAATTTTTTTAGTAAGTCAGCAAATTATATCAAAGGCCCTCAAGAATCTGTGTGATAGCAGAATATTTTACATCACTTACCCTGCTGGGCGAGTGGCCATATCTAACAAAATGCTTTTCCATTCTCTTCGTTTAAATTGCCAGATTCGTGCTGTTCCATCACGGCTTCCACTCACAAATCTAACAAAAGGGGGAAAAAGTTACTCAGAGATCAAAGACAGATCTGTACAGAAAAGACACCTGAAAATTAAAGTCCCAGAATTTAGAGCTCAAAAATGGAAGGTGTGAGAGGCCCAAACAGTGTCAGAATGCTGTACAAGTGGTTTGAGGTTAAAAACATTTCCTACACCAGCAAAAAAATTGAAGGCCTACAAGAAGTCAAACCTGCTTCCCTATCCTGAGCTCCTTCCAAACTAACTGTTCCATGACATTTGGTGCACCTTGCTGAGTTACGACACTGCACTGGCACAGGACAATCATAAACCAATGAACATCCCAAGGGACTGACCCTATCACACCAGGTCAAGAGGAGAGCCCTGCCAGTAGAAGTAGAGACATGATTTAAAACAACACCTATTCCAAGTAAGTTAGCATTGCATACTGAGCAAGTATTATGATATTTATATGAAGAAGTGTTTCCCAGCCTGAGTTTCTCTCCCACACTTTTCTTCCCCCTTTTAGAGGCTCAGGGGTAGGAGGAGGAGAAAGAGGTGGGTGAAGCTTGGTTTACAACTACTTGTATCATGATAAAAGTGTACATTAGAACATCAAACAAGTGAAAGTGCCAGATGCTTCATAATAAACCAAACTGTTTTCTTTAGCATCCTTCATATCCAACATCCCGAACCTTAAGTGAAACATTAAAAAAAGCATTAGGCTAGCTAAAAACATTGTTAGATCTAGTTCGATAATTTTTCTGTATCCAGCAGTCATTTAACTGAAAAAAGGTTTACACATTAAAATATATCTAAAAGTACATGTATTTGATATGTGAATATATACACACACACACATTTCTTAGGAAGAAGTTTGAAGTATTTTTATACCCATAATTTAAGCAAATTCAAAATACTTCAATCATTACAATGAAAACAACTGTGAAACTAAGGAGTACCATTAAAAAGAAACAGTGAGACTCCAATAGTTACAGATGATTTTACTGGATGAAACTCAAAACAAAGCTCTTTTTTTTAATAACTACCTCTGGAAACTGGTATTTACAAATGTCTGCAAGGTCAAAAAGCTAGCTCTGAATAGTGTGCTTACCTGCTACTACTATTAGAAAACTGAATGCTGTCAACTTTGTCCTATATAAAAAAAGAGCAGAAAAAGAAAAAAGAAATCAAATTTCTCCAAATTATCTCCTTTTATCCAAATTATTACTTTAATTGAGTACATATGTAATTTTAAAAAATGTATTTACAGTATGAAACTCCAACTCTGATATCTTCTCTGGCTGACCTGATCCAAAGAAATAAACCCTAATGATGTGATCTGTACTCCCAGTGGCCAAAAACATTCCACCTGAGAAAAACAAACAGATAAGACTTAAAAAAAAGGGCAATCTACTGTTATTACAGTATTTTCAAAGGGATGTAACATCAAATATTTCAATTTATTCTCTGAAATTTATAGCTGTATCTCATTTCAACATGCCTACAACTGACCTTTAAGTCAAAACAAGGATTAGAAACTCCAGAGTTTAACTGGAGCTGAATTACCCCACATTTGCTGTCAGTAAATAAGCACGTATGTGAAAGATTAGCTAACTAGAGTAATTTGCTTGCAACTAAGCCCTTAGAAGCCTCCCTCTTGGCAAAAATCAAAAGCAACTAGAACTCCAGTACATTTTAATATTTTATCCAATTATTTATGTAGCATTCTTCAGTTACCAGCTCTAGAATCAATGAAACCCAGACCGTGAGAACTCTGTAATCAGCACCTTCTTGTACAAATCCCCACATATTACACCTCAGATAAAGCTGACTCTCCTAATTATTCTGAGAAAAACGTATATATCTATCCTGTTCCGAAAAGACTTGCAGTCACAAGAGACTTACTTACAACATTTCATGTTTAACTGTTTCTAAGAATTTCTGTAGCAGCAAGTATTAGTGCATAAATTCTGAATTTCTATTTTAAATATTTGGTGTTTTTTAATAGCCACTTTACCTCAAATCAATCTTATTAAAAAAGAAATATGCTACAGTAACTGTACTGCACTTTATTTTACTCTTCAAATGACTTCTTATACTGATATAAGGAGAGAAGTGGAAAAAAAAAAAGAGTCTTTTACCGGCACTAAAAGAAGAACATATCATTTGGACTCCAGGCCGAGGACGCTCTGTAAACTTCGTTGGCCTTGGACTACAAATATAAAAAAAAGCAGTTAAATAATTTCCTAATAGGGTTTCAAAAACAAGTCAGTATCTTAGAAATAAAGGACAGAAGGATAAAATTAAATATGAAGGAACAGATGGCTGCCCATTTATAAACAATTTTGTGTGACTATGCTTCATGATCTGATCTTTAGGAAACTAAGACATCCAGATGGACTAAGTAATCCATGTATCAAGGAGAGTTGTAACAGAATTTAAATCCCATTCCCCTCTACCCTCTGATATTGCTATACAAAACACTCTCCGGAAGTTATCAGCAAAGCAGAACAGAGCCAGTTGCCCACGATGTTCAGTTTTAAACCACTGGGTGTACTGGTTTTCTCCTGTGGCATATGCTTGCTTTTACAAGAGAGAAACAGAGCTGGGTGCTCTTTATAGACAAAGATATCAAAGACATTTAAATAAATTTGGAGTTTTTCACTGTCTTAGAATATAAGAGTGTCTTCAAATGACATATATTCCTTGTGGGCTGGTTTCAAATAGTACCCAAAATGTCAGGACAATGCCTAGAAGTTTGTAAGGGATTTTACTTTATGGCGCTCCATTTTCTCTAGGCATTTCAGAATGTGATGTGCAAGCAAAACTAAAGCTTCAGTGGATCTGGCACTTCAAGGGTGTGTAAAACCAAAACAAACCAGATAAAGTTCTTCAATCATTATTTCAATTCTGTTCATGGATTACAGCAAACTCAAACCAGTAGGTGGTCTTGCATAGTATGCCATCTGCAATCTTCCCTCAAAGAATTAACTTACGAGAGAACAGCAGCACTACACCCACGAGTGTCATCACTAAAGATTCAATCTAACATAAAAGAATGCATATTCAGAACTTATCCAAAATGTTCTCTTTTAAAAGCAAAATGGCCTGTATAATTCATTTCACCTGAAGGCAGATGCATAAGAGATCTTTCTCCACTAATCAGTTTATTGCTATCTCAAAGAAAGTAATATGCATTAAACTTTGGTGACGTTTATGCATAAAACAAAGTAATAAACATCAGCCATACCAGTTAAGAAATCTTTCTCCAAATTATCCATTCAGTATAGGCTGTTCCTGTGACCTTTCCTGCAGGAGTTTTAGGGTAACTCCCTGCAGATTTGTGACAAGGAAACTTCACAAGATACACCAAACAAGACAAAGATCTTTCCTACAAAACAGTTGAAATCTTCCCTAACTGAGATACTAATAAGAACTATCAGACAATTCAATACACAGTTTACATAATTTGGAACAAATGTAAACAGAAAAATAGGCTGTTGTTTTCTTCCACTGTTGTGAACTCCGCCTTCGGAGTTAGAACAGCTGCAAATAGAACAAGTATGCACTTACATTCTAGTTTGGATAACCAATTTAAATTCTCAAAATTATGTCTCTCTAATGTGTGCTACTTTAGGCATTAGAAGACAAGGGATTACGGCACTCTTCTACAATAGAGCAGATTGCAAAATTAGTTGGGCAATCAGTATTTTCGTGAAGTGTGGAAAGAGGACAAAAAGTGGTTCCATCCAGGAAAGTGTTTCACTTTACATATATTTTCAATGCATTTCTTAAGTGTTTTATTAGTTTATTAATCCAAGTTCTGCAGACAAGCCAAACTCTGGTCATGTAGTAGTTAAAGCAAGATTTCTTCACAGAAAACAGATGCGTGATATAACATCTTTAACTTAGACCTTTGTTCACAAGTTAACAAAAAAGGTTGAGCATATCTGATATATGATCAGCCCCTTCAACATCAAGTGCCTTCTGCATAAGAAAGCAAATTAGAAGTATCACATCACACTGATGATAATTGAGAAATCAGTGTCTTGTCCAAAACAGGAATGTCAAAATCAGCATGTGTTTTTCCTAAGTTTTTTTCCCTCTTTTTAAAATTATCAGATAATAAATAGATAAGAAGAAAAGCAGTACACCAAGCTCTTCTATCCAAATCTGTGAGACGGTTCCGCTGCCTTGTTCATATGGTCTGTCAGTAACAGGCTAACACTGGAAGCTTGTGATGCAAACAGGTGGCAGAAGAAAAATGAAAACTCAGTGTCTTCCTCAGAAAAGATATATAGGCAAATATTTCACAGTGCAACTAATTTAACAGTGATGCACTGACTAGTTGTAATAATTCTCCCTTGAACTTGAATGAAGCACATGATTCTTCAATTTCTGATGATCCAAGGCAGATTTTCTCTATCCTCTCTACTGTAAACTGATGCAGGATCCAACTCCTGCGTTTACTATCACCACCCAGAATAGTAAAAGAAGACTAAATCCAGGGTAAGACTCAATTGCCTAAATTTTCAATTGTTTTCCCATCTTGTTTGGGCTACATTCTGTGAATTCCTTGCCTGTAGCAATAACCAATCTTCCTCTGTTTGGAAACTGAATTAATCTACCAGGAATGCCACTGCTTTTAGACATACATGGTAGCTGCCTGGTCATAAATCTCTTCAAGGAAAGAAGAGGAGCACACAGGAGACCCTATAACACTAAAGAACATGCATCCACAGTAGTCACAGAACCATGTGAACAAGGTTGCTCACTTTCCTTTGAACATGAGAATTTTGTGGTCAGCTGTGCCAATGTCTCTTTCATCCCATGACACTAAATCTATTGCAATGTGTCCTTTTGCAGTTCATCAAAACAGAGCTGTCACCAACATCTCCGGACTGGGCCATATGTCTGACCCAAACATAGAACACGCCTCAATTAACACAGTCTTAAAAAAATGGGACACCAACATGGGAAGCCCCTAATTTAAGACGTACTATTAATTAAATAATATCAGCTGCAGGAGTGTTGTTGGCAAAGCTGAGTCACAAGAATTTTTGCAATCTGAGAATGAAACAAAATAAACATTTGTAGAGATTAGAAAAAAAAATACAACTCAGTGTATTTAAGAACAAAACTGATTATTTTTAATTTGAAAGCACACTGAACACAATACCAACTCTGCCTTTCCCATATTCCATGAAAATGTTCAGCAAAGTACTAATGGCACTGCCAATCATCTTGAAATGACAATCAACCACATGATCATCATGAGGCTGCCCACTGCCAGGTGATTTGAGTAGTGCTGAGTACAGAAAGCAGGGGTGGGATATATAGATTTTTGTTTTCTTTTAAGTAGCTAAAATTTCAAGACTTCACCGCCCATCCCCATTTGAAGCATTGGATAATTTAGTAACACTCTCTCATCACTGACAGCAATTGCATTCTTGTAGAGCAGGCTGCAGTCAAGCTCAGGAGGAACATGAAATCATAGTTCTGACTTAAGCATGTTACAGCATCTTTCACCTGAACTACTCAGAACTCTTGTTCTTGCTTGAAAGCTCCAATTTCTCCTTCCTGGGGTAGGAGTTGTACTAGAACCAAGACACAGGGCAGCAAGCTCAGAGGCTGAATAACCATGGTAAGAGATCTTATTGTCCCTGCCAGCTTTCCTCCTCTTGAGAAATACTGAACAGAAGCAAGCCTGTATTTTTTACTACAGAGGTAAAAGGAAGGATAAACTTCCCACGACACCAGCAATACTCTCTTCCAGATGGCCTACACATCATATTTTTTAAATATAACCTCAAAAAAGGCCTTATGACAAAAATTAACAGGCATCTTTCTTTCCTTTGATGCTCTTATATTGCTAGTTTTCCCCCAGAACATAACTGAATGGACGTGGAGGGAACCTGCCACGCTTCCACAGCTCTGGAAGGAGAACCAGATCTAAGTGTGTGAGGAAGTGCAACCACCTCATTGAAAACTGTTATGACAAAATACACCCATTACTGAGATGCACTGGCCATGCAATGCAGCCTTCTTATGGAAAATTACACTGGACTGCAAGTTTCCCAGTATAATTTATTTTGGTTTACCGGAATAATCAAGGTAAGCACAGTTAGAAAAGTTTACAGCTTAGCACATTAAGTAAAACTTCCCCTAACTAACAAGTTCCATGAACTAGTATACTGTTCGATTCAGGAGATTAAGACTCGTCTGAGTGTCCAACTGTTCTGATATCACAAGTGGCATACAGTTATGTTCTAGTCCCAAAAGACATACCTGTTTCTTATTTAGTCATTTTTATCAAGGTTTAGGTTGGATTAAAAAGCATCAATTACTTCAAATACATTACAGCTCTACTAAGTTTAAACAAAGACCTAAAAGAAGAAAAAGCACACAGTGATGCCTTTTAATATCTTCATATAATGCATAACAACCTGTGGCAATGAGTTTTGTAACTCAGTTGCATGTTTTGTAAAGAACCATCTTCTTCCAATCTGAAAATGGATACTTTCATTTGATACTTTCTAGAACCATAAGGGCCCACAAGCAATTCCTCATTATATTCCCTCCTCAACACACTCATGACTGTACATGACTCATCTTCATGCATTCATTTTTTTCCAGACTGAAGAAATACAGCTTAATGGCTTCCTCTCTCTTCTCAAACCCAACACAAAAAGTATTCCCAGAACAGAAGGTAAGAGCAGTAGAAAAATTCCAGTCTCAAAATTTAATCTGCACTCTGTTGTTAAGCAACACGAATCTCTGGCGTGACTTAGGTTACCAGATCACTTCCTTGCTGTGCTGCACAAGACAGCTGAACTGATCCATTTTCTCTATGCCCCTGTCTAATCACATCTGTTGAAATTACTTCTACATGAAAGCATTCCTCAAATATCTTTTATTCTTTTAATATTTGTTAAACAAATCTCACTAAAAAATTTTATTCTACAATTATCTATCACCAGGGAATGAGAATCCCCTACTAAACTGGCACCAATTTTATCTCAAGACAAATCCCATCCAACTCCATGATTCATTCAAACATTCATCATTTCGAAACATTCATCTCCCACCTAATATGTTATAACCTGCCTAACTCTCAAGGATTCACTGATTTCTAATGACAGAATTCATTTCAAAAATCAATTCCATAGACTAAAACTTTACTTAGGAAAAGGGGAAAAAAAGAAAGAAAAGAGAAAGATAAAAGAAAAAAACATGTGGGCTCAAAAGGTTTACCAGACAGACAGACAAAGATTTCATCTTGTCAACAAGAGCTCAGAGTTAGGAAACCTTAAGAAAAATAATGTGGTGGCAACTCCTTTCCTTCACACAAAAATAAGCATGTAAGCTATCTCCTCCTCTCCTCAGTAAAAAGGGGAGTATTAATTTGATTACAGCATGCACTAGGCAGCAGAGTATCAACAACCTGAGACACAGCTTCATTAACAGTACCAAAAGAGAGACAAAACATCCAGAGAACATCAAAATAGTAAAGGCCCAAACAACTAGAAAAGTACCTATGCAAGTGTGCCTGCAAGCTCTGCACAACCTCAGCACACTGGAAGAAAAAGATTCTAGCAGCAATTACCAAAACTACAAGGAAATTGAACTTACCTGCGAGGAGCATATATCCAGAAGAACACATCCCATCATGAAAGTTAAATCACTAATGATCACTAAAACAACCATTCCCAATTTTAAGCTACGGGTTTTAGTGATAAAGGAAAAAGAAGAGCAAAGAGCATTCAAAAGCTACTGAGCAAGTCGATTTTAAAAAACTATATTTGAAAGTTCTGGCAATATGTTTAGTATCTTTGAAGGCAGAAACTTCAGGCTCAACTTCAGCCATCAATACATGGCTGTCCAAGAAGTCTGCCTTCTGCCATGTTACAGCCAACAGCAACTATGAAAAGGTAATACAGGTAAGGAGAGAACAAGCATCAAAAATATCCTATCCTGATATACTAGGACATTACTCTCTCCTTAAGAAGTGGACTTTGCAATCTAAATTGCAATAATTTTATCAACATAAATTTCATTACATTTGAAATTGAAATGGCATCAGAATAAAGGAGTGCCAACTTTGACATTCTATTAAACAAAAAACCCCAACAGTAGATTCATTTTCTAGATTAACAATACAACATTTTGTGGAGTGATAATGTGTATCTATCAACTTAGTTTTTAAGAGATAAGCAAGCAAGCTATAGCTACATCAGAAATAGATCATACCCAACAATCATACTGAAATAGCCAATAACAAGCTTTGTCTAGTCAAATTTTTCTCTGTATTTGTACATCATTCTTAATTACATAAACAGAAATAGCAATAAATAAAATAACAACTAACTTTATTTTAAGGGTGCCAGCATCCCACAGCCAAAAGCATATTGTTCCATCTGCCCCAGTTGAAGATAAGTATCTCTTTGAGCCACTGCATAGTGGAGAGAACTGGGAAAAGAGGGAAGAAAAAAAGAAAAGTTCTCCTGTTAATCTGTTCCGGATATGCTAAGTTCCACAATTCATCTAACCCAAAAAAAAGTTTAAAAAAAAAATCAAGTACAAACCATGCTTAAGGGAAACAGATTGGAATGAACACCAAAATAACAAAATGCTGCTCAGTCACTCCCTTCAGAACAACCCTTCTAGGTCACTTGCCAAAGCACTCCAGGTTCCTCCTCCCTCTCCACCATGCAAGTTGCACAATAGCATGCAACTCTAAACAAAAACAAACCAAAGTACTCCCAGTGACTGCAGTTCTTACTCAATGCACCTGTGCTCAGAAACACAGCCTGCAAAGGAATGGTACTTCAAAACAGAACTGCCCACATGTATCATGCAATTTTTTTGAACAAGGATTATGTCTGGCATTCTTCAGAGGTCAGGCATTTTGACAATAAACATGTGTTATTTCAGAATGCATACCATGAAACTTCCTGTTCACTTCAGGGCTTAGCTGCCAGGCATGCATTTTTATGAATGTTCTCATGACTCATTTTTGCAAAGCAAAAACCTACCTGCAATGACGTTATAGATGCACTGTGGCCCTGCAGGACTGCTAAAGGTGCACAAGTTCGAAGGCACCAAACTCGGATCATTTTGTCACAGCTTCCAGCAGCTATCATGGTGTTTTCATAGTTTACTGCCATATCAGATATTTCAGCTGCGTGCCCTCTAAGGGTAGCCAACAACCTTCCATCATCGGTTGCCCAGATTTTTACAAGGCAATCATCTGATCCCTAGAAGTAAGGTAGAAATAATTTCAACCATACCATTGGCTGTTTTGATGTTAGAGTTAGCACAGTGAAGTGAAAAACAGAACTAGTGATATGTAGATACTCCCACCCATGCTTTTAACAGTTTTCCACACTGCATTCAAAACACAAGTTTACATTGATTCTCAACAGTATATACAAATCATAGTGCATTTATAATACACATCACAAATCCTACGGCAAGCTGGCTTATGCTTCAGTAAGACACTTTTTCCAAAAATCCAGCACAAACTGAAGAAGTTGTTGCAATTCATTAAAATAAAGATTTACATTAAACGTGAAAGTAAATTATAAACTGGTACAGTCTGTCATTTATACCCACTTACGCTCCTTATCTTCCTAGTTTCATCACCATGATACTTACCACAAGTTAGATAAAGAGCATGTATGAACAGCTATTCCATTACTAAGTCGAACTACTACAAACCTGCTTAAATATTAACAAACACCTAAATGGCCACTCTTTCTCAACAAACTCAAGAGGTTTCATCTACATATTCATACTTAAGTTTTGCTGGTCTTTCCACACAATTCTAACAGCTACTTGCCCATATACAACAAATTCCCAGCCCTAAAATAAATTCAGAACTAATTCCTTCATTCTTTATTGCATTTCTGTGCCTTCTTGAAAGTCTGAGTATCTGCACCGCACCATGTCTCAATACCATGACATTTGAACACTGCATGCACACTGACAGACAAGGTTTACTGTAAACATTTAATTCAATTACTTGGATTCAGAAGCAATACAAAGTTGGGTTTTAACACCCAGAGCACTGATCTGCTACTGGACACACATAGGTGCTACAAGTTACAATGTGACACCACCCTCACAAAATTTCACCAGCTTTTCCTTTTCCATCTACTTACAGTGCCTCCCCACAAGCTTATCTAGCATTTACACTTTAAAGACAGCAGAAGGCATGGCAATACTATCATCTGTGTTTTATAAAACAGGACCAGGTCTCCTAGGCAAAGGAAATAGTTACAGAAGCTTGTTCATAATTACATTTTTTGCCTCTTGGGTGAGAAGAGCAATGATACAGCCTATACTATTTCTACCTATGCGTAAAACTTCCATGCTGAGATTCTGTGGAACATATTTGTCTCTTCTAACTGCTAGACTGCCACAGTGCCAAAGCAGGGAACACAACCAGAGTCTGAGTTACAGCAGTGAGCAGACAACCACAGAATTATTGAGGTGAGAAGATACTTTGGTCTAGTCCAAACTCCCTGCTCAAGTAGGGTCAACTAGAACATGACGGTCTACCCACCACTCAGGTTTTGTTATCTTTTTGGCATTTTACTGAAGGCACACTCTTGTTCCATCACCCAGGTCCTTAAAGGAAGCGTGAAAGAGTACCGGTCTCAGTACCAAACCCTGTGGTACACCTCTGGTGACTGGCCTCCAGCTGGACCTTGTGCTGCTAATCACAACCCTTCAAACCATAAAATGACCTAAACTGACAGTCTTACAGTCCACATGTCTAACCTGTACATCATCAGTTTGTCAGTAAGGATGCTATAATTATCTGAAAGATAGTATCTGCTCATGTGAGTCTGTTATCATGTTATGAGACTCTAGGGTATGAAGAAACTTGTATACTCTTCTCAAAATGCAGTCACCACCAAAAAACCGAAGAAGATGAGACAGAAGGGTATGTGTGCTTGCTGGTGTGTAAAACTGCAAATAATAGCCTCACCACTAAAAAGAGAGACCTGAAAGTAAGAGGGGGGAATGGCAGACCAAAAACTACCAAACATTACAAAAGGTAGAAATCGGTCACAAAGACGTAAAATGGTCAGCAAGGAAAAAGGAAAAACAAATAGTTGTGAGACCTAATACCACCTTGAGGGTCCCCAGGTCTTTTTAGTAACAGCAAACCAAGGAAAGAAGATCAGCATAAAACGGGCCTGCTCCCTGCCAGCTGGCTATAGTGCCACTATAGAGGCGCATGTCGTACATCTCCACTGCAGAGAAAAAATGACTGTCAGCCAAGTCCCAACAATGAAAATGGGGGGGAAAGGCGAGGGAAAGGAAAACAAAAGAGAAAAAAACTAAGGTAAAATTGTACATTCTGTAGCACCTTGGCAAGTCATCAATATTGGAGTCCAAATAAATTCATGTGTTTCCATCTGATCTGAATGGGACAATCCACAACTCTTAAAATACTGTTGCAATTCTACTAGCAAGGGCATTGGCTTACACCACAGCTCCTGTTTCCAAGGTTATATCTACAACTGCCACAAATTATGTACCCATTAAAAAGCATCTGTCAAAAGTGAATTCTAAAACAACTTCAGCACCGAGAGAGAACTGATGACTGCATTACCAAGGTATGGAGTAAAATTGGTTCATTTTCCTACCATTTGTGGGATGAAGTGAAACTGCCAAGCAACACACAAATTAATCTTGGGTTGGAAATCTTACACAGACTATTAAACAATGCTGTTTATTATTCCCTAGAAAGAATAATCTCAGCAGAGACAGGAGAATAAAGGTGGGGAAAAAAGGAGGTTTTTGCAGTCAAAAATTTAAGTAGCGCAGGAACTAGAGAAAACAATATTTGTTTCTATTACCCTGCATGGGTTCTGCAAGTCACGCTTTTCAGTAGAACCAGAAAACAAAGTCTCTACCTCCACAGGCTGCAGGTGGTCAGCTGCCTCACCAGAGTCTTCCCCACAGGTTGCAGGAGAATGTCTGTTCCAGTACCTCAAATGCATCCCCCTCTTCCTTCTTTACTCACGATAGGGTCTGCAGGACTGTTTCTCTCACGTATTTTCACTCCTATCTCCCAACTGCAGCTGCCCTGGGATTTTTCTCCTCCTTCTTAAATACATTATCCTGGTGGCACTACCACCATCACTGATGTGCTGAGCCTTGGCCAGCAGTGGGTCTATCTTGGAGCCAGCTCACATTGGCTCTTTTGGATATGGAGGAAGCTTCTGGCAGCTTCTCACAGAAGCCCCCCCAGCACCACACCCTGCCTACGTGAACACAATACAGACCAACTAGGCTAGTAAGAAAAATGTATACTGTCCTGTTTTCACTGTCTTTAGGCAAAATAGAAGTAACATCTTTCTAGTAAGGACAACATCTCCCAGATGAGCATGACTCAAAAATGTGCTGAGAACACTTTCTTTTCCTTTTTAATTTCAAAAAGAACATGAACAAAGCCTGAATTTAGAGGCTTTCAACCCTTCAGATGTCAGGTGGAACAGGAAACAATTATGATGCAGCTTCTAGAATCAATTAGAAATCTAAAACAACTTATCTAGCTAACATCACACTGAAGGTTGCAGAGTGAAAATATGAGGCAAGAACAATTCCCTACTGATGCATGCAAATTTACATGCCACACTAGAGACTTTAGAAGTTGTAGTGGTCTAGATTGAAAAGTATTGGCACCATTTCATTACACAGATGCAATTACAACACAACAGTTCATGACTGTTTATCCACTGACTACATCAGGCCAGCTACAGTAACCTGGATTTTACTGAAATTTGGAATACAACCATTTGCCAACAACCACTTAAACATCTACACGAAGAACACTGGATTTACCTAAATGTGCAGAGACAAGTTCAGTCCCAGGCCCTCCAAAATGAAAATTCAGCAACAACAATTAGTATCTATGGCCACTTTTTTTAACACCAGACTGAAGTAATCATGATCTAAACTGGGAACTATTTTTTGCAATAGACCAGGACACCAGTCAGCAAAGGAATGCCACCAAAACTCTAGGGTTGCAGAAACATATTGCCCCTCTCCACCCCCCATTTTATTTCAGGTTGTTCTATTTCTCCCTTGGAAAAAAAACTACAGTTACAGTCAAGAGAATTCTCTCATAAAATCTCTAATGCATTCTGCCATGTCACATACAAAATAAATGCAGAGCTCATTTCCTGATAAGTTAATCACATATAAACCACAGGACATAAGATTTTAATGCCTGTGATTTAGCTTGCTGATGAAAACAAAAGAAACACAAAAATGAGTCTCTTCTATACCTGAAGTAACAAGTGAACAAGTAAATAGGCCTGTTCAAAACACTGCAAGGTGTCCCATCCCCTCAACCACACATCTCCCCATGCAACAAAGCAAGATGTACATGGGCAAAAGGGCAAATTATATTTACAACCGCCTTGAAAGAATCTTAGAAGTTAGGACTGCAAGGCAAAATAGGAAACCTGAACTGTACTTCTATCAGCATTGTTCAAGCTATCTGACATGAGGTTATAAGGACACAATCAAGCTCCTGGATCCACACAGGTATCAATTACATCCAGTGTTTGTACGAAGGCAATAAATGCAGCCAAAGCATCCTGGACTGGCATGAAGCATGTTTATGAAATCTTTGTCTCTACTGAAACTGACTACTTACCAAGAGATCCAAATACTACACTGATATCTATCTGGTTTTATAAATCCCATTCCTTGGGAAACCTGCAATTTCAGTACTGATTTCAGACATCTGTCTAGTATTTATGACTTAACAACAACAAAAAAAAAAAGCAAATACTTAAAAATACTAAAACCACTAGTATTTAAAGAAAGTTCCTAGGATCTCATAAAGACAATTTGTTGTGAACTAACATTTGTTACAACACGCCACGTGATTGTTCTCTCTGACTTCCTAATCAAATTCTGTGGTGCTGGTTCCTTGTTCTGCTTATGTTTTTGCTAGAGAAAACAAACCTAGGAGAAAGAACCTACGTAGGGTAAATCCTTTACACTGAAAATGAACAGTTTTATCAATGAACTACACAGATGAGCAATCACTTAGTATTCAGACACATATGCCAAAACTATTTTATCCTGTAAACCAGCACAGCTATTAAAAAGTAAATATGAGAGAAACAGTAGTAAAGGACTTATCTGCTTTTCATTCACAATCAGTGTGTCCATCCTTTATTCAGGTTTTGGAAACAATTAGGTGACATATTATGTGTACTTAAAAAAGGAAAAAATCTACAAAAACAAAGATTTTGTACTCACAGTAAATATTCGCCTGCCAGTCCGATCAAAAGTTACACAGTATACAGAAGATAAGTGTCCTAAAATTCGTTTGTGCATCTTCATGTGTTGATAGACTGCAGTTGGAACAAGGCGTTCAAGTCTGTATTTTCCATTTAGTTTTCTTGAAAACAGGGTATCCACTACCAGATGGGTAAAGAAAAAAGAAGAGACACATTTATATTGCGTTCATAAACTAAAATACTTGACAAGGATGGAAAATTTATTTCAACACTAGACCACTTGTGCATATGAACAGCTTACTATAGTAATTATCTCATTTTGCCCTAGTTAGAGAAAAATACATTCAAAAGTAGTCTATGATCCAGACATGGAAAAAGTATTGAACTGCAAGGCATAGTACAAAGATGCAATACAACTTTCAACTTCAAGTGCCCAGATTCAGGAGTACTGAGGCAGCTTCCGTGAAGGAGTAACCTATCTCAAATATAAAAAGTGTAAAGGCTTCCACATAGCTATTAAATGAAGGTCAGCACACATTCAAATCTTCTCCAAGGCAACCTGCTTCTTGAGGTCTACTCAAACATTTATCCACCACTTGTAGGACAGTCTATTTTTTAAGAATCCTGCTACCCACTACAGCTAAACAAATACACACACACAAAACCACTTAACAAAAATTTACAAATGAATTCACTAAAACTTACAGAAATTTCTGATTTTGACTAACAAAACTTAGTTTCAAAGAGCTTTGAGATTTTTTTTCAAGTGTAAAAGCTAACAAGTTCCAGGAGCAAGAATTCACTTTAACAAAATGGAAATCTTCCATCAAGAACATCAGTGAAGAAAATAAAGCTCACTGAAATTAATTTTGAAACTGCTACTCAGGCAATAATAAAGCAACAAAGTATAATGCTTCCCTGTATGGATACATAGACATTAGCCACACTCCACATCCTCATTAGACCAAAGAATGCCAATAGTGATACACTTTATAATCTACACAACTGTGACACGGCAGGTAATGTAACATTCACACACACAATTGCGTTGGAAGATTTAAAGCAAATTTGGAAGGGACCACAGTCAGTCATCCAGTCTAACCTCTCTGCTCAAGCAGTGTCATCCTAAAGCATGTGGCACAGGATTGCATCTAGACAGTTCTTGAATGTCTCCAGAGACAGAGACCCCACAACCTCCCTGGGCAATCTGTTCCAGTGCACAGTCACTCACATAGGGAAGAAGTTCTTCCTCATATTCAGGTGGAACTTTCTGTGCATCAGTTTCTGCCTGTTGTCTCTTGTCCTATTTCTTGGCACCACTGAGAAGAGCCTGGCTTCTTTCTCTTGGCACCCTCCCTTCTGATACCAATAGACATTGATATGGTCACCTCTCAGTTGTCTCAAGGATGAGCAGGCCCAGATCTCTCAGCCTGTCCTATTTATCTCGGAGAGAGACACTCCAGTCCCTTAATCATCCTCACAGCCCTTCACTGGACCCACTCCAAAACCTCCAAGTCTTGTGCTGAGGAGCTCAGAACTGGACTCAGCACTCCAGACCGACCTCATCAGGGTTGAGTAGATCACTTCCCTTGACCTGCTGGAAAAGGTCTTCCTAAGGCATCTCTGGATACCACTGGCTTCTTGGCCACAAGTGCGCTGCTGGCTCATGGACAACTTGCTCCCTAGTATCAACTGCGAAACAGCTACAAACCCCTCACACCACTTGGGTTTGGCCCAGACCAACATAACAGTGGTTCATGAGCCAGCACAGGTCAAACTACATCAGATATGCCAATTTTTATAGTAGGATTGTAGCAATTCTGTAAGAACCATAAGCTTCTTGTGTTATAGCCAAGTGACAAGTCCATTAGCCTCAGGCCTTAATTCAAGGAAGTTTTCCTACTTCAAGAAGCTCTGTGAAGGAGTGGAATTATTAGCTGTAGAGTAAAGCACTTTTAGTCGAGGAGCAACTGCTGTCTTAGGGCTCTACTACATCTTCACCCTTCCCTCATACTAGAAAAAGATGTGGTTGCATTTGCTTTATAACAAGGTTTTTCCTTGCCAACAGTCTACTTCAGAACAGCAGGAAATCAAGATTAGTTCAGGCACAAGAGAAATCTAATTTTGGTATCTGACAAATCATCCTACACTTAAAAAAAAACCTCAACAAACAAAACACACACACGCAAAAGAAACCAAACTAGAACACACACACAAACAGAATAGAGGTCTTTGTTCCAACAGAGTTTACACAATAATCTCAACCTACACAGAAATTACCTTTTGTCTGATTTCAATGTAAGATGGACATGGTTGATGAATATCTCAATGCCTTCAAATGAAACAATAGCTCACAAAAAGTGAAAAAAGTTTAACTAAATTTTAATTTGTAGAGATGTTGTGTCAATGAAACAAAACTGCAAGCCAACTCTTCAGGATGAAACAACAAATGACTTCACATAAGCATGTAATTTTTAATGTATACTTGAATTTATAAAAAGCTTCTGAAGTACTTGAGATCAGCTTCAAGTTTGAGGAGTTAATGGGAGCGGGTTGTTTGGTTTGGGGGTTTTTTTGGTAACACTGAAGAAGCTAAGTAAGTTTAGCAGAACACAAGCCAGTATTTTTAAGAATGGTCTCACTGATGCCAATCACCAATGGGCAACTTGCTACTAGTGCACATATCCCTGGGAAACTCAACAGGTGAAACACCCCTTGCTCAGTAACAATCAACCTACCAGAGGAAACAAAAGGTAATACTGTGACACTGGAAACAAGAAGACTGGAATCCATCTTACTCTTTAGCCTTGATCAAAACTTAAAAGGTACAAAAACACCAAAACTGGTTTAAGAATAAAACTAAGTGAATTAAAAAGCAATTTGACATCCAGAAAAAAACCTCCACAGTATTATGAACTTTCATGCTCTGGGAAGAAATTTTTTTACCAAGTTCGTGCAATTAGCAGAGGGGAAGGGAAGAATCAATCTCCCACAGGTTTGAACACTATCCATAAGCACATAACTTTTAAGACTTCCCCAAATTGGGGGGTGTCTTTTGATTATTTAAAATGGAATTCTCATGTCCACCACTGTTCTTCAATATCCCTTCCATTTAACTATCTTTATATTTATTCTCATCAACTTTGCCAAGTGATCTATCCTGATTTCTCTAACTGACCAATTCCGACTATTTATTCCAAACACTGATAGCTCCAATGTGCCACTTGCAAACTTCGCTAGCACAATAGCATTTATTTTTCCCTCCAGAGTACAGGCAAAAATCAAAAATAGCTGTGTCAAAAATTCCTGCAGTCAAACAATACAATTGATTTTTCTTGTCCAAGCCAAGATGAGAAAGGTTACCAACTGTTAGTAATGCCTTTGTACAAATTATAGGCCCTTGGTTTTATAACAATTGTTACATCAATGCTTGTCAAGTCTCTAACCTATTTAGCTTGATTTTAACTGCATTTGGAAAAAAAAAATTAGGACCCTCTGTGACAGCAAGTCTAATCTCTCTCGTTTTAGCCATGTTAGCACTTTTCTGCCTTTGCTCGGCCTCACACAAATGAGTGAGTATGAACAAAGCTGGTAATCACAGGAAGAGTGACAAGGTATAAGCAGGTAAACAGTTGCAGTGGGAGCCACAAACTCCATAAGAGAGTGAAGGAAAGATGATACTTTATCCCAGGAAGGGTTAGAGAAGGCTGGCTGGACCTTACAGTGAGTCAACTAACATTAAGGGAAGAGCTGGAAAAAAGAAAACAACAGAATAGAGATTGCATGCTTCTTGCTGGAAGGGCATTGTGAAATGGACAATGCATTGAAAAAACTATCCAATGCCTGGCTGACCACTGAAATTAACATTAACTTAGTTTTACATGTCCATCTGCTACTTACACATCAGGTCTTGTTTTAAAAACAAATAAGAATAAAAACAGATTAAAAAACCCAGGTGTTACTAAGTGGTTGTTGCACAACACAGTGTGATAAACCACCACTTACTCCCAAATGATATTCTGGTTTCAAAATCAGGATTCTTCATATTTAATCATCAGTAAAAGCTAGTGTCTGAGAAAGTATCTGAGAAAGCTGTGAATTTGTTGACATCTTGAAACTTTTCACAAATGTTATCATTTTAAGTTGCTAACAATTGTTTACTAACTAGTTCCAAACAAAATTAAGTGGCTTCTAGTTTTTAGCAAGTAGGCTCATGTTCATATAACATGACCAGCCTCCAAGACTGAAACGGTCTACTATCACCCAAGCACTGAATGGCTGAGCTTCTCCAAAGCTGCATTCCAGCTGGTCAACCCGCAGTACCCATTGGTACATGAGGTTATTCCTCCCCAGGGGCAGGAACCTCCGCTCTTCTCTTTGTAAAACTTCATTAGACTCCTGTCGACCCATTTCTCCACCCTGTCAAAGTCCTCCTCAATCATCCACTACTCCTAGATTTCAATTGTTTGCCAAATTTTTTGTTTCATCATCTAAGTTATTGATGAAGATGTTGAACAATAGTGGCTCTTGCACCAGCCTCTGGAGTACACCGTTAGCGACTGGCTCTTGTGCCAGTCACTGGAATTCACTCTGCTGATTGCAGCCCTCTGATCCCAGCAGCTCTGCCATATCTTTTCAGTTTGTCATTGAGAATGTTATGGGAGTCTGTTCAGAAAGCCTAGCTGAACTCGGGACAAATGACATTCACTATTTTCCTCTCATTTCCAAACCACTCATCTCCTTTAAAAGGCTATTGGGCTAGTCAGGCATGATTTCTCTTTCACAGATCAATATCAATAACTCTTAAACATGTACCTGTCTTTTCCTACACTGACTTCCAGAAATATTTCCTTCACTTGCCCAGGGACTGAGATGAGGAGGATCCACCTTTACTCCTACAAAGTCTCCTTCTCATCCTACTTCAGGTATCCTGCCCCATTCAGCAGCAGGACCTACTCTTCCTCTTACTGCTGATAGACCTGTAAAAACTCTCCATGTGTTACTTCATATCCCTCACCAGATTTAATGCCAGAAGAACTCCAACTTCTGTTACTGCAGAATCACAGAATGGTTGAAGTTGGAAAGAACCTGTAAAAATCATTTTGTCTAATCCTCCTTTGAAAGAAGGGACAAATATTGCTCAGGATCTTTAATCTCTAGAGTTTAAAAATGCAAGTGAGGTAGAGTAAAAAACACTGGAGTCTTGACCTAAAGGCTCTAAATGTAAGAGTTTAAATTCCTTTTTTATAAGGACCACTCAGGAACCTAATATGCAACTTTGCTTCTCAAAATATTGCTTCTACTGTCACAATTCACTGCTGCCAGCAACCTTAATCTGAAAACCACACACCTCAAAGAGTCAAAAACACCTTATTTGTTTGGTTTCCTGTGGAACAATGTAAAAATCAAACACAGCCAATGGAAGTGAAGTGGTGGGAGTTTTCAGTGGAACTTACAAAAGAGTATAGATTTTCTCCCACTCAAAAGGCATGCAACTGGCACCAAATGAATGCCTTCAAAGTTTCAGAACTTCTCTAACTGACTCGCCAGCCAAAACAGAACAAGCAGCTCAAAGAAAAACAGCAATCTGTTAAAAGGAAGATAAATTTAAGGGTCTGAAAGATATGGCAGTATTATCCCTCTTTTTTTTTTTTTTCACTTGTTTTTCTTTCCACTTTCTAATTTTACCAAAGTGATCAATTCTATCTCCTTATTTACATCGTCTTATCCTTGAATATGGACTATGCCTTAAAGATGAGGGATAGTAATCTGCCTTATCCACTAGTCAGTGATAAATCAAACTTAATTTTGTACCAAGTATAGGTTACATATTTAAAATGCATACACAATCTTTCATTTTCTTCCTTTCTGGAGTTGTATTTAATGTAAGTTCTGTTCTGAAGACCAGAATCCAACTTCGTTCCCCTTCCATTCACACAAAAATAGAACCAGATTCAGAAGACTCCTGGAAGGATACCCAAAGGATATAATTCACTTACAACTCTCACCCTTATTGAATCAAGTTTCATTAACTTAAGAGGCTAGACAGGCCTCTAATGAATACCACGGGATTCAGAGCTGTTAAAAATAATAGTAGAGACTGCTACACAACTCCTTTCACTCTCCAAGCTAGTAAGACTAAATGTATCAAGCATTCAGTTTGGTGCTGTTGAAGGCTTTTTTTCCCCCTTCTTCAAACGTGTCCAGAACCAAAAAAAAAAAAAAAGCCCAGCTTGAACTGACTTCTAACTTCCTGCCATTTCTCTGTTCAGCTTCTGAACTCTATCCAGTATTCCAAGTCTCTTGACTTAGAGATGACTGTCAACCAAGTAAAATGATTAAGCTTGCTATGTTATCAAGCCAGAATTTGTCTCTGGTCATATCACGAAGGTAAAAGAATACCAGCTCCTAACTGAAGTATTTCTGAAACCACAAAAATTCTATATACATCTCCAACTTCACATACAATATTCATTTGCTTGATGAAAGCAACTGCCAACCCTTCCTAATACAGCGTGGTAAGAGGTGAGATATTCCAAGAGGCAGAAGCAAAAACAAATGAAAGCTACACAATCTCAAACGTTTCCAAACTTCAGTAATAACCCACTTGCTTCCACTATATAGTTCCATTGGTATTTTACTCAAAGTTCCATAAGACTTCAGTTATTCTTGCATACAAACAAGTCATTTACTTTACTAGAATTCTCTTTAGACTTCAATAAACACGTATAACAAGATGTTACTTTTACAGAGATCTTTTAATATAAATGCAGTCTTTTATTTTTTTCCTATAGTTAACAGAATAATAGAGTTGCACAAAGTACTCGTAAGCTAGTTTTTAGGCCTAAAGTATTTACTGTATTTCTAAAAACAGACATTTACACTGCTTTCAGAACCTGGCATTCTCTTTACAGCCAAAACACCAGCACCACTTAATAAACAAACTGAAAAAAGTGTAAAATGCCTCAGAACTTTTCTTGAGGTTAATTACTCTGCAAAACCATGAAATACTGGTTTTGAAAGGCAGATTTTTTTGCTGGTCAGGGAAAAAAATCTCCATTGTCTGGGGCAAATAGCCAGTCTCAATCAGGTCCTCACACCTGAGCAGTCAGCTTTCCCAAGGGTCCTGTGCTCAAAGCTCTCAAAGGTTTATGCTTAGGTTCATTCCTTTTTCAGCAGTTCCCAAAAATTACTGAAAAGGAGCTATTTTCCTCTTTCTGCATGCAAGAAAATGAGACTTTTAACAAAACAAATTAGCACATGACCTAGCTGCTTTTGGTCTCAATTAAGCATGTCAGCAACTTTTTTATAAGTTATATTGCACAAGTGAGAGCAACTGGACAAAGACTACTCCATATTCAAGTTTTACTTCTCTTCATCATGTTCTACAGATATTTTGTAGTTTTCAGGGGAAATACATATTTGCATAGATCTATTTTAATTGTGTATAAACCAGCTACCTACACGGCAGTTGGCACAACATACACAAAAATAATTCTAAATAATACCCCATCAGCATCATACAGGCATTGATTCATCAAACTAGGAAATAAATTAACAACTTTGTACATTCACTGAAACATAAGTTAAGTTTTCCTGCACATCACAGAAGAGTTTAAGTGTCTTTGTTTCTGTTCCTCAAACATTAGTAGATTATCTACCTGAAATATATACAGCCTTAAGAATAATAGGTTCTAATTTTTTTTTTTTTTTTTTTTTACATAAAATGCAGTCTTCCCAAGGGAAAACTGGAAGTTATTTAAGGAAACAGAAAAAAAATTCTAATTCAATTTATAAAGGAAGTGTCATTCAATTTCATTATTTCATTGAGAGATCAGAGTATACAGAATAAGACAAACCAAAAGCAAATGCTTTAACATACAGCTCTGAACCAAATATCCCAAAAATCCAAATACACTTCACAGTTGAAAACATTCTGTTACCAGCACTTTTACGAATGTTTGGAAAAGGAAATTACTGGTCATGAAAAAAGTGGTATTTGAAATAACTGTAATTTTGAAAACATTCAGTGCTTTGCAAAAGGTTCAATAAAAATAACATTTATTTAGAAAGCCTGACTTGTTCTCTAAAAAGAGTCTGAAAGTTACTTTTCTTAACATTTCATTTCACTACCGCAGCAGCTCTACAGCTTTCTTTGAACTCCAGCTACCATGGATCTCACACACTGATCTTCTTCCCTTTAAAAAGCATACACCAGCTACCATACACTGTAAGCTACAGTACAACATAAAGCAGTCCTCAACCATTCTGATTCCTCCAACATGTTTTAAAATTTATACACAAGAAAGCTAAGATTTTTCGTGGTTGCTTAGCTAATTAAAAAGCTCAGTCCTACAGTCACCTTGCAAAAATAGCCCAAGATTTTCCAAGTTTACAATCATCAAGCCATTGCACAATCACTCAAGAAGGGAATTTTCTAACCAGCAACAAGCCTTTTCTCCTACACACCCAGAACACAACACAGAAAAAGCCCTGAACATGAATACCAAACTAGTGGCTCTAAACAAAACCACATTGAAGGCATGCAGGTGCTACAGTAGGGTTTAAGTGAACCACTTCTGACCAATACACATACCAGCTGAGGAGGTTCTTAAAACTCAGCTCTAAACAGCAAGCAAAACCATATTCTCATCCTGCAGTCCAAGCATCTACAGAAGTATCATGGAAAGTATGTAACTTGTGCTTTAAAATGGAAATGCTACTAGGACACTAAATACTCTCCCATCTACCAAGTCAAAATTGGCTGTACTGAACCTAAGAGTTTAGCTGTAGCATAGTTCTGCTTCAGCTGTTGGGAGAGAACTATAATTCTCTGGATAAAGTGTAATGGTGTGTATTTTGAGATTTGATTTTGAGTTCCTTCAACATAAGAAAAAATACAAATAGCCCAAATTAACCACTCTCAATTCTATATGTTATGCCTATCTATTTAAATTTATTAAAAACTTAGAGGCTACCAAAAGCCTCCAGAAGGAGTTTAGAGATTGAAAAATTGCCATGGCAAATTACCACATTAAAAAAGTCTCTGTTCGTAATAGCATCTGGCTATACTTTTAAACCGTGATACTATATATAGTGTATGTATATATATTTTTTCATATACATTGTTACATATTAGTTTCCCAATATATCTGCAGTCTTTTTTTTTTTTTCTTTGCCAAGACAGAAACCTTTGTCTTTGCAGCAGCAGCTGCACCTGATGCAAAGCCAATCAACTGGATATTCTCTGCACACTCTCATCCAACACTGCACATCTATCTGCAACTACCATTTTGGAAAAAAACCCACTCCTTTTCTGGTGTAATCCACATGGACAATTTGGTCTTTATCATTCCCCCTTCACTGGACATCAATAGAGAAAGATGAAAAGATGCAAGTGATTATGCTCATTTTTCTGTACATGAAAAAAAGAAAAAGTGTGCTCCTTAAAGAATCTTCTAAAATGTCACACGTTTTGATCCTTCTAGCAACTACACAAACATGTATCTTTGTTCTTAAAACATGAAAGCTAACAAACATTTCAGTGACCATGTGAGAGCTTAAAAATAAAAGCCGAAATACCTCTGACCTCCAGCTTTCAGTTTTTCAACAGTACAGACAGCACATGCATGCTTCATGATACAGCACAGCAGAGCAAGCTAAATGGCAGCTACAAAATTAGTGAAGGGACCAGAGAGCAAAAAGAATAACCTCTACAAGACTCAAATTTTTCCAAAGGAAACCATTACCAGTCTACATGACTTATTCTTCCTAACACTGGGTGTAGGCCTTGCTGCCCTGTAATACTGATTTTTTATCTACTGGTAGTCTTATTACATCTTTGAGAAAGAGAGGGTTTTTTGTATGTATTCACCGTTTAAATCTATTTTATTCGATTTTATACTTCAAAGACAATTCGCTTCAGAGAAAATTTTACAATAAATATGGCAACACAGCATCTTAATAAAAAGAAAGCATTGAAGATAAGGTATGTGACACTAACAAGGATAAATATAAACAGAACTACTTATCTCTCACCATCACAATAACCAATCACCCTGAAAGTTATTAGGTATTACAATGGCAGTACCAGAATAAAATTGACTTACCTATACTAGGTGGACTGCCATAATTTACAGGGGACTCTGGAGGCCTTCCACAATGTAGTGCAGCAAGAGCAGATCCCTTCCATACAACATGTTTGCAACCTGTTTGTTAAAAATCACACCAAAAAATGTAGGCAAATGGGCTTTTTCATGCAAAACCACAGGAAAGTTATGAAATATCAAGAACTCTCAAAATTCTCACAAAATTTTCATACTTTTGTTTGTACGAAGCAAAGACTGTCTGCCAGCCCCTAATAATGTCTGCACTCCAGGGACGCTTTGTGGAATTTCTTGCTCTAGAAGCGGTCCAAGTCGATGGCATATTTGAAGCAAGTGATCAGGTGCCAAGTGTCTGTAGTATTTCACCTATTGTATCAAAGAGCAAACAAAACATTTGAGAAAGAATACAGGTTTTTTGATGCATTACTGTTTTAATCTTTTCCCCTCAGATTGTTACATAAATTCATAAGAAAATTATACTATATTAAAAGATAAAAACAAATAATGACCTTTAAGTACAATAATTCGTTCCAGCTGGTCCTAATTAATTCTTCTATTCAGCACATGCCACTTTGTACAGAGAACCGTTGGTATTTACTACTTTCTGACTTCAAGGCACAGTTGGTTATACACTAATAAGCTCGCTTATAATCACAGTAAAAAAACGTAAAGTATATATTCAATATTACATTTAAGTAGTGGTCTGGTCAATTTAAATTCAGATAAAGATGAGACAAAGATTGTAAGGACAGCAACATCTACTTCTTACAAGAATTACAAATACCAAATAAATAACATAGCTTTGTAAAAGAAAATGCAAAAACATTCTGACTCAACTCACCTAAGTTAAAACACCTTGAAACTTCATAACTGGCTTTATTTATTTTACATCTAAAGCTTTTAAACAAAAATGTTGGTGTAAGTAATTCAACTTCAAAAATGGTGTATGTGGTCCCTATTGCATCTATAAACATGACGAGTTTTTGTAACAGGTCATAATTGCACAGCACCAAAACAAGCTCCTATTATCAGCAACATAACTTCTCACCACTTGATAATAAACAGTTCAACCAGCTTTAATGACTGCCAGACAAACAGTTTATTCTTTTGAACTATTATAATTCTAGATCGGAAAACTGTCTTCAATAATAATGGGAGGAAAAAGCTTTTGAAATGTACGTGACAACAGTAAAAATCCTACTAACATAAGGCCTTTGGTTAAGAAATAGCATTTTTAAAATGCATAAGCTATTGTCAACTCAGACTATAACAAAAAAGAATTAAAATAATAAATTAAGAGGGAGAATAGACTCAGTTTTCTCCAATTCTTGTATAGAATTTGGCATGTAGTCGTTTTGTCCTTCGTACAGTCTGAAATACATCTTCACAGTTCTAATTCACAGAAGAGGAAAAAAACAGCAAAATACTGAAGAAAAAGTGTGTGATGTTTTGTTATTCTGTAACTAGAGGAGGTCTTGACTGACACTTAGGGAGAATAATGCTTCTGTATTACACCTAATCAAGAAAATATACCTCATTCTTCATCAAATGCGGTCCTATCTTGCCGACACACCACAATCACTTCATGCACTCCAGCAGTTTGCTAACATAAAGAATGCTGATGTCTGAAACTGAGGTTCTGGAAAAACCTTGCTTACACCAGTAATTCCCACCACCACCACAATCTCCTAGTGAAGGAGGGAGAGTTTTCTCCCTCCTGTCTTGGTCTAATACTGGCCAGCAGCTCAGCCTTCTGCAGCCACTTGCTCATTCTCACCGCAGAGGAATGGAGGGAGAAAATCAGACGGATGAAAGAGAAAAAACTTGTGGGTTGAGATAAAAACAGTTTAATAAGTAAAGCAAAATCTGCACAGCAAGCAAGGCAAAATAAGGATTCATTTACTACTTCCCATCAGCAGGCAAATGTTTAGCTTCTTCCTGGAAAGCGAGGTTTTCCTTCTATTACATTTGTAGAAAGCCTTGCAAGCTGTCTGAATTTGACTGCCTAAAGTTAAATGACTTGCAAAATTCACACAAGTGAAAAAAGAAGTTTTCTTTTAAAAAATATTAAAAATTATATTTTACTTAAATAAAATCACAGTTCATCATAAAGATCAGTTAATTTAAAATTGCTAAATTCAATGCCATCAGACAGGCACACTGTTAGAAGACTGGCAAAAAATAATTCAGAATTATTATGATAAGAAAAATCAATCAGAATAGCAAAGCAACATGCTTTTTTCTGCTTAAAGGAGGAATCACAGTCAAAATGCATGCATGAGAGCTCTAAAACATCTAAATAGCCAGAAGAAGCGATGAAGCTGTATACACATTTTGCCATCAACAGCTCTGATCCATTTCCCTAGGTTTTGTTCTCTGCTTCTATCAAAAGGAACACAAAAGCTTAACATTGCTCTTTGCTTAATTCCATCTGAAACCAGAATTTACATTTGCAGAATCTGAACTCTTCTCTCAAAGATTAATAATTACTGGGTTTTTTGGTTTAACCATGCATAACACAACTAAACACACAATACAGTTGTCATTTTATCCTGCTCAAGACCCTACAGTTTTACACATCCTAAGAAATGCACAAAATCTAAAGTAAATGAAGTAAATTATCTTTGACACATTCCAAAACTACAGCATGCTGACATCTTGAGTCATATTTCTCATGATTTGTCATAAGCCATGTGCTCACTTTTTATTTTAGCAGAAACTAGGTAGGCTCAATTCCTCTTGCAGTTTTTAAAGCAAATGTTTTGATAAGTGGTATTTGTCTGTTTTGTTCTTGATCATCTGTATTAAAGATCTCAATATATACCTTACACCCACACTACAGTCTCTTCTCATTTAAGTCCATTTGTGTGAAAAGAGCTATTTATGCCACATTATGCAGTAGTTGTGTGATGCTTCTTCACAGTATTTGTCTAAGTAATCACAGTTCACTACTAAGCAGCATTCGCAACAGCTCATTAACAAACCGATTCAACAATACTAAGCGAGCTATACGCTTTGCCAAAACAGAAGTGGCATTGCCCATTTAAACACTTGTCAATTCCAGAAAGTTTATACAGCTATTTCATGAACCATGCACAGTCAACATTTGGCTCTCATTTTCCTACATAAAGCTAAAGTACACACAAGAAACTTAAATAAAAAGGTAGGTTTCATTTCTCCATAAAATCAGATAGGAAAACTTATTTAATTAAAGGCTTTATTTGGACTGATTTTTTTTTCCCTTTTCTTCTTCTACAAACAAATAAAATGTGGAACTTGAATAACTTATTAAAAACAGGTTATTAAGTTTTCTCCTGGTGACATAATTTCTTCACCATCAAAAAAAAAATTCTTTTCATCTGCTCCAACCACCTGACCACTTCGGGCTGACCAAAAGTTAAAGTACGGTGTTAGGGGCATTGTCCAAATGTCTCAGACAGCAACAGGCTTGGGGCTTTGACTGCTTCTCTAGAGTCTGTTACAGTGCTAATTTGTATGTGTGACTATTATAGTGGAAGCCACAAATTAAAAAACTGTGTAACAGAAATTCACCCAATTTCTCCCTTTTGAAAACGGAAAAACAAGAATTGCAGAACAGATAACCACAACTTGGTAGCAACAACTCAAGACAGGACAAGGTAAGTTTATTTAATACATTAAACTAAAATTATTCAGATTGTTCCATGGTGCAGCCTACCAAAAAACAATTATTGCACTGACAAACTGCAAAAAGGACCTACAATCAACAAAAATATACCTACAACCCAAAAAATCCACATCCAGAGTACTTTCAAGTCAGACTTCTGAGACAAAACAAAATTAACAAATTTTTGTTTTAATGCTAACTGTAGAAGCTTTGTCAGAAACAGAAAAGTTCAAGACAAGTCAACAGAATGAAATTTGGTTTTGTATCAATCTCTGATTCCAAGAAGAGAAAGGAAAGCAAAAGGAAAAAAATAACAGATGTACAAGTATTTAAAATTCATACAGCTCTAAATGAAAGTGAAAACTGGACTATAGAAACAGGAATTTTAAAATTATATGCCAAAACTGTGATGTCAAACAGCATAAAAAACACAGGGCTTTTTCTCTGCCAGTCCCCCTCAGCTGAAATTCTAGCTGTTTTTCTTCCTCGCCCTATTAGACTTCCTTCAATGTCTAATTCTGCTCTGTTCTTCCAAAAGAAACGTATAGAAGATGTGCTTTTAAGGTAACATAATAAACTCTCTTTTTGTTCTCACAGTATTTTCACACAAGTTAACACTTCTTAACTATTATTGTAACAAAATTTAGAACTCTGCTAGCAAGTACAAAATTTTCAGATCTTAATCATAAATATTATTTTCTAGAAAATTAGAGGCAGCATTACCCTGAACCTCTCCCTTTACCAACTATCCCCAACTTCACCTGTTCCAAACAAGCAGCATGGGAATACACAAAATGCAGCTACACAGCAATCTGGACGAACATACAAATCTTTATTACCTTTGAAATAGACCTAAGTGCTTATATTTTCATTCTGCACGACTCTGCAGCATAATTCAGCATCAGAATCACAACAAATGAAACAAAAGAATCGTGATTTGACCTAGACTCTTTAGTTAAATCTGCAACACATAATGCAGTTATTCACCACCACTATTTTAGACATCAAATAAAATATGACCTTATTCTAGCACTCCAAACACTCTGCACACTGAAACATTCTCTGAAAAATTGTTGGTTCCCCCCCTCACCATGCTAACAGTCAACATGCTTTACTACCAGGTTGACTGTAAATATGTTTCAGAAAAACACATTTCCACACAAGGTCATTTAACAACAAAATCTACGTCAGTCAGCTACCTATATTCCAAAATGTGAGAGCTCAGTCTTACTAACACCAGCAGCTATCCCACTTTAACTATCTTGCCATGTAACATATTATCCAAAACAAGCCCCAAATTGAATTACAGTAATTGCTGTACTATATCAGACCATCAATCTAATAGAGTACGGTGTACCACCAGCCCTTGCCTTATCGCTTTAAAACTAGGAATGGCAATGAAATGCAAGTAGTTTTCTCTGAAGAATTCTCATTCCCCTTTTTCTTTTTTTGGGGGGGCTTGTGGAGGGTGGTCTGGGGAGACAGGGCAGGAGCAATAAACAACAGGGAGGGGAGAATTGGAGAACCATTTTCCACAAAACATATTTATTTCTTGTATACTTTCTAATTCTACTTGAGCGAAAAACTGTATCAATATTTAACCACTAATTCCAATCAGAATGCCTATTATTTTACTGTGAGATTACTCTTTCTCTAATTAAATACATCTATATGAAACCAGCCATCCCAAGAACGCATTATTTTTTCAACTATTTAATGCTTTTAATAGGTGTGAGGCCAGAGCAGATAAACTCAAGCCTACATATAAACAGTGTGCTGCAAGCTTACCATGTGAGAAGGCGTGAGCAGAAGCAGCATTTTTGCCTTATGGACTAAGATGTTCAGCTATGCCTGTTACTGTTAAATTACCAGTAGTTGTTTGCCTTCCTTAAACTCACTCATAATGTTTTGTGGGTTTTGTTGGGTTTGGCATTTTTTTAGACAGAAGTTACACTTTAGAAACTCGATGTTCCTCTTCATCCCATCTCTCATCAGTGTCCCAGTTTGAAAGAACTAGCACAAAACAGTCGACTTGGCCAATCCTCTTGATTATTTGTAGAACAAACAAATGCGTGGTGCTTCCCACAGCAAAAAAGTGTTTCCCCATATCGAAATATAATACTTTGAGAACAGAGAGGTTTTAACATCCTCAAAGTTCTCACCTATGAGAATAGTCTGTAGAACAGAAGCACTTGTCTTTTCAAACTCAGAGGAGATCATTTAAGTCGATATATGTCCAACAGAAACACTATTAATGAGACCAAAAATCTGGCTAGGGATAACAATCAGAATACTTAGGTTTTCTTAGCCACAGTGCCAAGTCTTTCAGAACACCTTCCAAAATATTGTATAGACTGTCCCCAAAATACTGTTAATAAAAACTAGGTGATAATGCAGCTCTCTGATTCAACTCAAGTTTTAATTTTGCTCCCTATTTCTTTGAGTATCTTTGCAGAACAAGCTATCCTGAAGAAACAAACCACTTATTTTCTGGTTACTTATTAAGAAACAGAATTTCTAAATAGTAACCACAATTCCACCTAGAAGACTTAAGTACTACATGACCAAAGAAACACAGTATCAATGTACTCAGTATCCCAGTCCCACAGATACTCTTTGTAACTTCATGCAGGTTGGCATGACAACAAAAGAACAGTGGAATGGCCTGAAAAAAGTGGTTTGTAATTTTCACTCGAAATCACACTTAATAATTGTGGGCTGGAGAAGAGAAAGGCACAAATGTCAGCAAAAAAATCATCAACAGTTCCTGAGACCAAGACATACTGCTTATTAAACATATTGGGCCATCCTATTTGGTGTGAAGTCCCAGCCCTCTCCCTCCTCAACCACCACCGTGAATAAAATCCTAATTCAACAGAGAAAATGACAAGTGCATTAATACTCTGGATAAGAAAACCAACACAATAGTTCTGATCATCTACACTATGATGCTTGTACCATAGAAGACCTTCAAAAAAAAAAAGACAAACAAACAAACAAACAAACAAACAAAACCAAAAAAAACACACACAACACTCCCTATGGTAGCTCTAGATTGTTGAAGTGAATCTCAACAGTTGGTTTCATTCAGCTGAAGTCTACTTTGCTCCCAAAAGAAGCAACTGCAACACATTCTCCAACCCCTCCATCCCCACTCCTATCATCTCCCTCATGGTGCGGGTAAGACCCATGGTGTAGCACACAAAAAAAGCTGAGCCATCTTAAAATTACTGTTCATTTTTCAGACAGTTCAGCTGCCTCATCCAACTAACCACACATTTGGATGAGCACTCGTGCCTACACAAAGGATGCAGCAGAAACGCACAGCTTTCATCCACAGCGTACAATTAGAGCAGCTACACCCATAGGCAAACTGCAACATGAAAAAAACAATTATCCTGGAGTCAAATGATGCACCAAAGCTTGCTCGTGTAACAAAGACCCTAACAAAGGTGTTGAAAAGCTTAAAAATGCAACATTTAAGCATCTTATCCACAATCTATAAACAATTCACAAGGCTGCCTTGCTCTGCTGTTAAATGAGCTGTTAACTCCTAAAATTCTTCAGTTTCTGTCCCTCATAGGGAGAAATCCTCAATCTTTCAAAAAGAGAGAAAAGTAGCTATCTTACAATTCGCAAGTTTTCACAACAAAGGCAAGAGAACACAAAACATCCTAAGATCTGTTACTGAAGAGTCCCATCATGCTAGGTAGACCTACATTGAAAGTGGCCTACCAGGGACTCCATGCTCACAGGGTCTGGGGTTATAGCACAAATAGAAATCTTAATACTGGCAATATTAGAATGAGATTAGCACTCTGAAATAAGAGCCTACACTATCAAAGCCATATTCAAGTGATTTATACCACACACGGTGACTGTAGAAAAATATAATATAGAAATACTGAAATTCAAGAAAAATCACTTAAGAACATAAAATAAGTATAATAGCATTTCTGAACTCACATATTTTCCTGCAGCATTACAAGCATGCACAGCATGGTATTAGCTTATTTAAGAAAATTAAATATTTACTTTCACTGGCCAAACAGAAAAATGAAAGAAACTTACAAGACAAAAATTGCACCAGATTTAACATTATTTGCACAAATTAAGTAACAGAATTAAAACATCTAGGGCTGTGAATTCCAGTCTAATAACAAAAAGTTAACTCTAATAAAAATTCTTAAATAAATGCTTTCAAAATGAGGACAAAATCAGAAACATCATCATCTCTTGAAAATATGTACATAAATATGTATATTAAAAGAATGATTTATTAAAAATATCGGTATAATAAAAGGCATGATTTTGCACACAACAAAAGAGAAGCTTGGGATTAAATTCTGTCCCAGTTACACAGAGCCCTTTTCCCTCCCAGAGTAAAAGTCAGATGTCTAACACTACATTTACTGGTAATTTTATTTCTTAGCCTTTTCTCCCTTCAGCCCTTTCTACAAAGTTTAGTGAAAGTTCAAGGCATTCATGTCTGAGAAGCGGTATCAAAACATAGCAAAACATGCCATCTTAAGAAAGAAGAGTCAGTATCTTAACGCTGGAAAAAATTTAAATTAAAAAAAAAAAAAAAACAAAAGAAGAAACAATGTTAGCTCATCATCATTCTCTATCCCAAAAGCTAAGGATCCTTTGGTTTGAGACAAATAAGTTTTTGTTTCATGAAACAGGACACAGTGAAAAACTCTTCTTTTGAACAAAATGGAACTGTCACGCTGCAAATACACTTCCGTGCCAGCTTTCACATGCCTAAAATGTCAAGTAATACAAAGTTCACACAGCTTTGACAACTGAGGCAAGAACAGATAGAGGATGGAGAGAAGCATCAAGAACAAAGTAACCAATTTCACACACACACACCCCAGCATCTAGGTAGGAATAAGTGGGAAAGCACTTAGAAACGTTTATTAGGAAGTCTAAGGAAACTTTGTTAAAAACAGAAGACTAGGAAAAGAGAAAAGACCTGGTCAGCATCACCTCTCCAAATATAAGTATCCCACATAAAGTCCAAGTTTTGAGGAAGTACATCTTATGTCATTACATTCCTATGCTGACTAAATTGGTATTTACCTGCATTCCACAAATAAAAGCAGTTTCTTGGAAAGGGTCTGAATGAACTTATTCCTTGCCAACTCTTCTTACTTCAACCTTTAAAATGTCTTTTTCCTCACTTTTTCCTTCTTCACATCCTTTTATATTCTCACTACATAGAAGAAACTCAAATCCATGCTACACTAAGACTGTACCTCCAAGTCTTTATAATTTATAGGATAAAAAAGAAAGATCGCTGGTAAGTTTTACCAAGCAACTCCTACTATTGTTTGAAATGGGTAAAATGGCCTCACAGACTTACAAATAAATAAGTATATCATAATATATAATACATAGTAAATATAGCATAATGTACCATGCACTTCGAAATTCCCACTTGAGTTTCTTCACATTTGATTTCAAGGAAGTTCAAAAGTACTGGTACATATTCTTATGTTTTCCACAAGTTAATTCCTATCAATTCTTCCACACCAAACGCATGAAAATGCCTGTGCCAATGCAACTCTTGCAACAGAAAAAAAACAATGCTGCAAGTAAACCTGTTCTAACTACAATAAATACCTATGCTTCACACTGTAACATTTGTTACAGAATTAAAGTAACGTATATGGCAACAGTCTTTAGCAGAGGCATTACAAATGGAAACTCTTCTGTCTCCTTTCGTGTAAGTTCAAAAGTTCTCAACATATCTATGTTCCAGAAGTACAGAGTTCAGAACTACTATAAGCAATCAGCAAGAGAAGTCTCTGATGAGCATCCAAACAGGGCTCAGTCTTCCTCTAACATCGTTTTCAGAAACTCAGAGACTAAATTGTACAATAGTGTACCTGCAATGAAAACAATACTAGCAACAAGTTGCTAACAGACACAATTCAGACACCTTAATTACTGTTTTCCCGACTGCTGTAGTTCACAACATGTTAGGGAAAAAAAATACGCGGGCCCCTCTCTGCTAGCCAGAGCTACATCACTGCAAGTAACACTTTGTTTTATCACTGATCTAACCCAAGGTGAAAAGCACACACTACAAAAATTTAAAAAAAGAACAAAAATCCACCTAAGCCAAATTTGCGAGGTGACCGTGGCAAGCCCAGTTAGTGCCACGCACCAGATACACTGTACGTAAAAAGCCCCAAGGCACATCACGCACTGCACCGGGGCACAGGCCGGGGGGCAGCGGGAGGGCCGCTGAGCGCAGCGCGGTGCCGGCGCGGTGCGGTGCGGTGCGGGCTGGGGGAGCGGCGGGGCAGAGCGCGGCCATTGTGCGAGTGTGAGTG
>VZTG01001540.1:680587-718707 GCA_013397845.1 Melanocharis versteri
GGCGTTTATTAGCGGGAAGGCGGGCGGGCTGTGGCAGAAGATGTCGGCGGGGTGGGCGGGAAGGCGGCGGGCGGGCGGCTGAAAGGCGCTTTCTCTGCGCGGTGCCGGAGCGCGGAGGGATACGACGCACGGGGAGGAGGAGGGGCTGCGGCGGCGGCGGCGGGGCAGCGGCGACGCGAGGCGGCGGCGGCGGCGCTGGAAGTTCCCGAGTTCCAGCGTCGCAAGAATGGGAAGCGAGCGAAGCCAAAATGCCCCCGGGGAGCGCGGCCCCGCTGGGGAGCCCCGGCACTCCCACAGCCCCCGCTCGCCGCGGCTCCCCCGTAGCCCAGCCCGCTCCCTCGGAGCCAGCCAGGGACCTCGGGGCGCTGCCAGGGGCTTTGGCATCTGCGCGTAAGTGCCACAGTGTCACGCGTTGTTGGTTCTTTTTCTTGCAACATCGTGCCCGGGTTCCTGCCGTGGGTCCGGAGCGGGGGGAAATCCCAGCGAGCCCCAGACAGCCAGAAAGGCGCCTTTCTCCGTTGTTCGCCGGGGCTACCCAAGCGGCTCCGCCTGGGGGTTGAAGGGCTCGCAGGGCGCTCGCTTTGAGAACTTCCCTTTAAAAAAAAAAAAAACCACACAAAACAAAACAAAAACCAAAACAACCAAGCAAACCCCGACAGCTGGTAACGATTTTATTTATCGCTCTTGCCGCCAACCAGATCAGGCATGCGGGACTGACGAATCTTCTGCCTTCCAGGAGCGATGGGCAAGAGGAGGAGTGTTGTCAACGCGAGGACGAGCGATGGATGGTGATGCCGGCAACCTATGGCTGAACTGGAGGTAATTCACTAGCGGATCGATAACCTACCGAAGGTTCCTGAAAGGCTGCAACATTGTACGGAGCCTGGTTAGCGGTTAAATCATTTCTTTATTTAATGTTTGCTAGCTTAAGGATACTGAATAAAACGTTCTGATTTGTGCTGTAACTGTTTCTTTGCTGCTTACAGTCAAAAAGAAAACAAAAACAAAGCAGATGTCCGCTGATAATTAGCTTTAAAAAATCCATATCTGATGAGGGATTTAAAGGAGCATAATTGGTTGTCTTTATGTTTTGCAATGTGTCTGTGCTTTTTCAGGTCGAGTTGGGGCCTTGCAAGAACGAATGTGTTTGTGGACAATAAGAATGAATTTAGCAGGGATCAATGTAAACAGGGGAAGCTGTCATTTTTTAATATTCCTTTAGCCTCAGTTATTAACTGGTGCAACTTGTGATGAAAAGACGAAAGTGCATTTGAAATTATATAGAAACTAGACAAAGAACTATTTTTTTTCTGTACATAAAATCCCCTGAAATTTTCAACTATATAACTTTCAACAAAATTAAATTAGAACAACATTTCTGTGCAGCTGAGGGTAAGATGAGTTGAGCATTTTTATACGTGTTTCCAAGGCCTGCAAGCTCAGTGTACGAGGTTGAGCTTTGTGCTTGACACGGTGAGAAAGCTTTGCTGCAATCACCCTTCTGCTTTATTGAAGAAACGTTACCCTGAAAGGTTAGGGAAAGGAGGATAAAATGTCATGCATTTCCATTGTCTTATTATAAAAATTAAATTTATATAGTGGATGTCTAGATACTATGCATTTTTTACATACAATTGTCACATGTCCTAAAAATCATTAAAATCCTAATCTAGAATTTGTTATCATTAGGGTAAATGAATTTCGTAGGACAGATTATTAAAAAAAAAAAAAAAAAGCAAGACTGTATGTACTGGATTTGATCACTTTATCTGTAGCTATGATCACTATATATTTTAAAATGTACATGTATCTCCCTTTCTCCAGATTTGTAACAATAACCACTCTGTTTCAGCTTCATTTTAAATCCACCCTTCAAATAATTGAAATGGCAATGAAATCATATTTAATGTCTAATAAAGATTTAAAAAATAAAGTGGCTTGAATCTTTTCTTAGCAATGTGAAATATGTATTGTATTATCTCTCATAGGTGATTCTCACAACAAAGGGCTACATGAATAATGTGATTAACATTTTAATTTCCCTTAATGTTTACATAAAAGAAAGTATACTTACGTATGACATCACTGAAACTGTGAACCAAACAATAGAGAAATTTTAACAGTTAAGGAGTCTGAAAGTAGAGGAAAAACTCTCCTGGATATATTGACCCTCCTTGTTCTTTTGGCAACTCATAACTTTTCCTGTTGCAGTTTAAAATACAGCCTACAGAATCAAAAAGTTCTTGGTGTTTTGACAATAAAATAGGGATTGTGTCTTTTATTTAATTTTTGTAGATCACCAAGCAAAATGAAATCATAGTCCCAGACTTGAGCTTGAGCACTGCAGTACTACAAGTAAAATTTAATAAACAGCTTTTACAAACATACATTCCACTTTCTTTTTACAGATGAAATCTGATGGGATTTTTTTGTTTATGTGTGGCATAACATGAAAGTCACACACAAGAGAAAATGCCTAATTATTATTGTTTGGTGATACATGTTGGAATGAGTCCTAAGAATTCCTACAACAGTAACAAATATTCCGTTCATTTTTTCAGAGATATTTAAAAGGTTTTTTTACTCTTGCAGTTAAATTGAAGTTGTTGGGGTTTTTTTTCTAATGTACACAAGTGGAGAAAAATATAATCTCTGTATTTTTATTATCTTTACTGTTTTGCTTTCAAATAATCCCTTTTCTTTCATGTGATCTTGTTATCTTACATTATTCTAAAACAAAATACATCAGTCCTGCTTTGTCAGGAAGATTTAATGTTTTCAGGACAAATTACTCTGAAAGGTCTTCATTAAAAAAAAAAACAGTAATGGAATTATTTTATTTTGTGACTTTCAAATGTTAATATTCACGTACAATTCCTAAATTAATTTTACAAAAAAGAGGAAGAATAAAGTTTTGTAGATTTTCCTGTTGCTGTAGATTTTACACATCAGCTATACTAAGCTACGGATTGATCCAAACAGGTGCTGGTTTGGGATGTCCCTTTTCATCCTAACAACTTGGCCTTTTATTTTTTTTTTCCATCCTCCTCTTCCCCCCCTAAAAAGTACTATAAGCTCTATAAGCCTCCAAATACAGATATATCAGAATTCTCTTGAATTACTGGTTACTTTTGGCAGATAAGAATGTAGTATCTTCAGTTTCTGCTTGATTTTTCTGGTTTCTTTCTGCATTTTGGAGCTGGTTTTTTGGAGGGTTTGGGATCAGGTTTTTTTGTTTGTTTTTTTACTGATATATTTTACCCAGTGCTTTTTTGTGCCAGTATAATTTTATACCTTGAGCCCAGAAAGTACATTACTTGGACCCTAGTAGTGGCAGTTCTTGACACGAAAAGCCTTTCTGTTTCTTTTGAAATTTGCTCTTCTCCTTTTCTTTAGAGACAAAGAAAAGTATTTAGGGTTTGTAAATTGTCAAGCTGAACAATGTAGCTAAATAGTTGAAGCATGATATTGGCAGGGGGTGGCTGAGAGCAACATAAAGCAGTGTCTAAGCTTTCCTCGGGTTTGGATGGTTGGTTGGTTACTTGAACAGGGTTTTTTGGGTGCGTTTTTTCCACCTCAAATGAGAATTATCACCACTAGTTGCTTGTTGATTCTTACTCTTGAAACCAGCCATAAACCTTACAAGTGCAAGAAGTGTGTGATAAGTGCTTGAGAGGCCAGCAATTTTTTGTATTATTATCATTTGTGTTAACTTCATGCAGAAAGAACCACACGTGCTAAAATACAGTACTACTATGAGCAAATTCCTTCTGTAGTTTCAAACAATAACTTGGAGCTTAATTAAGTAGCTTCACATCAAAGTTCATTTACTCACTTGTTCGTGCTTCATGCCAAGAATACATCCATATCTCTTCTGCACCCTGCATTGGTAACCTACCTGGACTTCCTACTATGAAGTTTCTAACAGAGTGCTGGGCTGCTTTGTATTCTGCCCTTACCAGATATAAAATAGTGAACTGTATGCTTCTACTTTTTACTTTATTTCCCATTTCAACGTGCCCTTTACCACAGAATACGCATGTCTTCCCACTCCACTCTTTTTAAAAATATTTCCTGTTACTCCTGCTTGCTTCTCACCCATGGTGAAGAGTAGCATAGAATTAGGTGTCTGTATTACTCAAACCACCATCAGCACAGACAAATTAACATTTTTGAAAAAGCACACAAACAGATTAGCCTCTGACAAACATTTTCTATCTGTTCTCCTCCTGTGCAGCTGGAAGAATAAAGCAAAATCAAGACACTCATGAAGACAACATCAATTTTTGTGTAAAAGCAAATAATTAGCTGCAAATCTACTATCAGGCTTTTGAAAGTAGATCTATATATCATTTATATTTTGAGCAGGAAATGAGTCCTCTTGGAGTTCATCCAATGAACCTAAAAACCTCTTTAATATGCTGTTACCCAAATAAATATTAATTGCACCAGCCATGACATTCTTTCAGTTTCGCTGTTATATCTTTGAGTACAAAACCTTCCCTTACGAAGAGAAACTAAGAATAAGGCCTATGTTATTCCTACTGAATAAAGGAGTTCTACTGGTTCACGTTGGGGATTTTGTTTGGGTTTGTTTTGTTTTAAAGCAAATTTATTTGTGCTCCTGTATTTTGTAAAAGACTTTCAATTAAATTTCCTGGATCAGTTTGACAGTACAACTTTCTATGCTGAATACATTCTCTAATTCCCCAGAGGATATTGAGAAAATTATTAAATTGCTGCACTTAATTGTTTGCTATTGGGCTTTTCTTCACAGAGACTCTTGGATATTTGCCATGTCTATTTTCATGTCTATTTGATGTCTCCAAAGTTTTCTAAGTCTTCTAAGGATTATGTAGAAGTTTTTTTAAGGGGAGCTTTCAAAAAATTAAGACAAAGAATATATTTTAGAAGCGAGGTACTCCATAATGAAAATAGGAACTCTGTTGCTTTGTATATCGACAATTATTTGCCTAGATTATTCCTTCTACAAAAATTTTGAAAATGCTTGCTGTTACTTCACTTTGTAGTAAGGTATTCCAATATGCTACGGCAATTTTTGTTGAGCAGAATATTCTCAAAATAAGCTGTATTGTTCATTTGTTTCAATGATTTCATGTTAGTGCTCTAAGACTTACTTGATGTCTTAAGTGACAAATTTTATTTAAATTGGTAAATTATAAGGTTTATTGAGACACAATTTAATAGTGTCCTTCAGCTACTGTTTGTCTTTCCATTTCTCTACATGAAAATTTAGATTTCTGTTTAACCAAGTTTGAGGGCCATTTCCAATTAGGGGTTTGGATTTGATTTTTTCATTTACTGTAGTAGCCTGTTAGAAATGCAGCTTTTTAAAATAGCGATGAGAGGTTATTTGCCTGATTTTTCAAAATGGTGCTGGCTATCAGTAGCTTTGGTACAGACTTGGAATTTCCCTGAGTTAATACAATAGACTGTTAAAGATTTACATCTATGTAATAACTTAAGGGATTCTGTCATGTTGTTATCAGACATATAGTCTGATAAAATTGCTAATATGCAATTTAGATAAAAGTAGAGGAGGCCATAAGAAATATCAGTGAGATCTACACAGAGAAGAGATGAGCAGAACAATGTAGGTAAAATTTCATGATGTTACATTCAAAATAATCTATTGAAGAAATTGTATGAGTCATTCATGCTCCTTATGGGCTCCGAACCAATATAAGGGGCAAAAAAACCCCCTCTATTTGATAGTCAGTGGTAAATCTTTTAAAAAGGCCATTCTATTTATTACATATTCAACGTTGAGAATATGGTAATTTTTTTCTAGAACTCTAATATGAAGGCAGTGAAACAAAACAATAACACATCTTCAGTTGTAATACTGCATTAAGTCTTTCACCTTATCTCAAAAAAATTAGAGCTCAGGAGGAAATTAGGACCAAGGAAAAATACTCTAGGAATAGGATTAACCACCAAGGAAAAGGATAAAATATGTGGAGGAAGTAATATTTAATCAGTGCATAAAAAATTTCTCTGTTTCAGTGAAGATAAAGCAAGATCCTCTATAAACACTAGGGCATATTTCAAGAATTGAAACACTTGAAAGATTTCAAATTAAAAACTATGGTTTTCTTCATAACAAAATATAGCTGTTCTGGCTTCACTTTTGCCTCAGTAGTCTCCATGGCAAGGATTTTAGCAGTCTTCAGAAGAACTGATACTTCTATAGGTAAGAACAGCCAGTGATAGTACAGATACATAATTGTAAAGATCGTTAGTCTGATCCAACACAGCCTCACTCTGTTGCCAGCCTAAAGACAATCCTTAGTTTTTCCCAAGTGTTTCCTTCTCATGTTATTTTAGTTTAGACCTACCAAGTATTTTTATTTCTATGCAGTTGAAATATCTGCTTTCCCCAAAATAGCAACGATGTAGAGTGAGTAGTACCAATATTTGCACTTACAGTAAAGATTCAGGGCTGTTAGCATTGAACCATTTGGCTGACAGTGCCTACTTTGTGTAGCATATGTGATTTGTCAGTCATCCATGAAATACACATCATTGAGATTCCGATCTCCATTTATTGTTCAGCCTTCTGAGAAAATACTGGTCTGCTGATCCAGATTTCTCAATATTTTGTATTCTTGTATAGCATCAACTTGGTGCCTTGAAAGGATTATTTCATATTTTCAGTTTGCCCAGCTGTGGTGAGCCACATAGGCATGGTGTTCCAATTGAGATACAAATTGTGTAAGATAACTGCTGATTTAAAATAATTGAACCAAGCTCATATTTTTACAGGTTGTAGAGTACCAGAGACAAGCAGTGTGATCAGACCACAAATGATCCCTGCCTATACGTGATGCTGGTTACGTTTTTTGTTTGCTTCCTTGTTTTTAACCTAATACTAATGTAAGATGAAGACTGGCACATGTGACTCCTTTTTCCCAGGTGAGGCCTTACCACAAGATTAAAAGGTTGTGATCATTCTAGATAGACTAATGGGTAGTTTTCTCATGCAGACTGGAGCA
Source organism: Melanocharis versteri (assembly GCA_013397845.1). Taxonomy (NCBI): domain Eukaryota; kingdom Metazoa; phylum Chordata; class Aves; order Passeriformes; family Melanocharitidae; genus Melanocharis; species Melanocharis versteri. Next base: position 687,604 of record VZTG01001540.1, read on the forward strand.
GCTTTTTTAACAGAGATTAAGAAGAACTCTCTCTTGAGGTTATTTTCCCAGGTGGCTAGCTCAGTCTATTATGAGGTACAAAATACTGATTTCTCTTCCCTGGAAGAATTTGAACTGAAGAGGGATCCTCCTGCACACCACAGTAAATTAAAACTGCACAACCCCCTGTTTGGTTAGGACCTAGTTTGGTAAGCATGCTCAGAAAATGGTCCATGAATAGGGTGTACAAGCAAGACCAGCAGAAGATTTGTGGATCATGAGCTAGCTGGAAGGCAATGTTGGGCAAACAAAGAAGGTTTTTAGACATTCAGAAACTTTTACTGTTGGAGAATTAAGTATGTATATTTTGAATGGTAAAATAATGGAAAGATTATTTTATAGTTAGTGTCATACACATTCTCACCTCATCACTGGTGGGTGTTCTTGCAATAAGTTCTGGAGCACTAGCACGGTACTAGTTTCTGCATGTGTGATTTTTCTTTTTTTTAAATCCAACTTCCAAGGTTGAATAAAACAAGGAATTGAACTTGATCTTTCAGCATCAAGTTTGACTACTGCTAATTGCTTCCTGGCAGGCCCTTGTAAATAAAACACCAAATAACACTAGAAGTCAATCAGCTAATGTAAAGAAACACATCTTATGAAAACTAGATTGAGCAGCTGAAGAAATACATAGGTCTTCATTTTTAACATAGTTATAATAAAGCCATGTCTATTTAGTCCATGTATCAAATTTTTTGTATATATGTTTGAAAGTGCTTTTCTCTGACCCTGCATAGCAGTTGCTGACAGTTTTAACAACATGCCAGTCCTGGTGCATCCTAGATTTCACCACATTAAGTGTACATCTGAATTGTGTTGTTCCCATATACTCTCAACCCTGATTTTTTATTTGAAATTTCTCAGCAGCCAGCATCCTTACATTTTTCTCAGACCCCAAGAGAGTGGTGTGTGTGCCTTTCAGTTCACTGAAGGATAATTCTAACAGCATAGGATTCTGTAAGAGGACAGGTCAAGGCATATTTGCAGACAACAAAATTTCAAAATCCAGTACACTTAAGGTGAGGCGTCGCCGCTGCTGTATTCCTCAGTTTTGAATTTTACTCATACTAGTAATCTGAACAGCACTACTGCCCACTCAATTTCTGGCCAGTTGCTCATGCTAGTGGCCATATCCATATTACTGGGTTCTTTTAACCACCAAAACAGGACAGCTGCATCTGCATTGTCAGCTGGGCCTGAGCTACCCCTGAGCCATGCCAAGGGTTGCTTGGGAGAATGCTGCTTGTCCTGGTCCTAGTGCAGGGATTCTGCTGTCAACAATTTAACAGTGTAAGCTGTGGGCTTCAAGTCTGCAGCTCTGTGCCCTGGCACCTTTTGGTTTGCTAGCACAAACACAGCCTTTGCGATAAACAAAACTGAAACTGCCATTGTGCTTTACTTCTGAAACAGATGTCTTTTTAGTAAGGTATAGTATGTAAGACACCAAACATACTCTGCAACGTCCTTTGCTAGGAAGTTCTAGAGGCAGAGGTAAATCCTAGCTAGTTTGTAACAAACCCTAAGACAGCTCAGTGCATTTTTGCTCAGTCTCCGAATCATTTGAGTCTTTATTCTGTCCACTAAATAAAGAGAAAATGCTGAAATGCTTAAAATGATCATAAAAGCTTCTCGGGGCCACACTAACGATCGTTGAAGGAAGTGTTGATGTGGAAAATAAACCAGCAAATACAAAGTCTCAAGCTGATGAGACGTTGAAAGAAAACAATGTAACATTACATGGAGGTAAACAAATTAACATCTGTCAGAGAAATTCACACTATGTCTCAATTATTGCTACAGTGTTCTGACCTGATAACTGCCCGCAGTCTGTGGTAGTCATGCACTGGCAGCGGTTGCACCCAGCAAATCTATTTCAAGGTGCTTGAGAGATGTCACGAAGGTGATCCTACATCTTAGAATCATAGAATATCCTGAGTTGGAAGGGACCCACAAGGATCATCAAAATCCAACTCCTGGCCCTGCATAGGTCAGCCTCAAATATCACATCATGTGCCTGAGAGTATTGCCCAAAAATTCCTTGAACTCTGTTGGACTTGGTACTGTTACCACTTTCCTGGGGAACCCATTCCAATGCCCGACCACCCTCTGGGTGAAAAACTTTTACCTAGTATCCAACCTAAACCTTCTCTGACACAACTTCAGGCCATTCCCTTGGGTCCTGTCACTGGTCACCACAGAGGAGAGATCAGTGCCTGCCCCTCCTCTTCCCCTCACGAGGAAGCTGTAACTGCAGTGAGGTCTCCCCTCAGTCTCCTCCAGATTGAACAGACCAAGTGCCCTCAGCTGCTCCTCACACGGCTTCCCCTCAAGGCCCTTCACCATCTTTGTTGCCCTCCTTTGGACACTCTCTCATAGTTTAATGTCTTTGTTACATTGTGGTGCCCAAAACTGCCCCCAGCACTCGAGGTGAGGCCGCCCCAGTGCAGAGCAGAGCGGGACAATCCCCTCCCTTGCCCAGCTGGGGATGCTGTGCCTGATGCCCCCCAGGACAGGGTTGGCCCTCCTGGCTGCCAGGGCACTGCTGGCTCATGTTCAATTTGCTATCGACCAGGACCCCCAGGTCCCTTTCTGTGGCACTTCTTTCCAGCATCTCATTCCCCAGTCTGTCCGTACATCCAGGGTTGCCCCACCCCAGGTACAGATCCAGCACTTGTCTTTGTTAAACTTCATACAGTTGGATGATTGCCCAGTCCTCTAATTTGTCAAAGACTTTGTCAGACCTTACTGGGAACAGGAAGACTAGTGCATGGAAAGCACTGAAAAGAGTCCTCAAACAGCGTTTGGGCATAAAGCTTTTTGCTTATGGGGGGGGAAGGCGGAACATCCCATTTTGAAAAAGGTAATGTATAACTGAGTCCTTTATTCATGGTCCAACAATAATATAATCTGCTAACATGCCAGATGCACTGTTGTTAAGAGATATGTGATACCAAATGCTTTGTCTAATTACTTCATGAATAAAGGGACAGCCAGTATTTTCCGTGCTTGATATAAAACAAGTCTATTGTTATTAGTGATGAACTGAATTGGTCATTGAATTTTTTAAGAATGCCATGTTTGTGCTGCTGGCTTCTTTCTGCATATTACCTAATGCATTGTAGGATCTATAAATGTGCAACACCACCCCACCATCAAAGGATGAGTCTAATGCTTGTGCTGAAGCATTCAACAGATGAGGCGCATTGTTATTGTTTTCACTTAAAGGAGACAGCATTTAAAAAATAAGTTAGGACACCCCTGTGATCATTCAAGTGTGAATGGGACAGTGGCTCTAACATCAGTTGCTCAAAACCTGTGTGGCAGCGATCCACCTTGCAGTTTCATCACCGAGGGTGACATCTACTCGGAAATACAATTTTAATTTTTGCTGTTTTTTTGGGATGCCTTCACAATTATATTCAACTGCTACTGTAATTGGTACTTGCAACTCAATATTTAAAACCAATTTTATACACTTCCCATCGTCCTAACAACATGTGTACTAGGAGAGCACTAGCCATCTCTTGTAACTAATTCCTGTTAACACTATTCACGTTCACTACCTTTGAATAACTACTGCCAACTTTCTGATTCATCATAGTCATGTAAGACAACCAGCTGCCTAAAATGTCACAACCAAATCTATTCTTATGCAACTATTTGGAAGTGTGCCTTACCTGTGCTACTCCGCATCGGAATAATCTGCACAAATCACGTCGGTCCCTTCGACGAACTACCGCTGCACACACCTTGTGAATCCAAGGCCCCCACCTCCGCTCTGCCTGATGAGGCCAAGCAACCCTCATCTTGTGTGTGGCCACCATAAAGATGTCTCAAAGCAGTAGTAGAGGTGCTATGCTCACCTGGCCTTCCCCTTGCTCTCCCTCTTCCATCTCGCCTCAAAGTCTGGTATCTGTTGTCACTGAGATAGATAGCAGACTCCCCAGATGCTCAGATTTACCTTATATTTAAACCTTTACTTACCTAGTTCCCTTGGGGGTAAAGAAGGCAAAGCTTCCTGAAAGACTCCAGAAATTCATCAACACAACCAGTAGTTATCCTGCAGGTGGAGATTTGGCACCGATACCCAAATGATACTTAAGTGCAAAAATGCCTTCAGGGAAGTAGGAAAAAACCTCCCCTACAATTACAAGCTTTACCAGGAACGTATCCCAGAGGGAACAAAACAAAAACACTGTGCCCTCAGTAACTGGATTGTTGATAAAGGACCCGAGGGGAAAAGATAAATCTAGTGACATTCAAGGCTTGCTTGCACATGCAAAAAATTTTGCTGTTTCTCTCTTGCTCCTATTCCTAGAAAAACATTTCTCCTATGTTGTGCAAGATCTCTTCCTCCACACTCACCCACCCAGATTACGAGATCAGACTACTTTTCCCCTCCCGCCATTCCCAGCTCTGCCCCCTGTCCCCCACCCACCCAGATTGTCTTCCACAAAGCATCACTGCTGTGCAATCACTGCAGAGTGTTCACACATTTCTCCTGCACTCAGTCACCAGGGAACTTTCTTCCAACCTCATTCTGGGACGACCCCCAGCTGCTGCAGTAGCAGCACTCCTCCCTCTTGGGAATAACGTGCAGCCATCTATAAGATCACTATGAACAGAAACACAAAAACTGCTACTCCTTTCTTACTCAGTTATTCTAGATGCACCTGACATACATCACAAGCTTCGTCTCCAATAGTTATGAACCCCTTTGTGTTAAGAGTTCACATCTTTCAACTTCTTACAGAATATGCCTGACATTTACATATATATATGACATCAGAAACTAGGAGGCTTTTGGTTTGGTTTTTAGAAATTATTATTAGTAGTATTATTATCATTTTTATTATTATTTTATTCTAAAGAAAGCTTAGAATGGCTTCCCAGCTTTGTCTCACAATGGGGCAAAATTCTTGTTCTACAACCTTTATTTTGCAGGGAACTACAGTAACATTTTATAGCCATTTGAGAAATAGACTGAGGACTTTGACAAGATCACTCTTTTCAGTCACTGCATTGTCATCTTAAATTATATTGCTCTCCATTAAATTGTTCATTATTGGAAGATTCATATCAAACAGCTTAGTACTTGAAATTGTCCAGTATAAATTCAGTTTTTATGGGCTCCAAGTCTGAAATTTATTTCTGAATGAGAATGGAAACAGTGATAAAACAATTCCTACAAGTTATACTACTGTAACACTAATGCAGTACTGAAATTAAGCACAATGGCCTCACGCAATCAAGTTTATTTTTTGAGCATAAACTTGAATCACTGGCTTTATCTTTATCTTAGCAGGTATGCAAATATGATTTTCCATTCATATTATGATTAGTATCAGGAGACAAATTTAAAATCTAGTGTTAGTTAAGTCATTTTTCACCAGAACTCATTTACAGCCACTTTGAAGGTGCTTGTGAGGGTATTTTGTTGTGTTAGTCAAACACCTGTTAGTCCCTGTCATCACGGAGGGCATAATGTATCAAAACAGTTTATTCCTTATACTGTCCATTTTCTATGGGAAAACCATTAACTATTCCATTCTGATCTATTATAAATGCGGAACTGGACATTCTAGAACGCAGTTGCTGGCAATTTGGCAAGCCAATGCGGCTAGAGCTAGGCAAGTAACAGCTTTATGGTAAGTTCAGTTTTAAAATAAAGCAAAAAGTATTTCTACTAGAGAGAAGTAGAAAATTCTTGGTTTACCAAAAATAATGGCACTGAACATTCTAATGCCTCTCCTGACCATTATGTATGCAGCAATTTAACTAACAGAGAAAGTATTCTTCACATTTTCCTACAAATAAAAGAAAGATAACAAACCTTGAGCCAGGAGGGTGACAGAGTTCTTGCTATACTGGAGTTGTTTACAGTCTCCTGTATTTTTAGTGCTTTAATTCACATATAGAAGTTTATTGCCTTATTTAGTATAAATGGACATTGTGGGCTAAATTGTTACTTTTTCCAATTCCGCTAGAAACTTAACTTGCATGTTATTTATTCTAATAAGATATCTTTATTTTCCTGCTAGTCCTTTTCTCTTTCCCTGTTTTTCTTTTTGCAGTTATGAACAGACCAAATAACTCTCAAACTTTTGAAGGGTTGAGCAAGATGCACCAAAACTTAATTTTCACTGCTCTTTAGCACAAGGGTTAATTTTCCATTAGCATTGCTGTTAATTGGTTGCATCTTATCTGCAGTTCTCTGTTCAGAAAAAGCTGCCTTTGCCATTTGAAGACAAAATACCAAGCGTAACCTTGTCCTGACATATGCAATTAGCCTAAGGTCAGTCAAGGATAGGGAAACAGTGGAAAGTGACAACCAAGAGGAATGATAGAAAGCTAAGGGAAGGGGAATCTTTAACTACTCATGAGTAACTTTTTTTTTTTTTTTGATCATTCATTAAGTCTTGTTTCTAATGCACCTGCCTCCTTTAAACTTCAAAATACTGTCCATCCTTCTGTCCTGGTTTAGGACTGGTACTCCCCTATTCAGTGCCCCTACTGAGACTCTCCCCGGCGAGATGCTACTTCCCCATTCCTCTCACTTCCCCTCTTCCTTCCCACTCCAGGGATGGAGTAGAAAATTGGAGGCACAAAAGGTGAAAATCACAGGCTGAGATAAGAACAATTTACTGGAAACAGCAATGAGATAAGAAAATAAACAGTAACAGCAACAATACTAATGCTCACCTAGCCCGAGACAACTAAACAAGGAGGGATGAACCCTAAGCCCACCACTGGAAAGGGACATGCTTCTCCTTGGAAGAGACAGAGAGTCCCTTTTCCCCAACCCTGGGACCCTGGCCATGAGGTAAGATGGTGTTAAATAACATTTGGGTCTTAGACACGCCCACACAGCCCCGGGCTCCGCCCCTCACAGCTACTGCAAAACATTAACCCTGTCCTTGGCTGAAACCTGGACACCTTCACATTTATTTTTAATCTACCTTGAATTACCCATCTGTTACATCCCACAAAGGACAAATACTGCTTTCAGGGATCCCTCCAAACCTTGTGTTCAAGTGTGAAGCAGTCAGTCATTAAATACTGGTGATACAAGTTTCCTTATGGCAGAGATGTGACACCTGGCACTTCCAACTGCCACTTCAAAACTAAAATACTTACATACTTCCTGAAGGTGCTCTGCAGATCACCACCTGCCCACGAAGACTCTTGCTACATATGTCTGAATGTGTGACCATTCTAATTTTAAAAACATGTTCTAGAACTTGATACAGTGCCTTGAAGATTTCTCTGAGAATTTGACACGCAGAGAAAAAATATAGGTAAGCATGACATTTACAAAGCACTTTTGAAAAATCAGAAATGTTAAGTGAATCAGCAGGGTAGCGTGTTTCACCGCACTTTAGCCAAGTGGATCTTTTGTTAAATGCTTCCAATGGAATTCTGGCACTGACCTGAATCTCCTAATTCGGTTGAGACAACAGAAGAATTTTATGCCAGAATTACTAGGTCATGATATTGTGCAATTAGTACAAGGACCCAACTTTTGCCCACCTTTTAGCCATTTATTAAAAGAGCTCTCCTTCAATAAGCCTGTCCAGAGAAGTGTGTCTTCGGATGCTCATGACCAAGTTAAAATCTAAGTTAAAAGGGTCATTTCAAGAGCTTCAAGTGTCCAGATGGGATTAGGCAACTAATCTCTTGGTGACCCACACAAAATGATCAGAGTGTATACATACAGACAGAGGAACAAGAAACTCATAAATTGAAAAAATGCTTAGAAATTGCATTTTGATGATTCTGTGAAAAATTTCAGATGGTTCAACTTCCCACAACCACAGTTTCTAGTAGACTGTCCACAGTGTCCATCAGAAAGCAAATCAGAAGTACTGTGCAGGATTACCAAATATCACTGGGCAACACTAAGGACTTCCCTTCTCATTGTCTACAGTTTTTGTTATAGTCCTCTGCCTTCCATCACCAAAAGCAGAGAATTACTTTAAATTTTCTTACAAAACTAAGTTCATGCTGCAGAGAACAGCCTCCTCTTCTGTGGGTGTAGCAAGCCTATCAAAAAAGTGTAAGTGACATTTATATCAATGCAGGTCTTAACTCCTATTCTAGCTTGCAGAGAGTTTTGGCAATCAAGCTTCAATTTTTAAGTGTACATATGCTTAGCTTCTTTTTGGTTTTAATTAAAAAAGGCAACTAGAGATTTCTTCCCAAAGAATAAATAGAATGCTAGGTCAAGCGACAGTCATTTATTTATTGACTTAAACAGGCAAAAGGTATTCTCAGACATAATGGCTACCACTTCAGCAATACAAATCAATGCTACTGAAGAACAGGGAACATCTTTTCTTTCACCCCTCCCATCCCAGAAGTAACAATAGAAACACCAGGGCCCCTAGACAAAAGAGGAGAAAAATCATAAAAGGTACTTAGAATGAGCTGCAGAGTTGAAACACGGACACTAAAAAATCATTAGCTAATCTACCACATCACCTCAATCACCTCAAAAACAACTTCCACTGTTCCATTTCTACCAGGTACCAAATATATAGCACTGTTTAACAGCGATTTCAATGTATTAACAACTGTCCTCAGCTGAAGCAGAACAGTAATTACTATTTATATTAAATTTGAGCCTATAGATAGAAAGAAAGGTTTCCATAGACTACAATGCACATTAATGAAAAGAGGGTGGGGGAAAAACAAAACTACTTTTAAATTACTGTACATCTCTATCAATCAAGCAATTAGTTCTTTACTGATAGCTCATTGCAGACACAGTATCCTGACAAAATATGGCAACTCTACTCACCCTGTGACAGTGTATCTGACGAATATATCTATGAAGAATTTATCTGTAAATCTCTTAAGTTGCAGGCCACTGAAAATCCCAGTTTGTTACTCCTGTGTGGTGGTTTTTAATCAGACATCAGCAAAAGAAAGCAAACACACCGCATGCAAAACAACTGTTACTAAATCATTTAGTCTTCCTTGTAACAGTCAAAGATGCGAGTAAGGCATTCTTCAGATTTAGAGAAAACATTAGGAGTCTTTAGTTTTGCAGGCAAGGAGACCTTTTATTTTAATCCATTAAAAGAACCCAAAATAGTCAGCAGGTGGCCACATCTATCCATGTTTCATTAAAATCACATAAAACCTAAGTACAAAAGCACCACTGATTATTGCTCTAGAAAAACTGCATGAAAAATTCAAATACACACAGTAAAAACATCACCATATGCACAAGACATAATTTCTTTAAGCAAGTGTATGGAATGCTGATCCAATTTTACACATACCTTGCAATATTAAGTTGATATTTATATTACTTGGCAACAATGGGAATTTCTAAAAGCACTGTTATGAGAAGGGAAATGTTCATATACAGTTTAATATGTCAACTATCATAGTCCTAAAAAAATTAGCATTTACAAAATACTTGATAAAAATATCTTTTAAAAGTTGTCCAAGAGGTACATAAAATCAACCCAAAATTTTCATGGTTTTTCATTCATTCTTGTCACCTACAGATTCAGTTTTCTGAGCCTGTGGAGAAGAAAGAAAGAAATTAAATTACTATCGTGAAATGCTATTAGGTACCTAAATACCCAAGCTATCCTTACTCCTTTGATTTCTTACTTGCAACAGCTCAGTTCCAAACCTGTGTCCATACATTTAGGCAACCGGAACAGGTACAGTCACACACTTTTCTCAACTCATCGGTCCCAGCTTTTCAAAAGCAATACAAGCCTTACCTGTCAGCTTCCATCGTTCACACTGAAAAGCACCACACTACCACCTGTTTCTATTCACTGCACACATGCTGAATGCTCTACCGCACCCTTAACTTTCACTGTTTCAATCTGCCCTTTTACTGACAGTGTGCTGGGTGGGGCACCTCTGGATGTTGAAACACTAACAGTTGAGCGAGATGCGAATCTGCAATAACATTATGGGCAATAAAAAGAAACATTATGAACATGCTAACAATGTCTGAAAGGCCGAATAATTAAACAACACTGATTCAATCAGCAGGAGGTATGTGTGGAAAGTACCTCTTCAGCTTTATTTTCACCATTTTCAGATGGTGTAGTACCTTCCTTTGCAGCTTCTTGCTTTTCATCCTTCTTCCCTTTAGCACCTTTGCTGGCCTTTGTTCCAGGTTCCTTCTGACAGAAGATTAAAAACATGGCCATAGACATTGTATGAGTAGCCAGAACCCTGCATCTTTATCAAAACAACTTTCACATGAACTAAACAGCAAGACTTGGCAAGCTGCATGTGCTGGAATGAAACAGAAAACCATCTAAGGGCTACCCGGAAACTGTAAATCCACGTAAGTTATATAAAGACTCAACATATCTGGAAAATGGTGGTGTCTGCTTCTTTAGCGTTTCTGCTAATTTTTTCAGAGATACAAAACCACATCAGACTGCTTTGGTAGAGCTGACCTATGAGGTATATACAGGATGTCTGCGTGAACAAATCCAATTACAGTATATTGAAAGCTTATTCAGTCAAGCACAAACACCACACTGTGTAACTACAGCACTACACTTTCAATTAACATAAAATATTAAATTAGATTTTAAAAATTAAGCTTTTTTGTTGGCTGTCCTTTTGTTACTTTGATAACATCTGTGATGGTCATTCCATGTCAATGAAAGAACCAGCCAACACACTAGGGAGACAAACACTGATAAAAGTCCATCTGCAGCAACACAAAGCAGAGAATTTATCAAAAGAAACTATTCTAACAGCCACAGTTACATTTTGAGATTTGCTCTTAATTTCTATGTTGAAGTCTTCTATTTTTTTATAAATCCTTTCTCTGCGTACTTATTTATGTTTGTGATCTGAAGGTTAGCAGAGACATAGGTTAAGTATTTAAAGTGCAATGGGATAAAAATTCAAATGGTATTGCATTTACTATTTTATATGAGTACTTAAAGTAGTTCTGATAAACACTGGATATCTTTCATGCAATCATTTGCTCCAAATTCTCCATGCAAAATGGCAATAATAGCTGTGAGAAGGGATATTAAGGCCTGCCTTCCTTCATTAACTACCTTTCCCCACTGATCCCCATACAGGAGTGGGACAGTGAGGTGACAGCACCAGTAACTCCAGTTCCAGGGCAGCCTGAATTACTCCTTCCATCCCTCAGCTTCAATGATACATAGCAGTGGTGGTGCTTAATTTGGAAGCTTACTGGTGGTATGAGCATAGTACTAACTCTTTACCTACAAAAGAACAAACTAAGGAGTTGACTTCGTAAATCCATAATATGCAAGCTTTTAACAATAAAAATTATCTCAAATCTGTACAATCTTTCATTGTTTACTAGCAAATTCAGAGTACACGCTTGCTGTTTTCAGTTGAGGAGACCAAGATTAATATACTCCTTAAAATGTGATCTGGTTAGGGTTTGGAAAAAAGATTACTGTATAAAAAAGTTACTTACAGTAATGTCAAAGGATTTGAGTCACCCAAAATAAGCTTCATATGTCTCTCATGCAACTTAGACTGAATCCATGACACTGAGCTCACCCCAAAGGTACGTGAAGCTACAGAAGCTACCACATTCTCTTCTTTTTTAATACTCCTTTTAAGAGGGCAGCTGGATGGACTCAGCAAGACCTTACTGGTAATCTTACTTGATAAATCACACAGCGTTTAAAGTCAGAGTTTTTACTTTCACATGTGCACTTTGTATCCTGGCACTTGCCCAGCTGAGATGACAATAAAAGGACTTGAAAAATGGAAGTGTGAGGAGTGCTAGACTCAGTGTCCAGCATGAGGGCTTTTTTTCCCAATAAAGCAATTGCTCTTATTCAACATTCCCCTTAGGCACAAATAAACCTCCAGTTTCTAAAGTACATGATTTCTATGCAAAAATCCTGAAAAGGTATTTCAAACACTAATAAGATTTTAATTTGACTGTAACTGGCCCAGAAAACCCAAACTATTCAATTTAAATATATTTAATTTCACCTTTAATTATAATTGTGCACTCTCAGCAACAGCCAGGCTTCAAGAACAGATAAGAGTTTCTCAGTACAAAATGAAGTACTGCACCTCTAGACAAGGAAACAGAATGACACAGAGTAATCTCAAATGCTTTTGTAGAAATTGCTAGGTCTCAGGTAGAGTTTACTCAACCAAGCCTGTACTTTTCAGGAAAGGTGTAGTAAAGGTAAAAATCCTTCTTGAACTAGCAATTCACTACAAACTAACATGGTCTGCATATCAAACAGGCAAGACATTTTCTTTGGGCCAGTAATGAGGCCAGGAAGGGGTGGAACAGAAAGAAAAGAATGATCTAATTTGTGGGTTTTTTCCAGGGAGGGGGGGGCAGGGAGCTGCAGAGAGGGCAGGGGAGCCCATGCCTCAAAAAAAAATGCTGTGAATTGAGCTGTTTGCAACATAAAGAAGGAGGATACTTGCTTACTATTGGCTACAACGACGGTAACTAAAAAGAAAGAGTATTTACCTTTGTTGTTTTCCTTGGTTTGGGTTCAGGTTTTGGTGGAGCAGGTTTCTATAAAACATTTTTAGTTGCACAACATGTTAGACACACCACCAGAAGTCAGTCAGCCTCCTCCACACCCTGCTTCCCCCCTCCGCCCCCACACACCTTCCCTTACTTCCTGCTCAATAGTATGCAGCTAGAAAAAGTCTGAAAAACCTGAATGCACAAATGCACTTCATCTCTGTACACACCTGTTTGCATTAGTTCGCTCATCTAGAAGTGAAAGTAATTTTGGGGGTCATTCTATGAGTAAAACATGGAGATTAGTAGTAACTATTAAAAAGAACCCCATCAGCTATGTTCTAACAGAGAAGAGGAACTAAAACCAAGTACTAGCAGGGGCATCAAATGAAGTCCTTGAAACACAGCTCCTCCTTTCCAGAGGAGTAGCTGCATTTCCACAGCTAACATCAGCCTGCAAAATCATACAAAGTCAATACTGCACCTAACAGACAGTGTTGCACTGAAGAGGGGAAATAAATCTTTTGTCACAACAACCTGAACACCTGAAACCAAGAAAACACAGATAATTTCGTTGCTAGAGTTCTTAAATACCCCTCAGCAAGAAGAAAAATTTAATCAAGCAAAATGTAAAAAACCTGTTTGGTCTGAGAAACCATATGTGCTCAGAAAAGAATATACCAGGAGGTACTATACATACTTACAGCTGACAGTCTTGCTGATCGTCTTGTGGGCTACAGGAGAAAAAAAAAAGAAAAAAAAAGAGAACATTTTTAGAGGCTTACAGGAAAAAGTATCCAAAGCAACATAGTATCAGTCATTCCATAGGACAGGACAAAATACGCATCTACTAAAATATGTGTCTATTGCCAAACACAACTCACATCTTCCTCACCTTGGACACTCAAAATTTTAAAGGGACTAAGTGATGTGAAAGTTAGAAATAAAAGTTGTTCAGGAATTATAACACATAAACTGACGCCTTCCTGGGACTACCTAAAAACAGAGGTCAGACAAAATTAAGGGAATAAAAAGCTGTTATATTTATTGAACTGCCTTCAGGTACATTTTGGGCAGACAAAGCCCCCCCAGGGGCAACACCTAAAATGGACGATGGGTCAGGGGTTTTCATACTTTTATAAGTTCGGTCTATTTGCATATTGGGTGTTAATCTTCCAATCACAGCTTCAGACAATAAAGTCATTTACTCCAAGTTTGCTCCTTCCCAACTCACTTTTGTTTACATTTCTCAGGGCCTGAGGCAGTGAGGTGTCCTTGCTTTCCAGGCTAGAGAGGAATTGTTTTGTCTGACCAAAATGTGAAAGCAGTAGCTAACACTCTATATGGAGTTTAGAGTTATACACTAAAGAATTGCAGGATTACAAGTATATGAAAAATATAAAAGCTGAAATCCTAGGGCATCAAAATCTCCACACAGTTAAACACCTCACACACACACCCCCCTTTTACACCTGCTTCTGAGTCCCTTCCTGCTCTGTGAAAGGTTCACAAATCCAGTAAGCTTGACTACCTGTGCAAAGGACTGAACCTTTTCCATACATACGTAGAATTATGTTTTTAGAATCTAGCAGATGTTACTTGTAATAGTGGGTACAAATACCATCTGATGAACAGCTGAATAAAGTTAACATCCTTCTCTAGAGGATATCAGTGCGCTAAAATTTCAAAACATGAAACTAAGTCCTTCCACTTCCTCAGTTCTCCACACACTGGCTCTGAGAGTCCAGGTGCACAAAGACAGCTGCAGGATGAGAGGGAGAAATTATTTCTTCTATTTAACCACAAATCTCAAAAGGAAAGACTCAAGCCAGATATTCTGCTTCTCTCCAGCTTTCTTTATCACTTCAACACACTTTCCCTATTAAATTTTATTTCATCCTGCTCTTTATCATAAATTTATTACTGAAGTCTTAAAAACAGTTGTTAGCTTGTTAGTTCGTTCACAGTATTTCTGTATTAATTACAACAGATTCACCCAGTTACACAGCATGGTTAATAAACTGAGCTAAAGTCTGGTCTATGTCATAAAACTAGAATTACACCTGTGGCCAAAATAAAGGGAGAACTAAACTGCAACAAATATCCAACATAACTCAGCTTAAAAAGAGAACCAAAAATACTTCTTAATTACATATTAAGCATTTAAGTTGAGCTGAAAAAACATGGCTCTGCACATCCTGCAACAGGAAAAAGCTCTTGTTAGTATCTGAAGAATGCAGTAATTTGTGTTCATTGGAGCCATTCAAGAATTCTTAGTGGAAAGCAGCAGTGAATAGTCCAAATCTGCATCCAGCAAAATAGAAGTCAAAAAATACCTAAAGATATTTTCAGCTATGAAATATTTATGCATCATTAACAGCAAAAAGGTAAACCTCTCTTTTCTTGGCAATTTAGCATATCAACCACTTAAGAAGCAGCCTAGCATTATTTTACAACAGGATAAACAAAGCATGTCAGTTGGTCAGGTAATCAAAGAACCTCTAACTCAAGGTATCATCTTTTACAAATCTGCTTTCTTAACCGATTATTTCCATCCCTTAACATTTAAGAACTGAAATGTTTTGCTAGCACCTACATTTTAAAGGATAATATGCTGATTTGTTGTAATTCTCTCCCCTACCTCCCAACTGTTCCTGTTCCATGACTTGTCTGCCATAAGAAAGTCAGCATAAACCACATGTTCTTCAAAAAATACTTGACAGCTAAATAATTTTAATTCTCATTTGGAGTTTGTATGTATTTTGTGTTAACCAATTATAAGGAGGGTACTAGAGCCGAGTCAGCAAAGGTCACATTTTCATGTGCTTTGAGAACCTCTGTCCTCTCCAAACAGCTGCACTAACCCAGAAATTAGCAGCTCACCCAAAAGTCTGTTTGACACTGGTCTGCTAGCAAACATCTACAGAAAGAGTCTATGAAAAGGAGCAGACAGAACAACTCTGCGCACTCTCCTGCTGCACCAGCTTCTGGCAATCTAAAGTTGCCAACTTTCCAACCTGGATATCATATACACATCATGTATTTAAATAGTCCCCAAGGGTTATTTTCTAGACAAATCTGTCTAATAACCTAGTACTCATTTACACTTCCAGTTTCCATAACATCCTGTGTCAATGAGTTCCATAATGGGATTATGCACTGAGTGGGGGAAAAAAAAAAAGCAAAACCTCCCCCTCTGCTGTCTCTCCTTTTAACTTCTTGCCTCTTATTTCAATAGATTCCTCTTGTTTACAGCTTTCATGAAGTGTAATTCCGTAAATGCCTTTCTTTGTGTTACTAATTATTTTATCACAACTCCATTATATAAAAGACGAAGAATCCTAGAAAAACTGTGTTGTTTAGTTTTTTAGTTTGGGTTGTTCAGCTTTTTTTTAAAGCTGCTCTACATCCTCTATTTGTCCCACTGTACTTGGCATCCTTTTAATTCTATCATGGCCTCTATCAGGAGAGCTTCATTTAGTAGTCCCACATCTGAGAGCACAACAAATTAATCTTGTGACACACTGATGCTTAGCCTGTCCTCTAGCATTTTTTCCTACGTTCTAGTTACTTTCTGTTTAGAACCACTGACATTTTCTGATAACTTGTCCTGGTTTGAAAATCCAAACCTCAACATAACTATTCACTGTGATTTTACAATCTCTCCCCTGATTAACAGCTCCTTTGGTGACCACCACTGGGTCTTCCCCTCCCCCTGTGTATTAATTTGCATTTCTCCATATTGAATTTCTTTTGATATTTTATCACTTGGTTATTTATCAGTGATATAACAACTTTCTCAGCCTCTTTCACTTCTGACTACCCTGACAATTTTTGTAAACTTCAGCAAACTTTGTAATTTCTTTAGTATCTCTTCTCCTAGAGATCATTAACAAATATATTCAGCAGCAAAAGCTCAAACAAAAATCCTTCCAATACTCCACTGATAATATCCTCCATTATGAAAATTAACTTCCACTCCTCCATTCTCTTCTCGTAAGTTTATATGTTAGAAATTCCTAGAAAAATCTTCAATGCTAGTTAGTTTCTTTGAGAACCTGCTTGGGGAATCTTATGAAAAAGTGCTCTTTATATACAAGTAAACTATAGAGCATGCCAATAGTCTACTTGCTATTTTTCTGACTAAATATGCTCAAAGATTTACAAGCAGAGCAATTAAATATTCACCCATTCTTCTCAAGGTCCTGATTTAAATTTGTCTGCCACAAAAGAAGGCAAGCTAAGAAAACAAATTCTCATAATTCTCTACCTGTTTTTTAAATTCACATTAAGGGCTGTGAAAAACAAACCAGCAAACTTTATTGTAGATACCAAGATATCACCAGCTGTCTTCTTGCCTTCTCTGACAGAACGTACTGTGTCCTTTAAACAAATCCAGTCAAAGAAAACACACAAATGTGTCAGCTGCTCCAGTTTAGAGTCTGGTATCTTAATTCAAGACACCCACCCATCAGTCACTTCAGCTAAGAATAGTTTTGAAGTAGACTGGCTGAGGTGTGTGCATTAACCCTCTTCTGCCAACCCACTAGAGACAAAGCAACAGTTCCAGGCAGTAACATACTACACTATTGCCAGAGTTTGTCTATCAAAGCCATAAAACTTTCTCAAATTTATTTGGTGTACTAATAAATTGTATAAATCCTCAGTACACCAAGACAAAAATCAAGCCAGGTAGGATACAAATGTGGTTTACTGTTTTTATTCCCACTGAAAACAGGTCACCAGAAGTGCCAGAGAAATGCATAATCTCTTCTGATATACATGACTGCAGATCTCCAGTTAAATAATTACATGCCAAGACAAATTAAGTATATGTATATATATACTTACTTCTTGTTTAGTTACTTTTGCTGCATCCTTGCCTTCAGCACCCTCTGGAGACTGAAAGAAAATACTAAATCAGTGTTTTTATTACAGACTTAAAAGCATGCAGACAACAGCAAAACAAAGATTACGGTAAAGACTGCTCTTTCATTTGCAACAACTTAAAGCAGCCTGACAAATCTGCATTGGTATGTACAAGCAACATTGTACTCAAACCAGTTTCTTTACCAAAACCAAGCAAGAACCCGAGGACTGAGCACCAGGTACATATGTATCATATCACACACCATCCCTCAGAGTCCCTCTAGCCAATTAACTAAAGCATCCACAGGCTCCAGCGGGAGCTCCATCTAATCAGCTGTTGGGAGCACAACAGTAGGAACTGGAAATCTGAGGTTTGCTCTATGAGGGCTTTTGAAATCCCCAAGAAATTTAACACATTTTTTCCCAAACACGAACTTAACCTGTTATGAGATGCAGCGAGATGAACCAAAAATCCACAGCATTACTGAAATGAATGATGTCTTTACCTCCTTTACTCCTTTTTCCTCTCAGCCTCATTCAGTTGGAAGTTTTAAAAGTATCCTTCCATCATATCTCACCTCCTCCATCAGAAAAGCATAAATCAGTAGAACACTGACACATTGACAGGAAAGCTCGGGACAAACATGTATCTTCTCAAGAACAAAGTATCAACCTGAACATTTTAAAACTAATCTTGCATAGGTACTAGAAAAAGGTTGGTTAAATTAAAGAAGGTGGGGCGGAGGGCAGGTGAAATCAAGCTTCTCTTTTGTTTACAACTCAAGATGTATTACTTCACACTTTGCAAACATCTGTGTTACCCAGGTAAGAGCAAGCAATCCCTAGATAAAGAGCGAGCAGCAGTAGTTAGAGGAGAACTACAAGAATGGCATATTTCAAAAAGGCATTTTACAGGCAGCAGAGAAGGCAATTTGGTTGTTGTTTTGCTTTTCAATCAGTAAGGAAGCAGGCTAGTTATCTTTTCCCTTGTCTTTCCATTTCAATCTTAATTCAAACTTCCTCACAGATTTTGACACAAAATGTCTCGGAGTTAGAGAGCTATGGTTTGGAGCAGAGAAAATGACCGGCTAGTTTGCAGCAGTTGACCAGTGCCTTCTCCTGGCATTGGGCTCTAACATTCTTACAGAAAGACATCCCCCCGCCAGGGAATAAAACGTGGCTTTGTTACTGTGCACTCTCCCGACAGAAAGGAAGCACGCCGCAAGAGCAGCTGCTTTAAAAAAAGCCAAGGACTGCTCGTGTAAGTAGCTTGAAAACAGCAGGAAGTTAAGCAGCATCGCACAGCGTAGAGCAACTCAGAATAGCAACAGTCAGGCATCCAAAATGGAGCCTGACTGTTCCCTATGCAATTGCAGCCTCACCAGTCACCTGCAGGACCGTTTCAGGTTTGCATTTCTAATAGTATTTCAGTTTGGTTACTAAGGAGTTACCACAGCTTGATGTTGTGATGCTGGGCGCATCAGAAGCCAGAAAGAAAACAAAAACAACCTATTCCATGATTTCTGTCAGTAACAAAGTCCTGTGTCCTACAACTTTGCTCTTCAACTCACAACACAGGATGTGGTCTGGGTATAGCTCTTCTGCTGTCCATGAGTTCATAGCATCTGTTTCTCCCGTATGAATTTTCTCAAGTCTAACAAACTTGTGCTGCACCCTTTGCCCGTGAGGGAACTCAAATAGCATCCTTTCTGTCCTGGGCAGGACCTATATATATGGAAGTTCTCTGAGATTTTATAATATTTTTCTCACAGTGGTCAAGAGACTTCAGATTTACAGGGGTAGGGACAGAAAGATGGCATGATCCATTTCCTTTGGAAGCCAAGCTAAAAAAATCATCATAAACTAAAGGAAGTTGACTGACCCAATCAGACTATTTTAACCTACTTCACTTTTAGGAATCATAGAGCTCTGAGAGAGGGCTACATTATCCCAAGATGGCACTGCCACATGCCAATAGCCTTGCAGGAATTGCACAAGAGCTAACTCTCCACCTGCAATACTGAACAGTTAACACACAGTAATTTACCCCATTCTCTTTAGTACTTAGGAAAGAGAAGTCTCCTACATTTCCGATAAACAGGGCTATCTGATTTTAGATGCCAATACTACTGCTAGACAACAGATTAAAATAACTGCTCATGAGGCTAACCACAGGGGGAAAAAAATATATTAAAATACTCTTAACACAACCACAACCTCTGTATACTAACTACTGTGATATATTACACAACATACTTCAATTAAGTTAGATAATTAATTAGCCCAGCATTCCCTCTCAAGTTAGAAAATTCAACAGCAATTCTGAAGGCCACATAACTTTTCTCCACGGAGGGACATGGAGAATAATAATAACTTCAGAGGTGTGAATAAGCAGCAAGGGGTTCTGACATGCTCTCATTTCCATTTCAGACCCACTCCCTCCTCTCTGCAATCACTGCAAGTCCAGGCGTTTGGCTGCTGGGCTCATCCTCCCAGCCTTGGCTCCCCAGTACGCTGGCAGAGCTGCGTGGGAGGCCGTGTCATGAGTAAGGTAATTGATCCAGCTGAAAAATAGCCTGCTGCTTAAACAAATGCATAAATACTACAATATATAGACAAATTATAAATATGTAGTCTTCCCTGCTCCAGCAGAATCATTTTACTGCACAGCTGCACAAACAACTGAGTCAGTACAACAGACAAGAATGCAGCGGCATGGGTCAGCTGCAGGCAGCCCGGGACTCCATCTACTCTATCTATCTATTGCAGCTGATAGACACACCAAAAAACATATATGTCAGATATGGCTACACTGTATTTGCTAAAAGAGGAACGGAAACTTATTTTCCCCTCTATGAGTTCTGATGAGCCCCAGCTGATGTGGTTCTTCATACCAGTTTTTGCAGTACTTTCTCCTCTCCCTGGGGAAAAGAGAGATTTATACACAAACGGATTTGCGCCAAGCATAGCTCCCAAAGAACTTGGCATGCCACAAGCAGAGACTGTCTGCACTACTATCTGGAGTCACAGGACTTTTATGTAGACACCACCAAAACCTTAAAGCCTTTGTCCTTAACTCTTCCACAGGAACCCTTCCCCCACTTTTTGTCCTGGAGACAAACTACTGGGGAACCTCTGGTTTCAAAGCAACAAAATGTACTAAGTAACCCATCCCCTTGGCACTTTTTTCCACATGATGTAATGAGATGGCTCACCATATTTCACGTGACACCCCGGTCACATCAAAATGCACCCTGAATACTAGTTTACATCGTAAACTAGTCAGGAGCAGGGATACTCACACTGCAAGTTTTGTGCAGCAGAATCAAAGACCAGTACAAGCACTGAATCACTTGACAAGGGCAGCACTCCGGCCTCGGTAATTCTTCAGCTGCACTCATCATATGCCTGTATTATATTCATAAAGTGTTCCCTATAGGCCTGCTGTGTGTGATACTGTATGGACGCCTACAAGAGACAAAACATAAAACTAAAAAGCAAATAAGGACACAGTTAACAGTGATTTTTTTTGTTGTTTTTTCCTCATAAAGGTACACACAAGGAAAGAAAATAACTGGCTATCTCTAAATATGCTTTTGACATTTGAACTACTAGCAAGTTTTAGGTTCAGTTGACCACACATTGTGTCACATCTCAATTAGCACTAAATATTGGAAATAAGACTGCAAATAAAGCTAAGCTTTGCAAGATCTGTCACAGCTGCATGACTTTAAAACCATAAGATTGTCTATCAGCAATTGGCTTTTTTTTTCCACTTGCTTTTACCCCAGCTATTTTTAAGAGCAACCTAGAAAATTATTTTGAGTGGATTGCAAAAAACAAAGGAATACTAATAAATGGTAAAGAATGTTAAAAAACCCTGAAGGAATATTAACATTGAGCTTATTTGTATACACAGCTCTTTCACTAGCTGTGAAGTATACATAAGAACCAGTGTTTCCACACACCAAGGCAATACTGCAGTATCTACAACATCAACACCATTACAGAACTGTTAGGTTGAAAACAGAAAATCAGACAACTGTTTTAAGTAAACATTTAATAGAAAATACAGGTCAATTTCCTCTTTTTATTGTTCTTAAGGCAAGGCTACTTGGTAGAGATGCACCACAAAAGAAACATAAAGCTCCATTTTTTCTAATCAAAACCCTGAAATATAAGCAGTATAAAATGAGAGTACAGGAACCCAAAGCAGTGAAGTCACTGATGTCTTTTGAGAGATCCAAAGATACATGCTTGAACTCGCAATATCCAGCTTCTGGATAAATATTTTGTTTGCACTATTATGAATAGATTTATTATAAAGGAGTACATTAAAATCCTGAAGAATGAGAATACAAGTACATGAGAAGTAACAGTCAGTAGAAGGTCGGTATAAAATTAAATAGATGGTTCATTCTCTGAAGGATTTTATTACAAGCCGAAACTCAACACCTTCGCTCTGATGGGACAGAAATTAGTCCTTTCATACCCACACAAAAACAAAACAAACAAAAAAAGCAGATGCAAATTTCATTCTAACTACCACATTAAGAAGTAAGAAATTAGAAAGGCAGAAAGCCTTAACTGTTCTAGCACATGAGCATTCTGAATAGCATTTCCTCCCTTCTTTGCAAGCTGTTTGGTTCAGCCACATCTTGATACACTGCCTGCAAGGGGATTTACCCATAGATTTCCTGGCTCACTCTTGCAGCTGCAATTTCCATGATGTAATGCTTTTGGTCATTCCTCCTACAATTTTTTTCACCAACCAAAATAAGGTAAAAGCTTGCAAAAAAAATCACATCGCAAGAAGAGCATGTGTATCAAGTCTTTTTCAGGATTTATTGCACTCTCTTTCTAAAATTTTTCTATCCCTCATTTCCTTTTGAATAGAACTATGCATTAGACTAAATTTAATGCCATGAATGGTTTCCCCATACATGCTATATCTTCTAATTATTTGTCCTCAGAGCAGCTCTGAATTTTGAGCTAGTTCATAAATGTAATTAAAATGCTGTGTATTTCTTGGTTTAGATTAATGAAGACTATATGTCAACTAATCTAACACCAACCAACTTCTGCAATACCCTTCTATTGTTTCCTCATTTAGCTCCTACAGCATCTTATCATTAACCTTTGTTTACAGCTAGTTCTTTGATCTGTTTTCAGTGGATAGAACAGCGCTCACTGCCAAGCCAATGCGAATTAGCTTTGCAAGTAAAATTAATTCCCCCTAATGAATGCTTTAAGAAATCAGGTATTCTTCCCACTACACAGCTTCATTTCTTTTTTCTACCAAGAGTCTGATCTTGGATGAGGAAAAAGCTATGCATGCTGCTACTCAAAAAATAAAAACTAATTCTGCCAGAACCACAAGGGAAGTACAGCATAAAACTGTTTAGTAGCTGGCTGGATTTTTTAAATACTTATCCAAAATTTTATCTGTCTTGTTCTCTTCCAAGAAATATGAGATTGGGTTTTCTTGTATATACACGTAAATAAGTTCTTCACCAAAAAAACCCCAACCAAACTAAAACAACAACATCAACAACAAAAAAAAAACAAAAAACCAAACAAACCAAAACAAAGCAAAAAACAAACAAAAAAACCAAAAAAAAACCCCCAACCAAACCAATTACACAAAACCCCATGCTGCTTAAGTATTTATTCTTTAAGTATATGATATTTTAATATTTTTGTTAATAATTATTACAGTATTATACAATGTCATTTTTAGAATTTAAATCCCTCCATCTTACATCTATTAAGAGCAGAATACTTAATTTTCTAATTATTTGGGGGAGAATGTCAAGATCATAAAGCTCTGAAAAGATGAATGGTACTTAAAGATTTAAATTTAAAGACAAGCATTAATATCCCTTGTATTAATATGCTAATTACATATTAATTGGGAAAAAACAGGGAAAACACTTCTTGATCAAGGTTTTCACTCTTGCTCAAAGACTCAAGCCAAGCAGAGCGACTTTTTGACATGCAATGCCTTTTCAAAGAATATACAAGAAAATAAGAATACAAAAAGCCTGGCCATAAATAAAATCTGTAGGTGCAGAAAATACATTTTATTGGATTCCTTAATTCTTAGTTCTTAAGACAGGTGACTTCTGTGAGCTTTATGCTCTTCCAGACAAGATAGCAAATCCAGTTAGAACTGGGGTATTTCCAGATAACCAAAACCAGACAGAATAAGTGCTTTTCCAGAAGAGGAAATTCCTTCATTGTAGATTGAGGTTTTGCTATTCCCACTGAAAAGAGGGTCAAAGATTGACAAATATAATTGAAAATGCATTTATATTTGATAGGACATTTTAAAAAATCTCACAACTGGTTTGGCTTTTATTTTTCCTTCCAAGTTTCTCTTCCTCGTAGTCAAGTTTTTGAATATGACATCTATCTATGGTGAAGTGAAGACGTAAGAACAGTTTTTAGAGGCCCATGTTTTTAAAAAACAAAGAATTGTAATTTAAAATTAGACAGTTCCCTTTTCAGACAGTGAAGTAATCTGCTGCATTTTGAAAAATACAGATCAGCCATGGCAGCAGTGGGCACCAAGAATTTGAAATTTTACAGCTTCCCCTGAACACCAGATGTGAAAATTCAGCTAAGTAGTAAGTAAATTCTTGTCTCTATATTTGTTTAACCGTTTTACTGCCACCATAAAATAAAAAGGCAGATTCCAAAAATATGATGGATGAAATCCAGTCCCTAATATTACTTCTCTAACTTTCAAAGCTGATGACAGTTCTGCAAGTGAGATGAAGCTGCTGAACTCATCCAAGTATACATATAGAGGCAGTTTTTAAAACCTTCAAGATTATGTTCCAAAATCTGTATTTAAATAGAACTGATCATATTTGCAAAGTAAAACTAGCACATAGTACTTCTGAAAAAATTATTTTATCTAAAAATAGAAATTACATTTAGATAGCTACTTTCAATAACAACTGATTCCATAAAATAGCCACCTCTGACAAACAAAAATACTGTGAAGGACTGAAAAGAGGTGTTTAATTCCTCTTCTGCCAGAGAACATTACCATGATAAAACCACAGTAATCTAGAAAAAGGACCTTTTTTGTTGTTTTTTCAACTAACTGGTGCTACAGAATATCAAAGCTCTGAGATGATGACAGCACGTACCAAAACCACAACTAGTACAAAGCCTTAGATACACCCATCTCTCACGACCAAGTAAGAATTACAGCTGTAGTTAAAAGGAGTATTGCTCTACTACAACAGCCAGAATGAACAGCTTCACGGGCAACCAAAATGCAGCTTCAAGAGGAGAATAAATTAAAATGTCTCCAAGCCAGCACAAGTGGGATAAGGAAGAAATGATCCAGCAGAGGTAAAGGATGATTTCCTTCTACAGACAGACCACCGACACATCTCAACTCTGCTTGAGAGGAACAAAACACTGCAGAGGTAAAACTGTCCTTAGACCTTAGTTTTCAATAATGGAAGCTACTACTAACTCAGGTAACATTTGGTTAATGGAGAAAGTGAGGTGGGATGGGCAAACACACCAACAGTCCCAACAAAGCTGGCGTCGATGGGAACATACACAGTTCTTTTCTGCGGATTCCAACATCCTCAGGGAACACAGCATTTTATATTTGCGGCTTTCACCAATACCAAGAATGCCCGCTCTTTACTATGGGAAGGCAGGAGGTGTATCTCTAAAAACTGGTAACTCCCAAAGACACCAAGGGGCACAAAATAAAAACCAAGCCTGACGTGTGCTCCCTCTGGTGCTGCAAGGATACAATTTGAGCACTGAGTTGTTCTGATTATTCTAATGAATTAAAGAATACTCCTCTAGAAACTCTGAGTTAGGGACAATCAAATCAAAGACAAATGCCTGGCTGCTGCTAAGAAGCATTCTGCCCTTCCCCACCTAATCATTCCTGCCAATTCCAGCTTAACTCTTTGTGTCAAGGTATGGGAAACTAGATCAGCAGCCAGCTGCTCATTCCCAGCCTACTCCTTTCTAACAGGTTGCCACACATTCATCGTGCCACTGTGCAGCATCTCTAACTTGGATCAGTAAAATGACCCAGGATTAAAAAAATTCCAAATCCTGTTCGAACCTGTTCAGTAGACAAGCTGTAAGAGTCATGGCCTGAAAGGTAATTCCAGCATATTGAAACACTTTTTTGGCTACTGGACCATGGGATAAATCACTGTGCTAGCTTAGTGCAGTTAAAGAATAGAAAATAGTCGGTGGCCACAATGATCCTACCAAGTGCTAACTTCCAAGAAAAATCTCTGGATCTGGTTTACTTACACTCTAGGCAAAAGACAATGTTACAATCCTGTCAAGCAAAATTCAACTTCGTACAACTTCTCTAAAGGAATGATACACCTCGGAACACACCATGCCTATACACAGCTACTGTTTGAGTACAAAACAGCAGAGAAAGTGAAGTTTTTCAAGTAGCACAGAGGAAAAGCAACCTAAGACTAACTAACACGTAGGTATTTTCTACTTACAGATATAACTACATTACATTTACACACAGGGCTTTTTTATCTTTTAAACTTAACAGTACTGATACTCTAGCACACGAAAGAACATTGCCCATATTTGAGCGCTGAACTGCCATATATATATAGATTATATGCACCTAGACAATTTCGAAGTCAGAGGTGATGACTTACAAAGATTGTACTACTAGCTGCACCTAATCAGATAAAGTGTTTTAATGTGCCCAAGAAGCATGAAGAATAATTTTTAATTGACAATTCAGTGAAAACCCAGGAATTTTTAGGTTGCCCATTCATTAAGTCCAATTGTATTCTAGTGTAGTCTAAGAAGAAAATTTATATACATTGCCATTAATTGCTAATAATTGAGTCAGATTTTTAAAGACTGGTATAAAATTATCAGAAATGTTTTAGATCATTAAATCCTTGGTCAATGACCTTTTAATCTCCATAATTCAATAAGAACAACGACAACAATAATAGCTAAAATTACATAATTAGCTCTAAGTTAAAGAGTCTCTAATATAAAACATGAACAAATATTTTCTGCATTTACTTAATAGCCCTGTAAACTTCATTTACTGCAACGCGGTATAGCAGCATTGCTCCAGCATGTTTTTTCTTCAGTGCCACTGAACACTGCTACATTGTTTTATATCAAAGCATTTCACCTGCAGATAAAAGTTTTTGATCTCTTCTGCTTAATTTTTCTATGAAAGATGTAGATCCTTTGAGTCAGTCTGGTCAACTGACTTTGCCTTCTTGAAGTAGGCTAACTAGGCAGTTTTCAATTGCTAAAAGCAATTGAAACACATCAAGGTTTAAAATTCTGCAATAGTTACAAATCCAGTACAACTTCTAAAATTTTAAGTGGTAAAACATCCTTCTCCCTTCTACTAGAAGGCTCCTGCAATCTTTTAAGATGCTCTGGCACATCTGTTCTGTTTGTCTTGCTTGAATTTAAAGTGCATCTCTGCATAGCAATCATTTTACCTGTCACTGCAAGGCACGCTGAAGGTGGAAGTCCACCTGACGACTCTGCTGACATGTTAGATAGAAATTTGTCAAAGTCAGGTGTATGTCAGTGACAGATGCAAAGAAGGGCATCTTCTGCTGTTGCTTAGCCTGTTTTCCAGTAGTTACTGAATGGTCTAGGAGTGACCTACCAGAAAATGTGGAACGAGAAACTACCTTTTTCAGAGCTCTGACTTCTGCTTTTAATTCTCATGGACCAGCAGAAAGGAGAAAGCAGTCATCATGAAATGCAGAGCGAGTTCAAGCAAAAAAATGGAGAAAGAAGTGGACAGAATAAGAGTGGGGAGAAAGCAGCAGCCAAGACATCTGGATCTGCTGACTCCCTTCTCCTTTCTATTCTATAATCACCTACAGACTGCAAAATGAAATACAGAAACTCCCCCATTTCTATGTCTCACTGCTAACAGAGAGTCCCTTGCGTTCTAGGATAAACTAAAGAGTGGTTTTGCTACAGAGAAAGAGCTTCCAACCCAGGTGTTGAAACAATTTATTGGGAAGATGCAGGTCCCCACAACATCACTGGAGCTTCTTTCCTGCCAAACAGCTTCAAAATGAAGAGAACCTTAGAAGAAAACCCACCATGTTACATACAGTATATCACATTGATGCAGACTGAATCACAGCTGAAGTACCAAGACATGGAAAGGGATGTGAAATGGAGCTGAACAGCACTTGAGTACACTTCATACTGCTGCACTATGAACACAAACTCACCTGCTACTACACTTTGCACAAACCTAGACTTCATTCCACAGACCAAAGAGCAACAGCAAGATTGCTCAGAGCTACAGCAAAAAAGAGCTGTCACCTGTAGGACCTCAGCTTCATTAGTTAATTGTCTGATCACACGCAAGTTGCTAGAACAAAATTTTAGAGAACTGGTTACTATTGCAAGTTCCTCAGTTTCTGTGTACACAGCACAAAGCAAGAAGACGAATTTGGCAAAGTAACAACAAATGCACCACTCAAAAGTGCAGGAGGTGCTTATTAGGGGGAATAAAACATCAGGACAGACATCTTAACCTGAGAATTCAAGATAAAGAGACCGTTCCAACAACTAAGCAATTTACTTCTGTGCCTCATTTCCTCTACTGGTGGATGAATATGGTGGATATTCTCTTTGAATATTCATGACAGTTCAGAAATAAAAACTTAAACACACAGAAGAATTTCACAAAGAGAACTCAGTTTAGGTCCAGACAAAAAAGCGTAAGTAGAATTTAGCAGCTCTAGGTTAGTACCTGTAAGAACATGCATTTAACCCCAAAGTCTAGAAAATACATTGATTAGATACCTGGTTGGCAAAACAATCAGTAAGGGTCTCACAAAAAAACCCACCATGTGATCATGTAACTAAATGCACTACGATAGGACAACCATTGAATGTGGTACCTTCTGACTTCCGCTAAAGAAGAAGCATTACAAGCAAAATATTCAGTGGGTTTGTTTTTCAGCAGTAAACATAACCAAGTACCTTCAACTTTAAAGAAAGTGAATTTGCGTAACGGAACAGGAACCTGTCCCAGATGGTCTCTAGCATATCCTCACAGCATCAACTGTACTGCAGAAACTACATTCCTCTACAAGGAGACAGCAAATAACCTACTGAAATGGCTAATTAGACCACAATACTTTTTTATTTGCTCTGAAACAACAACAATATTCAAAGATGTCACATTAAAAAAAAAGAGATTACTTAAGTTGCACTTAGTCCTCACATCTGATTCAACTCCAAGCGTTTTCAAAACAACAAGTGAGGTGCAGGTGGTATTGCATAGATTCAGATATTCAGATTACAGAACAAGTTTTGGAGTGCAATCCCAACTAAATGACAGACTCCCCATCCAGTACTGGACAAGTCACCACTTGACCTATCAATGTCCGTCAGACACGATGCACATTCACGAGGCAAGTACCATTCATCGTGATGTATGCTTACGCACTTGTATATGACCATATCACGATTCTCCTTGCCATCAGGTACAGAGTGGTTCTTCATCCTTTTATGGATAACATCGAGGTATTTTTATTGGGGCTGTTTCAAGGTCAAGGAGTTTTTCAATATGAACCAAGAGCTAATTCCACAAAGACAAGCGATAAGCAAAACATCGCAATCTATTTCAAGGCATTTGCTCCTATCAATACCACAAGAAGCATTCTGGTTTATCCCACACTGGCATGCCATTATTCTTGAGAAAGACCATGTTCACACCACAACATGTTATTACAACAGATGAAAGGTACAGAAATCTGGCAAGAGCAGTCCAGAGTTCAACCCCTTTTTGCTTTAGCACAGTGTTTAACACCATCTCAACACAGAGTAAGTCCTTCCTTTTCTCTGTGACCCTCAAGCAATGAGCAATGCTATCCCAATATCCTATGCCACAGCCCTCTAAAGAAGGGGAGGCAGCTTACACTTTTTTTGTTCATAATATTCATAATGAACATAAGGCCAGGGACTTAGCAAGTGACTTGAGTTTACATAGAGATGAAAAACATCAGAGATGAAAAGAAAAGCAAACAAAAAAGAACCAGCCAGCTTAGAAAACTACAGGTACACAAAAATAGATACAGGTAGATTTAAGACCTTTTTGCAATGTTATTTATTTACCTACCCTTTTAACTGGGAAAATTTCTCATTTTGACTTTTGATGTTTATTTCCTTATAAAATTTTCTGTGTTAGAAGCCTTTTTACAAGTCAGAAATTTTAAGAGAAGAATTGACCATTAGTTGCCTGTGATGGTTTTGTCTCCATGTCGAAACTTGCTCTGGTATAATTATTCAGTTACTGCTGCATCACCAGCTTCTCACTCTACGGGTATTATTCTGGAATAAAATTGACTATTGTAAAATACTACAATTACACTTTTCTTAAAAAGCAAAGCCATTAATCATATGCTTTTCCTGGAACCAGTGCTTCCCAAAACCCACACTTTGTATATAATCTTTAAATGTAAATATTTACCCATACAATGCTAACCAAAATAAAATTTACTATGCCATTAAAATTCATTTCCATTGCTCTCATCCCATATGCAATGTTTTTATTACTTTTTAAAAATGATTTTCTAGAAATGAGACATGTTCTTATGGACTTACTACTCAAAGGTAGTTTCCCTTAATAAACATTTCACAACAGACCACAAAAACCTACAGGAGTATCTTTAAGTCTACCGGCATTTAGGAAGAACAGCCTGAAACATCTGTAGTGTAAGAATGCAGAAGAGCAAAGTAAACAGGGTAGGAAGCTCACAAGGTTTCAAAAGCTGGGGGGTCCTACGAACACAAGATAATTTTCAAGTTTCTCATGGTGACAAGCAAGAGTACTAAAAACATAGAAGCACGCGAGGGTGCAACGACAGAAGAGCAAAAGGAAAAAAGTCCCAACATTCACTGACTTCAACCCCAGTTATTCCAATTAACCCCATGACTGTATCCATTTTCAGAACCAGAATCAGGCCCTCAACTACGAATTAAATAATCCAGTAGCATACTTGACAATTTGGCATTTTGATACCTCCTATAAGGAATAAGCAAAGGACAACAAGTAAACACCAAGTTACCTGGAAGGCATCATCTACCCGTAACTTTATTAAAACCGATTTCAGCTCCAGTCCAGAAATGGTGTATTAGGAGGTCACAGGTGACATTTGGGAAAAACACAAATTGCCTTGCCTTGGTTGACCTAGTTAAAATTAAAGGACTGCGGCTATCATTTTTTCGTCATTGCATGTATTAGTGTCAAGTCTCCCGTTACACTCTGTTAGCGCCTCGGAAGGCAGGCAGCAAGTTCTCGACGAGGATCTCCGGCAGCAGGGCCTCCCTCGGCCGCCCACCCCCGGGGCCCTGCAGGGGCGGGAGGGGGCCGGCTGCCACCGTCCAGGCTCAGCCCGCCTTCTGCCAGCGCCGGAGCGCTCCCGGCGGCCGCGCCGCCAAGGCTCCGCTTCCCGCGGGCACGGGAGGCACGGAAAAACCCCCACACCACCGAGCCCGGCCGCTCAAGGGCCGCCCAAGTTTCTCCCCCTCGGGGAAGGCGGTCTCACCGCCGGCTCCCTCCCGGAGGAGCAGGCTGCCCGCCCGGAGGTGCCCGGAGAGCAGGAATCGGAGGGCGGCGGGGCCCCGGAGCCCCGCACGGCTCCCCCGGCGCGGCGGGGGCCGCGGGCGCTCCC
>VZTG01001540.1:719168-812612 GCA_013397845.1 Melanocharis versteri
GGCGGCGGCGGCTAATCGCGGGCCCGGGGCTCTCCATCAGCCGTCGGGAAGGCGAACCGGAGGTCTGGGCGCGCCGGGCAAGTTGCGTGCGGCGAGCGGCGACCGGCATCCGCTCGCAAACGCCTGCAGCGGTCCTTGTACAGGTGCATTATTTCAGCCTGTTTAAATATGCCTTCGTTTTCTCTTCTCGCTAGGTTCCGGTTTCCCGTCCTCGACTGAAATCCGTCGCAGTCTTTCTCCATCCGTACTGTTCTCCGTTTTTCAACCCGGGGGTTTGTTTTGCCGTGTAAATCCGTTCATCCTCCAGATGCAATCATGCTGTTGTATCAGGTCTCCTCATTACACTGCCCTGATAAATCACTAGCATGACAAACCAGTGCCCCTGAGAGAAACACTCCATTACAAGGTAGGATAATCAGTTCTTCACTTGGAGTTCAAATGCCACCTGCCTTTTTTTTTCTTTTAGTTTTAATGAGAAAAAGAAAAGTGATTGACTTGTTAACAGCTTGAAACTAAGAGATCCCTCTCAAGTACCTGTAGAAAAAGCAGAACGAAAACCAAAGGTTTTCCTAGGGGTTAGCCACCTGCCTTTTAGCTGAGAGCTGTGGTTAGGATGCACACATCCATATAGCAGCCATAGGCCTCATTTTCCCTCTTTACCTGGGGGCATTTGAGTTCGTACCTCTTGTTCTCCCACAACGTTATTTTGATAACAAACTACAGTATCTCTGAAGCAGGAGAGGTTAGATTCTACTCTTGATACAGTTTCAACAGCTTTGTTGAGCTTAAACAATTTGTACTAATTAAATAATTTGTACTAATATTTCGCCAGGGCAGGAACTCAGCTGGGTTTGCTCCCAGTCATATGCGCAAACCACTAAATAAGGGAGTCACACCCACTTGTTTACATGCTATTCATGTATGTTTAAATAGTTTGTACAAAGTGGTATAGTTCCACACAGAAAGACTGCAAACGTGGCCTTTAGCAGGAGATGCCTGTTTAAATCAGAGATTCAGGCCCACCCTACGTAGCGTATTGCCTGGGTACTGAGTAACATGGGAAAAAAGCAGGTCAGAATTACACTGTAACTTAACTTTTCCCTGTTTCTTTTCCCACCAGCATTTTTCCCAGGTGTCTTTAATCATTAACAGATAATGGGAGCAGCCCCCTACAGCTTCCCTGTGGACCATCCATTCAGAAGGAGAAAACAGAGCTAGGCCTCCGTTAATATAGATGAAATGTCACCCACAGGAGAATTGTGCAGAACTGCAGTGATTTATTCCTATGCCGTCCAAAAAGTTTGGATTAATCCCACATCTCATTCCAAACCAAAATAACTTGGGTGGGGGGTATTAGAATTTTTGATTCTATGGCTACCTTCCTCATTTGATTATATTCCTCTTCCATCTTGTCTCCCTACTTTCAGACTTGCAGGATAATTCAGGTTGAGAGGAATCTCAGGAGATCATCAAATAAAACCCACTGCTCAGTTACAGCAGGCAGCTGAAGACTTTGTCAAGTTCAGAATGTCTCTGCAAACACAGATTCCATCATCTTCCCAGGCACCCTTTGCCGATTCTTTCCCTGCATATGCATAAGCTCAATTTTAAAACTGTCCCCACCCTATTTCCACAGTCACTCCAGTTTTTTTAAATTTGCAGCTAGGAGACAGCAACAACAATTCCATGAGATCAGTAGGAGCCTGGTAAGAGGCAGAGAGGAAGTCCAGTAGACTTGAAGAGGTAATTTTCCCTGGATTTATGGAAAGGGGAGAAGTAATCCTGTTGACACTTAATTTATAGTTATCTACAACTAATGAGCATTACGAAGGAAAAGCAAAATTTTAGCAGTGAGACAGCAGAAGAAAGAACTGGTAGAGCCAATAACTTATTTGCAGATGCCCTTTTTCCTCAATTGAACCAAATTCAGATTCAATGGAAACATTGCACCTCGAGGTGAAATCATTCAGGAAAGTTGCTGATGGGTAGAAGCTGGTCTCTTTATTCACTACCTCAGTATTTTGTGTGTCAATACAAATTTTTTCTGTTCGCTTTCTGTCACTGCAAGTCCTATCAGATCTCTGGACGGTGGCAGGTTTTAGGTGAAATTCCCGGAAACCTGAGAATAGCAGCAAGTTGTTTTTCTACTGCCCATTTACTCATCCCTCTGTGTCTGTGTGACACTTTGTCTGTAACAGAATTTATGTTCAGGCAGGCTGGCCTGCTGCTACAGCTTTCAGTTAAAAAGCACAGGAATTATCTAGTAGTTTTATCTTTCTGCAGCTGTTGTCTTTTTCCATCATACCTGACCTGCTGGTGTTGAAAGATGCCTCTTGTCTGAAAAGCTCTGATACTAACAAGAGAAACACTGATCTGTAGGATTTCAGAATAAAAAGGCAAAAATGCTCCTTTCCAATATGTGGTGAAAACTTCTGTACCTCAGATGTAGGCTGTGCTAGAAAAGCCATGTTTTGACCATATTTTTGGTTGTCATAGAAATTAGTTTATAGCTTCACAACTGTTTCTATTTCTAAGTAATTAGGGGATGCCACTGTAACACACTAGTACTTTTCTATAACAATATTTAGGAAGGACACAGATCAAAGTAATGTAGCCCTACACCACATTTTGTGTCCAAGGGATGCTGCTTGCACTACAGAGCCACCCTGAAATATAGTCTTGGAACTGTCAAGAGGCATTATTGTCATCAGTTCTTTGTAAATGAGTATGTGGCTGTAGGCAAATAATTCCAAACGGTGATGACAAGGGGCTACGGATATACAAACTAAGCAGTCTCGACACACTTCTTGTCCTACTCTTTCAAACTCTGAAGTCTGGTAGCTATTTTATTATCATTATCAATGTCTGGTGCTGTGTAGAAATTTCTGTTACTTCAGAATTGTTATTTGTAAGCAAAAATAATCTGTGGCAGTTACCTTTGAAAAGAAACCTGTCATGCAGTTCAATTGGTAGAAATAAATTCCCATAAACCATTTAAAATAAATTTCAGAACAGCTTTACATTTTATCTTCAAATAAGAAAAACGTTCAAGCACTCCACACTACTATCATGATGTTTTTCAAACTATCAAGCTTTTGGAACATGTCATAGTACTCAGCAAAGCTGCTTCTACCACTGTTTTGGGGACATCTCTACCACCTCAAAGCACTACAACCACACTTTAAATCTCGAACTTTCAGGCAATAGTTCTCTGCACAAATACTGCAGGGAATAGCAGAAAACAGATATTTACTAGCTAGCTACTACAAATCAGAAAACAAGGCCAACTTTTCTACTATCCTGATCAACAAAAGTGCAATCAGTTCCACACATCTATTAGAAAGGCAGTTAAATTTGGAAATCTAGGGTTTTTTTTTTTTTTGCCATTAGTTGCTCCTGATTATTTGCAGAAGCAGAATATCTGGTATACACAGTTTCCATACAAGTCAAGAGGAACCAGATCAATGAAGTTTGGAGTACAAATGAGCTAACACCATATACACCAGAGAACTTGGACTATTTTGGACACTTTCATGCTATGATCAGCCACTGAGTTGTTAACATTCAAGATCACAGACTCACAGAACTTTTAAAGTCCCAGAATTATTGAAGTGGGAAGGGACCTCTGCAGATTGTCTAGTCCAACCCTCTACTGAAAGCAGAGTCAGATACCACAGGTTGCTTAGAGCTGTGTCCAATTGGATTTTGCATATCTTCAAGGATGGAGACTCCACAGCCTCCCTCTGCAACCTGTTCCAGGGTCTGACCACCCTCACAATAAGTGGGTTTTTTACATTCAGATGGAATTTCATCAGAGAATCTGAGTTCAGTGACTAAAAATTCTGTTAGGCCTTGTTGCAGCAGTACAGTAGGAGCACATCCTGGAGAGTCAGTTGCATATTGAAGTTAAGTGAGAAGCACACCAAATGGTTATCCAGCCCATTTTCAAATAAGGCAACTGTCTGCCGTTCAAGCTCTCTTACTCTGTTACATAATTCCATGGGGCAACTTACCACCTATTATATACAAGCTCATTGTTTTGCATGATTTGCTGAAGCAAGAGCAAAGGCCTCCATCTGTCTCGGCTTCAGCAACACCATCAGCTGAGGCATCCTAAATACTGATACAAGCACTAAGCTGAGACAAATAACATTATCACAATGGTTTTTTTTCTCCCTTGCCTAAGGTCTTACCTTCTGTTTTCCTTGCATACAAAAGCTGGTCCAAGAAAGATTCCACCTTTTGAGATAGTATTAAAAACAGTCAACCCTGAATTAATTTACATGGGCAGGGAAAGAGTTACACAAGAATTCCAGAGAAGTGATTCTATCATCTTAAACCTTCTGTTGAGTAAATCTACTTGCAGTAGCCCTGTCTTTAGAACTCTGTCTT
This sequence comes from Melanocharis versteri, assembly GCA_013397845.1. NCBI lineage: Eukaryota > Metazoa > Chordata > Aves > Passeriformes > Melanocharitidae > Melanocharis > Melanocharis versteri. Next base: position 723,561 of record VZTG01001540.1, read on the forward strand.
TAGTTCTGTCTGCCCTTTCTCAAATTGTATGCTCATGTTTCCAGTGTGATGTTAATATTTGGTTTATGAACGCAGGAAACTTACCTGGAGTACACTGCTTTCTACATTTATTCCTAGCATGTCTGAGTACTTCTAGAATAAAGTAGCTAAAAAAATTAGAAAAGAGAAGCAGCCTGAAGTGATTTTTATGTTGAGGTTTACATCGAGCAGGCAGAAGACATGACTGCTCTTCAGAAGGCTTTAGCAAAGGTCTCAGGTATTGCTTCACCTATCACTAAACCAGGTGAAACTAGAGATCCCTGTCAGGTCTATCAATATACCAATTTATTGACCACACCCTAGTTTGCTACTTATCAAAGTGGGTTAGGTTAGAAACACAAGTATTTGGAGGTATTTAATCAAACCACTTTCAAAAATGAGGCTAAGAGCAATCACAGATACAGTGTGGGGTTTGGGGCTATGCTAAGCCCCAGTTAATGAGGCAGGGCAGCAATCTGTAGCTCGGGCAGTGCATCTCACTTAGCTTCTGCTGGAACTGACTGCACTGGGAGTACAGCACTTGTCCTGCCTTCTCGCTGTCAGACAAGAAGGCACCTGCAGTGCTGCCCCGTTTCAGTGGCAGCTTTGCTAGGTCAAGGGACTCCTTCACCCCCTTGACCATAAAAATCCTTTGAAAAGCGCTGCCCTCAATTCCACTGGTGCAGTCTTTCAAAAAGTCACTCTCTATTTCAGTTTGGGCAAGCCAAAATGGACCTGCAAAGACCTGTCATTGGAAGTGAGTGGGCCTGGCTCATTTCAACCCAGGCTGGGGAGCAGCCAGACAAGTTACACTGGCAGAACCTGGGAGGTGGAAATCTATGGGGGTGGTAATGAGCAGCCAAGGGTTCCCTAAGTGTTCTTCTGGTAGCCTAGCTACAGCCAGGACTAACTGTGTGTACACAGAAAACCAGTGTCCCTGAGCATCCTCTCTCATTCGTAGAGAGAGTTGGGTGGCTATGAGACGTACTTCATCCTGCTAAGGTTCTGAATCACCCTTTGAAATTGTAAAACCCACATCAACATAAGAAAGTGATTAATAAATCTGGATTATTATTCCTCTGATAGTATAGAGAAGCATTTCCATCAAAGTTCTCTGAAATACTACATCTGATTGACAAAAATAGGGAAATGGGTTTTTTTAAACTTTAAAATTAATCAATTTTAAGACAAGTTTAGGTTAATGGTAGGTCCTCTCCTAACATACAATGAGAAAAAAATCAAACTGGTGAGTTGTTTCTGTCCCACAGCATTAAACCCTGCTGTCAATAATCAATAAGAATTTAACTGTTGGGACTATTACTAGAAAAAGCCAAATTACATCAGCTAAAATTTAATAGTCATTAAAAAATTTTGCAAATGTGGTGTGTATACATTTATGTTCCTAAAATGTAAGTGGGTTTTTTTGGTGTAGACATTGTATAAAGTTCATCTTAATTGAAAATGTAAAGAATGCACCTTGACTAATGAGAAAATGCTGCTACAACACGGGAACAATGTTTCTGAGCTTGTCATTTAATGACACTTTGAGCAGCTCAAGTCAATGCTCCTAATGTTCTGTTGAGATTCTGGATCAGCTAAACAAAACAAGCAGTTTCTCTGCACCTCCTATTACCAGCTCTTTTCAGTCTTTGCTTAGAGTTTCTCTGCAATCAGTTCACCTGTCTCAAACTAGGAAAGTAGAGAGAATGCGAAAGAGCACAAACTGTAGCTGCTCTGCTCTGTCTCAGAGCTCCTGAATTTGCAGGAATTAAATTTCCCTTTTCTTTCCTTTACACTGAGGCTGCATCTGCTTCTGAGTAAGAATCTGCTGTTAGATGTTAAATAGGAATCAGTCTTTTGTAAGGCTGCACTAGGGATGTAGAGGTTAGTTTAGTGGCTATTTTGTAGCAAGGAAGTAGTGTAAATATATAATAAGTATTTCCATTTTCCTTGCATATGTTTTCCTGGGCTAACTGTGCTTATCAGTTTTTGTGTTTATTTAATGAAAACTATATCAATAAATTATTGATTCAGCTGACAGGAAGAAAAAGACAATGCAATGGGGAACGTTGTCAAATGAGGCCTCTAAATAGACAGGGTAATTTAAACGGGAAATCCTAAATCAACTGCTAGATAACGTAGTAAGTAAACATATTAACCTGTAAGTGAACATATCAACCAGACACAAATTATGTCATAAATTATGTTTGTTGATGTATCAAAGTCTAGTCATAGCACTCAAGGAACAGTTAAGGAAACCCAGGAAATAAAGATAATGGATAATTTTATGGAGTTTATAAATTGCAGCTTCTAAAGTTTTATTTTAAAAAAAAAAAAATTCAGAGTGCTGCTTTAGAATCATCATTGAAAACCATTACTGCAGGAATGCATGGTTCTGTATAGTAAACCGTACACAGTCATTGCACTGAAAAAGCATTTGTTGGTGAAATTTTGTCACTATTAAAATACCCCAAACAAAAAACCCTGTATATTCATGCAGGCATGGTAAAGTCTAATAAGATACATTTATAACAATTTTGGCATTTTAGATATGGCTGTATTTACAAACCTTTTTTTCTTTACAGCATGCTTGCACACATTGTTTAGTTTTTTAGTTACGTGCAGATCTTTTTTTTCCAGAATTAGTCTTATAATTATCCCTTCTAATAAAAACATATATGAGAATATAATTAGTCCATCCTTTTTCAGCGACATGTTGTTCCTAATACCCTGAGATAAGTAAAACCAAAAAAAAACTGAAACAAGCATCATCGCCCCCCCCCAAACCCACAAAACTTGACATCACGCATTGACTTCAGACCCAGGAGACATCATTGGTGGGATTTCCCAAAGATTCGATGTTAACTATCTGCTGCCACTGAAACACTGAAACCATTACCTTTGATGGAAGCAAAGTGGGGCCAAAGCTGAGCCCTTCAATTAAGCTTTTCCCTGACATCTGCTAAGACGTAAATCAGTTGGAAATATGAATGACACTTAAAACATTTAAAAACCTGCCTGACTTATTCTGTAAAGGCTTTGAAACTAACAGAACTAAAAAGAACCCAATCCTCCTGAAAATTAATCTTGCTTCTTCTATTCCCCAAATGTTAAACTCTTATCCATTGCAGGCATTGTTATCCTAGGGGAACTTGTGCAGCTGGGTGAACAGTGGAAGTCAGAAAATACAGCAACAAGTGTTTTCGGTGACGAGCTGAAGGGATCCTGTACTTGCTAATTTAGACACCTGGAATTTAAACTCTGGAGAACTTTAGTGAGAGAGAGTTACCTGGAGTAGACTGACAATCTCTTTTTTATTTGTTCATTTTTGTTTAACAAACAGGTACCACAGCTGAGACAATGTACCTGGTGTGGGCTTTATTGATGCAACAATGCTAAAGTCAGAGCTTTCTAACTGAACATTACAGAGGCCTACAACATATATCAACATAAATCATACTGCCACATTATAGAGCTGGTTTTTTTCCAGTGTGGTGATGATGTAAAGCCTTAAGAGATGTTTCTGGCATGCTCTAGTAGGTGAAGCAATCACCCCCATGGGGATCAGCTTTGTATGTACAACCGCTGTGTCTCCTGGGTTTAATTTCCTTAATCCTAATTGCCAGCAGAAGTTGTGATGATTGATTTTGAGGGTTCACAGTGCAGTTTCCAACAAGGATGTTAAAGTATTAAAAGAAGTTGGTAAACTGAGCCTAGCCGTACTGATTAAGAGAATTTCTTCTTGTGAGAAGAAATCAAAGCTGCTGGAGTGCAGTATGCTAATGGATTCTGAAAGCACTTCCACATTGCACTTTGTAAAGTCAAACTGCCTCAGTGTTTTGCTATAGTACCTCTGTATGCCAGAGACATGTATTTGAAGAGGAGGGGAGGTGAGATTGTTCAGATATACTGGGTGTCATTTATCTTTAAAACTTCCCTTAAATTAGGATATAAACTTGATTTTATATTTAAACATGCAATTATTTATATATGCACATCTATACAAAATGTACAACATGTAATAAAAATGTAAAATAATATACATTACCCCATATTTATTGTATGTTTTGTAATATATGCTGCATGTTACATACTGTACTTTAGGTACAGAATAAGATATACGCTAAAAGTTACATTGTTGATTTAAGGTTTCTCTGGCTTCTAAACTGAAAGTTTGTCTTAGAAAGGAAATTAATGGGGTCACAGCTTCAAGCCCACCTCTGCAGCTCTCTCTGCTTCTTTGTTTCCCTTTAAATACTTTATTTGCAACTATGTATGCAGCTAGATCATGACAAAGAAATTTGCTATTATCACTGTTACCTTGTAAAGCAGAGGTAATACCTCTGTTTTGGAATCAGTGTGCCTGAACAATGGTGTAACACGCAGCATATCCTTCATGCTTCAGCAGGAAGCATCCAGCTTTCAGTCAGCTCTGCTTGTTAGCCCAATGTAACACTCCTCATTATATGGGGAACACAGAGATGTGCTCTCCACCACTGACTAAAAACATTGCCAGGTTTGACCATTACACTGTGAGACATGGAGAAGTGATGCATATGAAGAATGAAATCCTATCCTTATTAAAACTAAGGGAAAAAGACACCCAACCTTTCATTGAATTATTTAGGCTCAAATTTTCAAAGCACGAGATACAGAATTATTATCCTTTTGTCTTTGGAGAAGATTGTTGCAGTGGTGAGTTCAGACACATCCATGAGACATATCAAGACATGAAAAGACCTGTAGTGTTTGCCCTTGAAATGATACACATCCTCAGGACAAATGCAATACAACCATCATAGCTGAGAAATAAGTATCTTTCTTGAGAGCTTGCATCTGTATCTAAAAGTGAACATCACAGCATGGAAAGTTGCAATCCCTTTATCCCGTGCAGAACTTATGAAATTTTTGGGTGGAGTCATGTCGGGTTCCTGCACTATGTGTGGTCAGAGGAAGGTAGCACTAGGAGTTACAGTCAGCATGCTCTAAGGTTTTGGCTTGCCTAACACCTAACCAGTGCTGATGGTAATTCCAGCTCCACTTTGGCACCCAGGCACTCAACATTTTAAGAGGGATGTCTCCTCTCTTCAGGACATGTGGCAGAAATGTGTTTTTAAGAACAGACGCTGATTGACAAACTTGAAATCAGTGGTCTTTTAGCTGTGTTTTCTGAACATCTGCCACCTGTTGGAGCTGCAACTGCCAGTAATTTATCAGCACTACAGAAAGGAAAAAAGTCTTTGAGTTCCACCCAGTTTAAAAGAAGATGTGATCCTAGGCTTCAGAGCCTTAGGTCCATTACCCAGTATGGGGGGAGATCTAGGTTTTTAGTTTCTGCTCCAAGAACTCTTCATGAATTTTCTTCACTGGATGTTTCTTATAAAATGCAAAAATTGTCAAAGCAGGGCTTGGATCCCAGATGTTTCTCTAAGGCCAACTAGACTTCCTGACTATGTTCCCTCTTTTGTCTCGGGGAGATAGAGAAATGTCACAGTTTTACTAATTTGGCTGGTGCAGATGTGACGTAGGTGCTGAGATTCACATACACTTTCAGAAGAAATCTGAAAGATTTGTTTCAGATTTTCATTTTAGACTTTGACATATCTTATCCAAGTTTGGGGCCTGAAATAACTGATTTTTTATTTTATTTTTATGGGTGTATCAGTATTTGATTTGATGCACATCAGCTGGATTTAGCCAATGTCACACAATATGGATGAAATATCAGAGAACAGAAAAATGAGACAAACACGATCTCATGGCTGAAAGCTGAAGTCAACAAAACCAGTTAATAATAAGGATTAGCTCACTTATGGAGCAGATAACTGAAGAGTGTGCTCCAGTTTCAAAATTAAGAAGAGAAGCTTTGCCAGAATATATTTGTAGCTAAGTTACTGGATTGAAGGACAAGAATGGGAAGATGAATTCCCATAGCTCAGTGCTAAGATTAATTTAAACTTTTATGGACAATGCCCTGCTGAAAGTCTAAGACCTTTGTGCTTTTCTGAGGAGACACAACTTGCTCATTCTCCCTGTGTCTGGAATTGTTTTTCAGGTCTCTTATGGTTTAACCTGTGCTGTTGTCAGCCTTTACTCTGGATGGGTGAGTCAGCTCCAAACCATAAACAGTGTAGCCATGGTTAGTAAGCCTGAGCTACTAAGCCTTTGCTGATAGCGTGGGCACAACAAGTTGTGCCTGCTTGGAGCACAACCAAAGCAAGCTCACATCTGCTTTAAAAAAAGAAAAAAAAGTTAACATATCCACTCTGTTCTTTTCCTGCTTCCTCCCCCTGCCTTTCTCTTTCCCTCTCCCTTTCTCTTTCTCTCTGTCCCACCCACCCACATCCACAAGAATACTCACAGAAACTCCACCTATTTAAGCCCTCCACCCAGATAGTTCGAATTCCTGAGTGGGATCTCACAGGGCACATGTTTGTTTAGAGTGGTAACCTGTGATGGTGTTTTGGTATGAGGCCCCTTGTGCAGTTCCTTACTATGAACTTGAACAAAGAGCAGTTGTTATATTCACCCCTTTCAGGGGGGTTTTACCCAACCTATGAAGTGTTCATTTTTGCCTTCTACAGCCGACTGAGCCCAGAAAAGGGTAATGTAAGTCATGGAAGGGAAGCCACAATGCTGAGTTTCAAACACTTTTTGGGGAGGTCTCCATCCAGAGGGAACAGACTCACCCTAAGTTTCACCTAGGCCACGATGGCAGGATGTCAGTGTCCCACCTCTCATGGTACAGATTCTGGCTGCAGAAATATCAGTAGCAGCCCTGCTTTTTATTGACAGTAGCAGCCAATGATATATAAATTTTGAGTGACTTTTTATGGCTACAGGACCTGGGTTCCACGGGCTTTTCTTGTGTGCGAAATAAGAAACAAGTTACTCTTTCCCTAAATTTTCTTTTAATCTCTTTTCTTTCACTAGGTAGGCACTAATTGTGTTGTACATCATCTTCTGCCATTTTTCTGGCACAAGCAACATGCTGGCACAAGTCAGTGGAAATTCAACATTCATTAGGGCTTGATTGTATTGCCTGTGCATCACCTCTCTCTTTTTTTTTTTTTCCTAAGGTGACTGTTTTCAAGAATAAGACTAACAGTCTTACAACAGGAAGCTCTCCATTTTAGACATCTAGGCTACATAAGCTGCATCTGGGCTATCATTGCCTTGGATTCCTGGGATTTAGTTTTTCTGAGATTTGGGGATTTTTACCAGTGGGTTTTGAAAAGCATCAAGAATCTTAGTCACCTATACACTTACAGGAGGACTGTGTTCCCAGAGAAGCAGTGCTTTTTGACAGAACAACTATGAAAAATGCTGAGAAGTAGAAGGATCATCACAGAACGCACACCTTTCTCTTTTTTAAATGTGTAATCCTTACAGGGGATTACTGGTGGGTGAATATTAGAGCGGGTCTGCCTTCTATCTTGAAAGCTTGTTTCTCAGGCAAAGCTGTCTTCTGGCAAATTAAAGGAAATTGAGTTTCTCAGGATTCCATTTCCCCCTGCAGAGGAGAAACTGATATAAGAGAAAGCAAGCTCACTTATTTCTCTGAATTCTTCCTCTAGATATGTGCGTGTATTTGTGTGTAATATTTTTATCCTGGTGGCGAAACCCAAACACATCAGGTGCAGACCCCAGCATTTTCTTTTCTCATATTAACTGTGCCCAAGGAAACATCAGGAAGGTAAAGATGGTTCTCCCTCATTCACTTATTCCTGCTGCAGGCTGGATGCCACAGGTCCTGGAGGTTCATCCACGTGCTCTGTACATCGGTTAAATGTGAGAGAAATAAAAGTGTCACTGTTCTATTTGGAAGATACTTACATAGGTCCACTATTACAGCACAGTCATAGTCTTTAACAAATATATTATCCATAAATTCATTGCAGTCAGGCAGTGGTGTTCCCATTTAAGAAAAGGGAACAGAAGGAAAGTGTAAATGACTTGCCCAACATTACATACATCCATGGTCATGGAAAATGACATTTGTTCCCTGGCAGAGCAAGGTTTGATTTATTTTCACAAGCTAAAATAGTGCATCAATTCACTTAATAAGCCCCAAATTGCCCCTTAGCCCTTTAATCTCTAGATCAGTACCTTGTTATGGTGGAATTAATTATCATACAGTACCTATACCAAATATGGATTTCTCATGTCTGCCAAGTAGATATAAAAATTTCACAGTATTTGGGCTAAAATGGACAATTAAGATTAGCAGATGGAGTGCAGAATTCCTCACTTTCAAGATAAGTTTTGGAGCTTGGAAGTCAGTCCAAAAAAAATCATGTCTCACATGATCTTACCTGCTGCAGAAGGTGAGAATTCCATTCCTATATCTTCTGCAAGCTAATTTCCTGCTCCTGCTTGACATCCTAAACCTTCACAGCCTGCACTTTAGGGCCATGCTATGCTGTGAGGAGGGAGAATCCAATTAATTATGTCCTGCCTCGCATTCAGCTTTCAGCAACCAATTATTAGACAAAACCTGGTTGAAGCCCTCATTTGATTTAGGAGGCTTGAGTGTCTTGGCATTCATCAGGATTTACTGATGTTGATAAATTGCTCTTCTCTGTCATGGCTCCAAATAGATATATCAGGTTTGTCCAAGGCTTCTTGCCGAGCCTTGATCTAAATGGTTTTTCATCTAAGAGTATGGAGCAGTTGTTCTTTTATCTGGAACTGAGATATGGAGGTCAGAAGTAATGAAACTGGCATTTGTCTAATTATGAATTCCATTATTATTTTCTATCTTCAAGCAGCTAGGGGTAAATCCACATGAGTCTGCTTCAGTAAAACTCTCCTGAACTAGCATAGTGAGATAAATTAAAAGTAGCGTGAGCCAAGTATGTCCTAGCATATCTTTATGTGCAATACCTAAGAGAGCCTAGGTTGCAATCTGGAGACATGCTGAGTTGGCCCGAGTGCAGCAGGATTGAAAGAGATGGGTAAGGAGTGTATTCCCTGTGCAGTTTGGGATGCTGCCTCCTGCCCCCCAGCCAGCACCTGTTTCTGTTAGCTTCCCTTTGAAGAGTGGTCAGAGGAGTAACATGCAGACAGACGCACAGAGCTACCTGGTAGTAAAGCATGGACTGGTTGTACCATTTGGTTGAGTTAAATTTCAAGACAATTGACAGGATGCTCAAAGACCTGGGGCATTACTACTACATTTTAAGGCAGAGGAAAACCAAAGAGGGGAAAAAATTAATAGAATACTTTAATTTTTCTTCCTCTCAGCCTCCTGTGTTCTGATCTAGGAGCCTTGCAAAATACTTCCACTTGCTTTTCAGATTAGTGCTTGAGACCATACCTCAATGGGCAGAAGTCTGCTCTTTCTCACACGTGTACTGGACTGGAATTACTTGGGGTATTTTTCCTAGATTTGTTCTAAGTTCTTGTGAGTCACTATATTACTTGACAGCTGAATTTAATGCATCTGATTGTTAAGTTCCCTAGCTGCTAATCTTCAAAGATCGCTTGCTGACAAATACCATGTAATGTGTGTAATAGAATTGCTGCACATTTATGTTAAATAGCTCTGAGGTTTTTTTGTTAATGCCAGGTAATTCAGGCTAAATTCTTTTTCAATACAACCAATTATAAAATATAATCTGTTTTGACTACTTCCATGCCATGTAATGTTCAAGTTTGTGCCAGTTTTATACCAAAAGCTACAGAAAGGGACTTTTATGAACCTTCGAATTCCAGTGGATTGCCTTGTACAATTGTGCTTGTAATCTGAGTGTCTTTTTGAAGGAGTGGGGTTTTAAATGCTCATCACAATAATTAGAGTATTCCTCATGGATGTAGCTTTGTGTTTATAAAAAGAGAGTCTGTTTTTTCACAAATAGTACTTGCTATCCTTTATTTCCTACGTAGCTGTTTTAAAAGTTTTTTCTCTAATCAAGAATTAGAAAGGATGCAAAGATTTACCCATCACAAGTGAAAACCAGAGAATAGTGAGCTTATAATATTGTGGAAAAACAGAGACACGGTTTTGTTAACAAAAAAACAGTAAGTATTTTAAAATACTCACCCCTGTAAATTTTGCAACCCAAATACTGTAGTGAATATTGCTAAAATATTCACAAGTATAAGAAGGGCTTAAACTCATGAAAAGTGATTACCTGAAAAGTGTCATGACTGTACAGCTCAATAGTCTGTGAGCAACTTTCCTGCTGCAGAAATTCCTGTTTCTGGCATGGAAGTGGCCCTCCTTCCTTCCATCACTGCACACCACCTGCTAGGGGAGATTCACCTCCACCTCCACCAGACTTTTGCCTCGGCCAGGCTTGTGGAAATCAGGTAATCTTTTGGCACTGAGCATCTGTGTATCACCTTAAGCTTTCTTATGTCAAAATGTCAGTAGCACTTGTTACTTTTATACTGCTTAATATTGGTATTACTGTTCTTTTATATGTCAGCCTGAAGATTTAAGAGTATCATAAAGTGGTTCAGATGTCAAGGTGTTTCATTACTATCTAATACTTCAGTGCAATTTTCTCTGTTCTCCTTAGCCTTACAGTAAAAGCTGACATATTTGTTCAGAAATAATTTATTAATTTATATATCTGATTAATAACAAATCAGGACATACATTAATAAAGAAGATATGTTGGACCTAGTGATTAAATAACCAAATGAAAGCCAATACCTAATTGCATTATTTCCTCTTAGAATCATATTTTCAGTAGTAAATTTTTGTATGGACAGAGGAAAAGCCATTCTTGGCTTGAAGGAAGACATGTTAAATTTCTAATCTCTTATTGACTGCTTAACTAAGAATATAAGAAAGTAGGGTTAATCAGGAAAACTCAGAGTGAAGAAAGCAATTGTGAGGTTTTTCTATGCAAATTTAAGTGAACTGTAAAGTTTTAGACAGATATATGTATGTTCATTAGCACATCAACTTATCTTTAGTAGATACCCTTCTATGAACATACACCACCTTATATGCACTACCTTTTCTAGAGGTCTCCAGAAACTATCACATTCTGTACAAAATCTAATATACAGTTTAAGGCAGGTATTCAGACCAGCACTTCATTTTGAGTGAGCATTGTCTTTTGTACTTAATTTATAAAAGACTGTTGAGGGATAATACTAATTATTAGCTAGCAAGTGAATCTCACTACTATTAATTATCAGTGAACCAAAATCTAAGTGACATAATTATCTTGAAAAATGTCTGCACTAAGAACAAGCCACACTGTATCATATCAAAGGCCCCAGTAACCAGTATCCTGTCTCCAGCCTGTTAATAGGTAGCAGAGAGAATCCACAACCTCTTTAGCACTAAAATTGGTGCAATAGTTTGTTTCAGAAGCAACTGGTTAAAGCAGGGCAGCAGTTTGATAAATTTCCTTTAACAGCAGTTATGTGCGGTGTAGAAGCTACTTCTGAGATAACTGTCTAGGCTCCCTATGCAAAATTAGTCATTGGAAGGGCCAGGAATATTTATTTCTGGTTTGCAGCCTTAAAATGTCTGCTTCTCTTCAGGAACTCGAAGAGCAACCTGCAGTGACTATCTCAGACAGAGACATTTACATGACTCCCTCCACAGGACCTTGTATTTTAAAACAAATGTCTGTACATGCAGGTAGGACAAGAGAGCCGGGGGCACTGCATTCATCTTCTCTGCAAACAAATGCAAGGGGGCTGCCTCAGGTGAAACAACTGCATTCAGACTCATCCATCTGGACACGTAAACCATAGCCAGAACTAACAAAGCTCATAACCTTTTAGGCTAAGAGAGTTCACCACGGAGCTCACTGTTTTCTGGAAAAGACTGGTGATGAAATGGAAGGATTAACGAAAGTGATCTCTACATGCAGTGAGGATTTTGAATGGGCAAAGTTTCATAAGCTGAGAAAACTGTATAGTGAGTCAGGATGGACTGAAGTGCTTAGAGAAGTGAATGCTCGAACTGGATTTTTCTGAAGTCAAAACTGCAAAAAATAGTATGGATTTTTTAACCAGGAACTATTGTGAAAATGTTCAGATTCAAGGTGGACAATTAACCACATCAAAAGTATATCAGAAAAAAAAGTAGACACTCTTAGTGAAGTACAAAAAGAGATTGAACAGTTTCCTGGATACCAAAAAGTGTAGACTAAATTAAAAATTGCTGGATGTTCAGATGAATAAGATCTGGTAAAGGCAATTAAAATAGTAGATTTAACATATATCCTTAAAAACAAAAAGAGAAACAGAAAAGAAAGCAGCAGATCTTATGTAGTAAAGCTGATCTTACTTGCTTTTTTGCCAGTATGTCTGGGATAAATGGAACAAAATGTGGCTTGTGTTCACCAGAAGTGGATTATATGATGACAACACAATTTTTTGAGGACAAAAATATTTTCTCTGTGTTATCTTTCTCTTGAAATGCAATAGCTTTAATCCACTTGGATGTTGTTTACTCACTTTCTATTCCTCACAGAGAATCATCAGTTTATGAAGAGGGGCTATGTATAAAAAGGGAAAAGAGGATAGTTAGAACACAGATCACAGGAGTTTGTGTTGAAAACAGTCATAATACCAGAGGGAGGTATGTGGCAAATTTCCTCCAGGAGCAGTTCTTGTCCGTATCAATATCTAATTTAATATTTTCATGTAGTATGTATTTTCATGGGAAAATGTGCATATCCTAATGAAAGATGATGATGATGATGATGATGATGATGATGATGATGATGATGATGATGCAAAATTGAGAGGCAACATTAACATAGAAAAGGATTTGGATATTGACAGTATGAAACAGAATCCAAGGATATAAAAGAGAACTGGAGAAGAGTTTGAGGGTGGAATGGCACGTAAAAATACAACATGCAAAACAACAGGCTTGGGAACAAAGAACAGGAATCTCTGCTGTTACATAGGTGTTCATCAGATGACCTCAGGACTATGTGGTACATAAATGAATTGCCCCAAAGAATGGGGCAATTCTGGTGATCGTTTGACCCTGAAGTTTTTCCCTCCAGACAGTTGCCAGGCTTCCCTTCCTTGACCATTCACATTCTTCCAACTCCAGCCCAGGAGGCTCAAGACATCCTCAAACTCCACTGGGCTGCACCAAGTCCCAGAACAGACAATAGGTACTTTCTCAATCATGTTATAAAATCAACACTCTGGTGAGCTCTATTCAGCATAATCCTTACACTTTGAGGTAAAACCTCATCCTACCACAGACGCACGCACACAGCGTTACAATGGCGATGTTTCAGGCTCACAGTGTCACTGTGTGTCCCCATGCAGACCCAGCTCAGGTGCTGTGCGGTGTGTGCACGAGCAGCCTGGCCTTGAGGAGGTTCACTGGGCAGCCTGGATGCTCTGCACCGCTGATCTGAAGGTTCTCTGGGAGGATGCCTGCAGACACAAGCATGGACACAAGCTGCCTGTGGACATTCAGGACCAGCACTTACTACCTTGCTATGATCTAGACAGCTTTTCTAGTTGTGACCAGAACACACGAATTCCTTTCCTGATCTTTGTGATGCAAACTCTCAAAGCACCTCTTGCAGCTACCATGGGGACATAGTCCTTTTTCGTTTGGCTATCCTAGGAAAGTGGGACAGTTTTTAAAATCCTAAGTAAACAATTTGAGGCCCCTTTACCAATCTAAAGGAATGTCTTGCTAAATAAGAGAGGAGTGGGACCACTGACTTTTAGCCAGTTACTTTGATATCATACTTAGGTCAAAAGAAAGAGATAAGTTATTAATTCCAGTTGTAAAGCAGATGTCGCAGTTGCAAGGGTGTATAGAAACAAAAAACTACTGTCTGATCTGCTGGTACCTAATCAACACCTAAAAAAAAAAATCTCTTGTCTACAGTCTGCTTTGCAGACACACGGGGTCTCGTAGACACACCTCTACTCTGGCAAACACATGGAGCCAGGGAGTGAGCTTTAACACCAAACCCCATGGCTGTCCTATTAAAATTTTAGGGAAACTAAGGAGAAGATACATATGGGGATATGTAATTGTCAGCTTACCCCCGGCTCTGCATTTGACCACTCTATCTCATTCTCTGTGAGATAAAAACCCATATGTAGTTTTTGGAGTAGCTCAATCCAGGAATCAATCTAGCAGTCAGTTAGGATGAGACTATCAAGTTTAAATCCCACAAAGTCCTCTAATAGGCTTTGGACCCTTCTGCTTCCTAGAGAACATGATGCAAACCCTCCAGTTTCATACTCCAATGGCATGAAAGTGACAGGCTGACTTATAGTCCTGAAGTTATTTCAGAGACTTTGAGATTAAAATTTTAAAAAAGACACAGGATAATAGTTATGTCATGGGATCTTGTGGGTAAGATATAAGATACAGAAGAGACTCGATGCCAAGCAGTCTGCAGCTTGTATATGATTGATTTCTCTAGAAGGGACTGGACCTAAGCAATGGGGACTTTTGCTATTTTGCTAATCCATAATATCTATCCTCAAGGTCAAGCACTGGTCACAGTCCCTTTTTTACCAGCATAGATGTAACCCTCTCTTCACTGATTAATTCTCTTTGTTCTTCTCACATGCTGTGTTCCACAGTGGGAACCACCTGCTAGTACACCATCCTAACTCCTACAGCCACTGTTTCTTTAGGAGTTTCCAGGGAATCCATTCAGATTCAGAAATCCTGACCAAACATTACTTAGTTATACAAGAGATGATCTTCCTCCTGTTGATTTAGGAATAGAGTCACCTTTTCAAGGTTGGAAATATCACACTGCCAGAGCAGGTGTCATCCATACTAGGCTGACTTTGACTTCACACGTAGTAAAACATCTTCCTTTTTCATGACTCTGTGGCATACATTTCAGTGTGAAGTGTCTCCATCTACTGAGCTTCTATTTTATGTCAACCTGTAAATAGGATAATGTACTTCTTACAAACATTTACATGAGTTTAATACCCCATTCTTTACAAATTCTTGACTGACACAGGAAAATAATATTATCTACCATTTTGATGGTAGATAATAATGAGTTTGAGGTTCTTTTTTTATGAGAGGAGACAAAAAAGTTTGGCTTACCTAGCTTAGCAAATTAAGAACTGTACCATAATTCAGGTTGGAAGAGATCTCTGGAGGTCACCCAGTTCAACCATCAGGCAGACCTAATTCAAAATTAGATTGAGTTGGTCGGGTTTTTGTCCACTTGCACTGAAAGTATCTCCAGGAACTGAGATTCCACTGCCACTTCGGGCAACTTGGTTTGGCACTTGGCCATTCTCCTGTGTATTTCTGGGAGATTTTTCTCCTTTTATCCAGTCAGATTTTCTTTGTAGCTCTTTGTGCCTGTTGCCTCTTGTCTTTATTTCTGACAATGCTGAAGAAAACTCTGTCTTCTCTATAAGCCCCTGGTGATTCCCTAAGTCTTTCTTTTGCTTAACAAACCCACATATCTCAGCCTGTCCTCTGTGTTGAACTCAAAGATACAGAATGTCCCTTTCCCCCCTCGGTTTTGATTTTTGTAGCATCAGTTTTAGCATTTTTGGCTAGGAGAAAATTTTCCAGTATTATCTTAATAAGTTTCAATCTGCAGTGACCTCACCAGTGTGGACAGGAGAGGTCTGAGGATTTAGGGAACATATGTGATGTCATTATTTGGAACAAGAATCATACATTTAAGCTGTAATTAATTCTAACCAAATACATGTAAAAGTTTCCCAGTCTGAGGCATTCAGAGATAAATTTAGAAAAACATTTATGGCTTCTAGGATGGCTAGATGCAATCAGGTCTGGTTTTCAAGAGTAGAAACTGTACAAATATGAGTATAAGGAATGTACATTAACAAAACAAAATCATAAAACAAAAACAAAACCAAAACAAAAACGCCAAACAAACAAAAAAAGGGAAAAAAAGAAGAACTGTAGCATCTCAGTACAGTCCTAGAAGCTGATGCTTCACAGAAATTCTTCAGCTTTGGCAATGGGTACACATAAGCCTGAGAAGAGGAGAAGAGATTGTTGAGTGTTTCTTTCTGTGCTCTTGCAGAAATGAAGTGGTTTATTCTGTTTACTCCTAGGATCACTGTATTGTTTTGCTGGTAATTATGGAAGGAAAAGAGAGAAATGAAAACTGACAGGGGTCTCTGAGACCATGGATTATACCTGGGGTCCAGAATGAGCCATGCAGCCTGCATACTGCATGTCCTGCACTAATTCTAAAATGAAATGTGTGAAATTCAGACCAGGTGATTAAAATTCAAAAGCCCTTGCTGAAGTGGAGAGAAACAGACAGAAAGGTTTCGCTGGGATGAATTTCTACCTCTTGGCTATTGCTGCCCACTTTTCTTGGGAAGCTCAGCCTTTGCTAAGCAAAGCCTTAATGAAATGCTCAGTGTTACTGTGTTGAACATCCTCTAGCAGCACATTTGGTTTGCCATCAAAAGGAAAATAATTCAGCTAGTGAGCCGTACAGAGCTATTGCCCGCTCTAAAATTGCAGTTATGCTTACTGTGTCCTCTTGACACTTATGATGAGATCATAGAGACTCTACGTCTGTTTACAAATACCTTCATTTTGAATTAAAGGCATTGGTGCTGCTAATGTTTTGGGCTCGTTGCAGATATAATCACGTCTTTTTTTCATGCCTAAGCTGATCAATTGGAAGCTAACCTTGGTGACCAGGTTCTCTAAGGTGATCAGCATAATGGACCCTTGTTAGCAGCATGAATTTCAGGAGCATATTGCATTCATGTAACGCTGTTAATGTGGATCAGATTGTACAATTAGGTTCTATGATTTTTAGAGACCCAGATATTGTCAGTAGGAAAAATGCATTTCTCTTTTCAAGCAAAAAGAATACTGCTGGCTTGTTCTGAATAGATCCCATTGAACCACCTTGTTAGCATCTCTTAATGACTTCCCTGCTTCTTTTGACTCCTACCATGAATATCTTTTTCCTAAAGAAAAAATGAGTAGTATTATTTTACAGCCGATTCCTGCTTTACATTGGGAAGATGAAGATTTATTACACAGTAGAATCTCAGTATCTGAAAACCTGTGACCCAAACTTCTCCCTCTAACAAACTGCTTCTTCCACTATTCCATTTTCGTATTGATTTTCATTTAGCTGAAAATCCTGGATGTCACCTAACTGAATCAGACAACCAGGATTTCATGGCAAAGCAATGGTGCCCTAGTAATCTATAACATGTTAGAGTATTCTTTCTAGAGCGACATAAGAAAAAACCCACGAACTTGTATCTCTGTGTCATGGTACTGTCATACTGTGCATATTCTCATGTTCTATTGCATTAATTGACTTAGGAAAGTTTTAAAAAAGAAGAAAAATAAAACAATTTATGAACCGATTTGTGAAATACATATTTAGAGTTACTCAGAAAGACAAGATGAACTCCCAAAACATAATTATGTTTTCGTAGCTTGTTCAGCTTAAGGAGCAATTTGAGTTCAGTGGGACTTTAATTTATTCCTGAATTGTTTGCTCATCATTTGATATTACATGGCCAAGTAATATGTTATTCTCTGCTGTTTTCAAAATGTGAGATTATAGCTTAATATATACAGAATGAAAAGGCTCTGTCAAGTCTTTGTTCTCTTGTCAGTATGACCAGCAAAGAAAGGAAGAAATCCACAGCACAATTAATCATGCCAGGCAGTAAGACAGTAAACCATTTCCTCTCTGGTTTTGCCTTTTTCCAGCACTGTACCTACATTTTGAATCACGATAATTCTTTTTACTTATTATTTGCTGTCAAGTTCTAGTCACTGGCTTCTTCCTCATCACTGTTTTGTATTCTTGACTTCTTGTCTTACGGAATTCCTGAAGACAAGACAGCAGTAGAAACACATCACATGAGTTCACCAATGACTGATGCAATGTACTAGACACTTGTTAATTAAAATAATTAAGGAAACCATTAAGGAAACATTTTTAAGACCCTTGCTTTTGTAAATGATGTACTGCAGATCCAATGACAAATACAGGCAGATCATTTTTCTTACAGAGGATTCTGTCCTCTATTTTCTCTGAGCATACTTTTCAGCTGTAAACTTGGGCCAGGCTCTGTCCAGCTTTTCACCCACTGAAATGATTCTTTATTTATTTTACAAATGGCTAACAAAAAAATTACAAGTATTGTGCTGCTCTTTGCTCGGGAGTGTCAGTCCTCCAGCCACACCCTCAATGCTGTATATCCCTCCCAGCAGCACAGTTGATATTTAACAAGTATTACAGAATGATAGAGGATGTTCACCCACTCATTCTCAAAATGCTTTTGGGAATAATGTGCTCCACTTGACAGGGCATTGCTGCTGAATGAAGCTTGAAGGAAATAATGTCAGCTCATGCTCTTTGTCTTTGTTAACAGTCCCCTGTTTTCCATTAACATTAGCTGTGTACAAAGCTCAATATTGAAAGATGACTGTATGCTGATTTTCCAGACTGGCAAGCGGAAAATTGGCCAAAAATATATTACGGAGCACATGCTAGACAGCGTTAAGGACTAGCAGTTTAAAAAGAAAAAGTGAAGACAAAGAGGCATATCCGTCTTCAACTGATGAATTTTCAAGGGATGATCTATTGTGAGGAGCCTCACTTGTCACCCTTGAAGAAGCTGCTTTACACCAGCACCATCATGAGTAGCTTCCAGTCCCAGCAGTTGGAGTGGGGATGGGGAACGAGTGCACTGAGCCTCTCATTCATACGTATGTCAACATTCTGGGTTTAATGAATTACCTTTTCCCAAATCCTGTGAGAACAGCAGCCCTGTGGGGATACTTGTCTGCAGGGATTAGGTACAGAGCTTGGGATATCCACAAGAGCCTTGTCAACAACAAGGCACTCGGGCATGACAAGGCTGGGGGCTGTCCCACAACCACAGGCAAAGTCAAAGCCCTTTTACCAACCCCTGCCTCCCACTTCCCCCAGTAGATTTGATGCTATCTGGTTTTCCATCACATGTGGAATGAGAGGAAAGGATGACCATCCTGGAGTGGGAAATGCGACAAAATGGCCTAAAACCTCCCATTCTTTCCTTTCCAGTGGCTAGAGATACTGTGAAAATACAGGACTCTTCTGTCTGGAGAGTAGAAAACTAAGGGGGATTTTAAAAATCATGTAGCGGTTAGTTAAACTGAACTGCTAATCACTGAAACCTGCAATACTGGAACTAGGGAAGTTCACTGAAACAAGTGATAGAGCATCTTAAAGCCCTTATGCAAAAAAATGCATCTTTATGCAATGGGTAGTGGACTTCTGTTACCACAGGGGACTGTGGGGGCAGATGGCATCAGCAGCTTCCAATGAGGCTGGATAAATTAAAGCCAAAGATCTGACAACCAGATCATGAGTCTATATTTCTGTGATTCTATGACTCCACAATTCAGGTCCTAAAGAAAATGAGCAGGGAGGTACCCTACGATACGATGAGTGTGGATCATGCAGATGATCTCTGTCCCTGGAGGTATTTAAAAGAAACTTGGGGACGTGGTTTAGTGTTGGACTCGGCAGTGCTGGGTTGGCAGGTGGACTTGATGGCCTTAGAGGTCTTTCCAACATAAATGGTTCAATGAGTCTATGATATTGTAAGCATTGTCCATTCGAGACCAGGAGTCTGAGATAACTTCTGATTTCTGCTTGGCAGCCAAGGATTGCTGGGGCAGCAACTGGATTGCAGTTTGGAAATGTGCCTGTGGAGGCTGTCCCTACTCTCATTAGGCTGAGGAGACAAGTCTCTGTGCTTGATGAGGCTGCCTTAACAGCTTCACTAACAGCCACAAGCGATTGTGTTTAGAAAGCCCGTGAAGGGAAACCAGAGCCAAGTCCTTGTCAGTCTAAGCACAGAGAACATCCTTCCTGAACGTTTCCCTTGGACACAAGAACATCGTGAGTCAACGTGATACTTTAACACTATACAGCTCTGCTTTGGAAGATTGCTTTGAAGAAATTCTGATTTACAGCAATAATCACATAGCTAATGAACTTTTTTCAATGGAAGAGAATGAGCATAATCTAGTTATAACAACTTGAGCATAGTGTGACCAGTTTTACACTAAAGCCAAACAGGATGACCCAGCTAATTATAGTTCTGACATCCTGATAACAATCCTGGACAAATTAATGGAATGGCTGATATGGGACTTGATTCATCAAGAATTAAAAGAAGGGAATATAATTAATACCAGCTAACAGGACTTTACTGAAGAGAGACTTAATCCTGCTATGTTGATTTTTTAAATGGCATTTCGTGTTTAATCTGTAAAGATAATAGAGTAAGTAAAAAATGCATGATCTGGTATGTCACAATAAAAAAAATACACAGATATAAAGTTAACTGATATGTATTTGATATGTAGTTAAAGAAGGATAAATTGTTTTACTGACAGTATCTCCAAATGCAATCATAAATTTGGAATCACCAGTGGCCTGGTGGTTCTAACTGGTCCCACAGGGTTCAGCAGAGGTGCCCAGACTTGCAACAAAATTCTGATGCTAATAATATTTGAAGATGACAGAAGAGGGTGTGAAAACAGTAAGTGACAGAGAGAATGGGACAGACAGCAGCATGGATTGCTCTTCAAGTGTGCTGAACACGCACTTCAGGACAGTCTGAGGGAAATTGTACACCTGTGGGACAAAAGAAATGTAGGTAATCCTTGAGAATGGAGGAATATGTCCTGTTGGGCAGTGGTTGTGAATAGAAGTTTGTTGGAAAGATGTAACTGCAAAGCCTGACTGTGGCCAGTTGTAACAAGTGGTGCAAACCAGTGAGAAAGCTCAAGTAGAATTGCTGCACTGCGCAGTCTTCTTTGATCTCCTGATTTTACTTCTGTAGAAATAGTGTTTCTACAATGTGCTTTCATCTGCTTGCTCTTTGTGGAGTGAATCTCTTCTACCCTTAACAACCTCATCAGTGCTGGACTCTTTCTGCACGGACACAGAACAAGTTTCTGAGACAGAGAGGATCAAACGTTCTGGAGGAGCCCATCTCTCTTCACTGAGAGAAGATGACAGGTGGGAACTAGCACAGACTAAGACTCTTCCTTCTATTAGAGAGCTAAAACCAAATAAAATTAAGCCTCATTGATAGCCAGAATTTTAGACATACTTAGAGACCACAAATCCTTTTGAGTGTGAATGGTGATTGGACTATCTGGCACTGAAGTTGATTAAGATTTCTTTCTAGTCAAGATAAAATGACAATACTCATTAAAATGGTTTGAAGTGGTTGTCTGTGCTCCCTGGAGCTGTCTGTGATCCTACAGACCAAAAGAACTTACAATATTGAAATTAATACACTTTGTACCACAAGCACTCACCGTACGACATGAAGGACAAACATAATGTGTTACAGAAGCTAATATGCTGCAAATTATTTTCAAGGGCTTGAATGAGTTCAGCAGTAGAAAAAGGTAAATTAGAATATTTTTAGAAGAAATGCATTAAAGGAGTTTTGAATTGAGAAGCCGAGAGAGCATTTAGACATAATTCAGCAAAACAAATGTTGGTTACAATCAAAGCTATATATTGTAAAAGATGAATTGATGATACAACACAAAAATGTGTGTGATCCTATTTATTGTTCTAATTGGCTATGTCTTAATAAATACCAGGAAATGATTGATCTCTCATCACAGATGCTTTGTTAGTTTGGTGGTGGTGCAGCATAAGCAATTTTAACAGCTGTGTATAGTTATTACAATTCACTAGCTGAAACAGTAATTTTCTTTAAATATTTTTGATTACTTAAATTAGCTCTAAGGTTAGAGCATTGCTTTTCCTCAGGGATACTGCAGGTGCATAAACCATATCGTGAAAAGTGAAAACACTCTTTTTCTTGCATTTTGAGTGAAATCCTGTCTTGATGATGTCAGTATATTATCTTCAGTGAAGGTGAATTTTCATCCACTCTTTCCACTATTTCTGAATTTTATGAACATTGGATAATGACACTGAACACAGTAGTAATACTTGCTCGTGCTTGCAGGATGGAACCTATATGTGGAGAAACTGGAGATATCTAACAACGGAATATTTGCAGAGCTTGCTCAGGGTTGTCAAGAAAACTGCTAGTGTTAGAATATTTTAAAAAATTCTTTTAGAAGGAAGAGTCTCATTTCAGGCAGTTCTAAATGTACTGAAAGGATATTTGAAATATTTAATTCCATTTCTTGTTCTTGAATATTCATTGACTTCAGAAGAAAAACTTGCGACATAAGATTAAGGCCATAACTTCAGGAAATCCATAGCTTGGAATGACTGACTGGGAGAATGAAAAAGCTTAACATATAGTGATAAATATTGTGAAATTCTACTCATTTTGGCCCCAAACTTGACTGAGTTAATTCAACCCCCATGTGGAGACTACTCTACAATGATATTGTAAAATAATTACAGTGACATACATTTCAATTACATCTTTAGACCCAGTGTCTTGCCATTCAGGAATCAGAAAATAATGGCTAACTTAAAAAAAAAGTATACAATCAGAGTTATTCAGCTATTATTATTTAGTAGTTACTGAACTATTTGTACCACATAGTGAAGCAGCAAGTAAATTAATGAGAAGACTTAGTGATAAAAGTGATTATTGGTAAGAGAAAATAGCTATGGCAATCTGAATTCAAACAAACACGTACATTGAAAAAAACCCCACATCTAAGCAATCAGAATGATGTGTTTTTTAGAAGGCTTTCAGAATCAGTTTGGAAAATTTTGTAGGCACAAGTAAAACTAGGCTATAACATCTTCCTTATGTCCTTGGACACAAGACGTGTAACTAAAGAGGACAGAGAGTACTAGAGCTAGAAGTAGAGATAACAGAGCCATTCATCAGTATTTAGATTTTAAAATATTTTGTCAATAGTTGTATAAATTTGTTGTTATCCTCAGTTTAAAGGATGCTGGACCATTGAGAAGCACATATCTTAGAGGTATGGAAGCAATGCTGTTGAAAGACTGTGAGTCTGAAGAAGTTATAAATACGAATAAGAGGAACATCAATGCTGATGCATGTGTTGGAAGCATATTACAGGCAATTATTCAGAAATATATATCATTACAGAGCTTGTGAGAAGGAAGCAGGTGAGGATTTTTTTCTTCAAAACAAAGCAACAGTGCATGCATTTAAAATAAAAACTCCAAGTCTGTTTAATATTTATCCCAGCTGGAGAAGAAACTAATACGGACAGTTTGGTTACATTGTGCACCTCCATGAAAACAGCTGATTGAAACTTTCTGATAGCATGGAAGCAAACTTCCTGCAACCATTCCTGCATGCTCCCATTCCCTAATGTAATTCACCACATTTAATATAGTTAATTTGGAAAGAAGGAAGTGCAGTTTTCCCAAAGGAATTTCCTGACTGACAGCTGTTTTACATAATCAGTGCAGAAACAGCAGTAGTGGAGCATATTCCAGCTATTACCTCCTAATGGACATTTACTTTGCTTTGCTACTGTTTTGCTCAGCACAAAAGATTGCAGCACAGATAGGGAGATTCAATTTAAATTCCTTCCCCCATAAAATGAATTCTTTAGCTAAGCGTGTACGTTACAGAACCTTTTGCTTTGGGGCAATAATGAGCACCCGGTGCCCTGTCAGTCTGCAAGACACCTGGGTATTCCCCAGAAATACCTAAGTGCACCACAAACTAGTGTAAGTTCAAAAATCCTCCTTGCCAATGAGAAAATAGTAACCTCTTACACAGTATTAACTTCTTGTAACTGTGAAGTTACGAAAAGGACTCCAGTAATGTTTGTAAAACCATTTGTGAGTACTTAATGAGGGGAACTATATTAATTTTAATAATTAGTCAAGCCTATTTGATTGAATTTGTGAGGTGAAATGGAAAAACACTATAAAGAAAAAGCAAATAACAATTTGACACTTTTGTGCGGCAAGGTTTAGCGAAGAAGGGATGGAGAGTAGTAGATATATAATAAATCCAATATTTGATTTCTCCTGAGCAATGTTTACCTAATTTGTGTGAGGAAAAAATTATATCTTTCCCTATTGGCTCATATAATATACAGGTAACTTGTGGAACTTGTGTTTTTAATTGTCTATGTTTATTTTAAATGAAACACTGTGTATTTTTCTAAGGTGTGTTTGACAAGAACAATCAACTTTGTAGGTGTTCCCCTGCACACTGTACATGTAGGTGTTCAACAGTAGGTGGTGCTCCCAAGGTAAATCAGAGTCTAAAATGCAAATTAAATAGTGTTTATTGAGAAAGAACTCTTTGGGGTTTTTAATACGGCAACTGAAGAGTATTTAAAGTGTAAAACCTCTAAAAATGTATTAAATATTATACTAACTCAAATTTTTAGATCACGTAAAACTACATGACCACTCAAACAAACATGGAAGATGTGCAGTTTTCAGTCTGTTCTTTCTCTTCCAAATATGCACACAACAAATTGTTCACTCAACTTATATCCTGGCCATGGAATTTCTGTCCATGTGCTTTATTGCCCAGATGCCATTCGCATTTTCTGAGAATGTAAGTATCAAATCCAAATTACCTATATGATTTTCAGTTGTTAAATGTTTAATGTGTTTTATTGGCAGTTGTGCAATTTTAATATTCTTTTTTAATTACATCCTAGATTAATTGCACGTACAATGTGATCTTAAAAATCCTGGAATATTTTCAGCATTATAAACAGTGATAGAACTTAGCATTTTTTGTTGGGTTTCGATGCTCTAGGCATCTTTCATGCAGTATATGCTTGCTTTTCAGTGTTGTTTCTTGAATTTGGTTATACAAATATGATCTCACACATTCTTTATATGATTAGAGCACATCATATGGGGAACGAAATTTAGTATTAGTACATTCAGGTTCAAGCTTGAAAGGTATTGACAGAACATCTTATGAATTTTTACTGAAATATAGAATTAAAGTTAAAATCACTGTTTAAAACAAATCACAAACATCAAGTGTCCCAAATAGCTTTCAAAGAGGAGGGTGTTGGTATTATTTTTGTTTGGTTGTTTGGGGGTTTTTTATGGTCAATAATGGACTTTCCTTGCCTGCTTATATTTCTGTAGGAGTTCAGCAATATTTGCACAGTATCCTATTTGTGTATACGCAATCTGAGAAATATGGTAATCTGCAAACTGTGTATTGTGTTAATTATAGTAGGTGCTTTGCCTATTTACGTATTTGAGCAGCTTGAACTAAATTGAAAGAATAAAACCAATGAGGCAGGAAAGTCCAATTAAAAGTACATTAATCAAATGTCCCACAAATGCCTTTCTTCTCTAATACATATTGTTGCACTTTATGTTGAGTGCCTGTTTGATGTCAATTGTCCTTCTGTATCTAATGCAGAATCTTGTTCAGTCAGTGTGCAGTAATAAATGTAATTGTCAAGAGCCTGGTTTTGGATATCTCATTTTGTATTTTTATAGATTTTATAGTTAATTTAAATTTTAAGCCATTCTTCTTTTAAAGATTAATTATAACCAAGAAACAAAGAGAAATGAGAAAGTGACTATGATGTTGAGAGATGACTATTTGAAACACAGGCTGCTTTTCATCTACCATAGTAGCAGTAGAGTTTCTTCTCATCTGCACTGGAATAAGTCGAAGTAGACTCCGTTGGTTTTCACATAAAATTCAAACTGGAAAAGCACTTCAACAGAGCACTTAAAATTTGTTCCCTTGATATCTGATGAACAAAATTAGCTTGACTGAGCTTCTAGTATAATGCCATAAATCAAGAATAGGTCTGTGGGAGCTCGTGTGAAAAGTTTATTTTGTTGCACTGATGCATCTCTCAATAAATAAATGAATACTTGTGGCTGCGCTGAAACACAAATTAGGTAGTCAAGTAATCTGAGAGCTGGACATAGAATTCCACTTCTTGCTCCATTGCAGCATCTTTATATGATGCCAGGCAAGACTTTTAGGAGTAAATCTCAGAAAGAAAAAAAAAGGGGGATATTAAAACAATATTCATACAGAATTTAGAATCAGAATCTGTTCTGTCTAATCCTCAGAGTGCTTTTCCCTTCCTTATACACCTAATACTCCTGTTTTAGGGCAGCCCTACTTCAGACAAGGCTGAGTAGTCTGGTGTCTGCTCAACCACAGGGCCACTCAGGAAAGGGGCAGTTTGTCCCCAAGGGGGGTGTGTCTGGCAGGCACTGTCAGCACACACAGAATGCATGCTGACAAGACTGGGCTGCCTACAGAACCACACTGTACCCACTGTGGGAACATAAACCCTTCAGGGTGGTACTTAGGTGCTGCTATAGAGAAAAAAACCTAAAGATTTCCAGAAAATGGCACATCCAGTTTAAATATTTCTTTTTCCATACAGGGCTGAAAACTCCTTAGAGGAGTGACTGGAGTTTAAATTCTCTCAAGCTGGAGAGAGATCTGGAACCAGACCTTAGTTTAGGTTTCTCACTGCAAGACAGTTGTAAAGAGTGAGTTCTCCTTTTTGGATGAGAAACAGGGAGAGAGTTGTGAGTGTAAGGGGTGCAGGAGTGTCCCTGCAGAGGGTTATCTGTGTGTGTGTGCATCTGTGTGTGCGGCATGGGAACCAGAGCCAGGGTGGGATCACAGCTGCATGTGTCGTACTCATCGTCTCCCGAGTGTTAGTGCTACCTGGTGCTGCACTGAGCGCGACGACTTTAACTGAGTGCCTAAAAGCAGGTTCCACCAAGCTCATCCTTTGGATCCCTTTCTGACCCACCCTGCCATGGGCACATCTTCCTCCAGTTCTAGCGGAGCCAATGGGAGAGTTTTCACTCCACTTCTCCGACCCTCATTGCCCTTTGCGTGCCCTCTCCATACAGACACACCTCCCTTTCTCTCCTTTTCTCCGCCTCTTTGCACCAGAGATCTCCATCCTCCTCAGCCTCCCAGCTGAGCTGCTTGTAAGTCATTCCTAAGAAGGTGTCAACGACCTAAATGAATTCTGTTTACGCCATCCCAGATAACTTCACTTAAGACCAATGAGAAGAGTTCATATGAGCAGGTCAGATAGACAGATTCCAGGAACGAGGACCCTGTGGGAAGCCCTGTCTGACAAAAGAGTTCTTGCGAACAGAAAGAGGGAACATCCAAATAAATTTTGGTAGGAGACTTAAATGTATTTCTTCACATGGACATTAAGCCTGGCCTTTAATCTTTTTTGTAACAATGCCCCATTTGCTGTACAGGAAAGAAAAAGCAGTCTGTTCATTATTTCTATTCAAATGACTTAACACAATTCTGTGCAATAGCTGAATATTCAATAACATGCAATAATAATAACTATTGACTTTCCCTTCAGTGAGAGGATTTTCAAGAGGGTACTTCTGACTTCTGAATGAAGTTAAAGAGGCTTCACCATAAAATTTTATATAACTAGTGATGCACTTTTATATTTTGTATAACTACCTATGGTGTTGCCATAGAATATTTGCAACTGGGAAAACAGCATCCCATTTGTTAGGCTAAGCCTTCTGCGGGAGAAAGAGGGTTTACTGGAGTACACGTTCCATACACGTAATAGATACCATTTCACAGGATTAAAACTGTGGGCTCCTGAACAGTAAATTTAAACCTTCTGACTTGCTTTTCCTGGTTATCATTAGCAGTTATCTTAGAAGTAGTTCAGAGATTGTGGTGTCCACGTTCCCTGGTTACCGAGCATGGAAACTGAACAAGTTGAAGGCAGATAGCCCTGAATAACAATGTTTTAATGGTATCATCAACTCAAAAAGTCCTTAAAACAGTGAGGACAAAAATCTGTGAAAAAATAGTGAGATAAGGTCATTACCAATTCATTTTCTTTCACTATATGAAAATCTGAATTAAAAAAGACAGGTATATTGTGTTATTAATGAGGGGTAAGTAAAATACGCTCAGGTTTATGATTGCTGTTTTCATTAGTAATGCTTCTCTACAATCTGGCTTGTATTAAAAACAGAAAAAATGGTTGGTAGTACTTTATGCCTTGGGCTAATTTGTTTAAATTTGAAATATTGTACTGAACTAAAATTAAAACATATGCTCTGTGCATATGTTATGCAGGCATGAAGCATTTTTTACATGAAGTATTGCAGATAGATATTCTTCTCATAAGTAAATTAAGATGGTTTAAAAATGTATATCTCCTTTCTAGGGATATGCAGGCTAAGAAAATGTGCCTTGCCTCTGTGCTGTTTTAAAAACAGACTCATAGAGAAGTTCAAATCAAATATTTGAGGCAAACCTTTGACACTCAATGAGATTTGTCGTAGTAGCTTCTAAGTCTATTCTCTTATTGGCACGTCTTGAAAAAAATCCAAACCCAGTGGCAAACATTAAATTTATATATATATTAGTCCATTTTGCCTCCTAGCAAAAATAGGACTCGTTACATATTTATAAAGCCCTACATCCATTCCTCCAAAATTCTAGCTAAGTAGTTTGATTTGTTGTTTTGCAGAAGGGGAAAACTTAGGGACCAAGAAGTTGGGAGGATTTGCCCAAAGTCACACAATGGATAAAAAAAGAGAAGCAGAAAGAAAAGAGAGAAGAACCCTGACTGCTTATCTTCCACAACAAATGAATCATTTTCTGCAGTGCTATTACTGAATTATGAATAACAGAGAGTCTTATATTCTCAATTTTCTTGCCTCCATAGGATTCCCTCATTGTCCAGTACTGCTCTGCTGCTTAATTAGCTCAATGGTAACCAGAGGCAGGAACCCTGTTCCTCGGCCTTTAAAATCCTCCCATGTTTAAATTGAAATAAGAAACAATTATTGAAATGAGAGAGAGCCAAAAATCCAGGTTTCTTTCATGAGGTAAAATAACACTGTAGGAGGTAAATACTGAGCCCCACACGTGCCTTATGTGGCTATGGGCTTCAGCTGTACAGTTGATTTTCCTTGTCCAGGAATAAAAAATGATGCCTAAAAGCAACAGGAATTCAAGAAGTCAAAATAAAATTATCATCCCACAGAACAAGTAGCTTTCCACAAGATTTTATGAACTTTGCACCGTAGATCAATGTTCTCAGTGTGCCCAGGAACTTTGTTCTCTGAGCAGGCTCCTTGGCCACCACACTACTTTGTTGAACTAAGTTATCCTGCTAAACAATATATCCTCCCACAATACATCCACTGTTTTATTTGGCTTGTAGACTTGAAGGACTCATTCCTTTTCCAAAATCCTAAATTATGGGGTCATGCACTGATTATGGAGCATAGCCAAGGGTCTAAATACAGAGCAGCTAAAATGATCTTTTCTGAGAATATATCAATAAGATCTAACCCCACTGCTTGATTCTTGACTTCCAGATGACTCCGGCCTATATTTAAATACAAAAAATAAAAGTTTCAAAGTGGAATAAGTATGTTTTCCATGGCCGGCCAGGCTCTAAAACTTGGCCTGTGCAGGGCTCCATCTCCAGGCTGGGGTTGCTGGCTTTCTCTGCCACTGGCTGCTCCACCTCGTACCTGGCAAAACTTCTCTGGCAGCATTTTGAGCTCCAGGCTATGACCCAGTACTAAGCATCTGTTCCTCTAGGCAGGCTTTATTCAGCTAAAGCCCGGGGTGCCTACTGCTGCATCCTTTCCTGAGGCAAGCACAGTCAGGGCTTTTTAAAGGAGGCCCCACTCTGTCTTCCCCATCTCAGGTCGTTTTCCACCCTCTCTTCTGGGCCATGACAGCTGGAAAAACTACGGAGCAAGGTCTGCCTGATCACATGGCAGACAACTGCACACTGGAGAACATTAAATGTAAATACAACTGATATTTCTTCTGGAAGTAACAAACACACCGTATGTTTCTGCAGATCACCTCCAGAACATATTCTACCTTTGAGCTCATCCTAGGAACCTCTGTGCAGAGTGTAAGGCCAACCACTGACAACCAGAGATCCATATGTTCTATCCACACAGAAATGGGGATTTTATTTTTTTTATTATCTTAATCAAGTCTTTGAAGCCAAAAATCTACTCTGCAAATTGATGGGAAGTATGTTATTTTTGGCCTGAGCTTGCATTAACTCAAAAGTTGGGCAGAAAATTGTTCTATTCTTTTTTTTTGTTTCACTATTCAAATTAGCAGATGCATTTCCTATCATTTGGTACTTTTTCTGTCAATAACACACAAATCCCATGGAAACATGCCAAAGATTTTCTTAGCAACCAAGCCTCTTGCCTGATATACACGATTAACTACAACAGTCTGTTAAAAGCTTAAAATAAACCTGTCTTTTTTTTATTTAGAATTTCATATAGTGAAAGAAGATTCATTGGTAATGAATTTAGCACAGTTTCAGGAGAATTTATTTATTTTTATGGAGGCTGAATACCCAAGAGATGTCGTGATAAAAGCAGGTGTTGCCGTAGAGGCAAATCTGCTGGGATCATCCCAGTGACTGAGTCCAGGTAAATTAAAAGCACTCTCACCAATTGATGGTATGGGCCCCCCATGATTAAAATGTAAATTGATTCATGCCTTGTAAGTGCATAATACTGCTGCAGAAAGCATCCTTCTCCATCAAGAAGTAGCAAATTCTATTATGAAAGATGGGATTTTGACAAGCTGTTTCTTGTTCCAAGAGGGTAACCATTTTGGAGAAGAGTTTGTGGATTCTGGGCACTGCTTCCTGTGTCTCTGGAAGGTGCAGACTAATCACATTTTCAGAAAACAGAAGTTATAGTTTTTATATCTTCACATTTGGTTAAAGTAAAATAGAACAAAATATCACAAGTGCTATCCTATTTATAGAGATTTTTTTTATCTTTGCTTAGAATAATCTCCATTTTCTTCACAGTCTTTGAGTTAGACCCAGGGTGCATACTGATGGTATATGAAAAGGGATTATTTTTAGAAGCAGTGTATGTAACTGCTATGGAAAGAAATAAACCAACAGTATCTGAGGTAAAAACTGTCGCTTGAACTCACCTTCTTAGAGGCTTGTGTGGCATGCTTTTGTCACAAGCTAACCATCCATTTATGTTGCAGCATCAAAAAACTTACAGACCTTTAGGTCTCTCTGTAGGTACTAGATGGAGCTAGTATTTAAATATCCTGTTTCCAACAATCCTGAAAGTAGGTGCCCACGAACACAAATTATGCAGGCACTGAGAAGAAACCACTGGTAAGGAGGAGAATCATAAACAAAGGAATGAGAAAACACAGCATTAACCCTTACCAGCTGAAGACTTTAAGTAGCCCTTTATTCAGGTCTTCTAAATAGTTTATGGACAATGGCAGCTTT
This sequence comes from Melanocharis versteri, assembly GCA_013397845.1. Classification (NCBI taxonomy): domain Eukaryota; kingdom Metazoa; phylum Chordata; class Aves; order Passeriformes; family Melanocharitidae; genus Melanocharis; species Melanocharis versteri. The sequence goes on from VZTG01001540.1 coordinate 754,771, forward strand.
AGTGATCTCACAGGAAGAATGACTTCTCCAGTAAACCTGTTTGTTGAAATTTAATGATATGCCTGCAAGTACAATTCTCCTGATTTGTGCCTGCTGTTGGCAAGCACAGTACATCACAACAACTCTTCCCTTCACAAGTGACCCACAAGATGTCATGCAAACGGCTGCAGTATAGCAACGTGGAATGACCTAAATGGCTGTGCTAAAGCTTGCAGCAATTTAGACATTCCTAAAGCTCTGAAAAGCTGTGCAAACCAGTAAAGAAAAAAAAAAAAAAAAAGAAAATATTAATTTTTGGTTTAGCAGGCTTTATAGCAAAAGAAGTTACAAGAAAAGTAAATATTACATATAACTTGGAAAACAAGGAACACTTTGGTTACCTGGAGCTGTGGCTTCAACTGTGCTCCGCTGCAACCATTAGGGGTCTGTGAAATCGTACCAGTGCCAAATGTTAGCATGGAGAATTATATTTGCCTGTCTTATTGCATGGTAATAAAATGCAATGGCCAGTTCCAGCCATCTCTGCTATTCCCTTCTGCTGCCAGGGGATGGGAAAAGGGCTTCCACAGACATTTTGACAAACAGGCTGGCATGCCTCAGTGCACTGTGCTTTTGCCTGATGACGTTCCTAATCTTCATACCTCTGCCACAGAGGTTTAAAATGACCTTGAAATAACAGAGCCTTTTCTGTTAAGATTCGGTCTATGTATAAATTTCTGAAATAGTATTGTAGAAAATAGTCTCTTAGATAAGGAATGTATTTTCAGCTCATAGTCTCACAAAATTCAGATGGCTACGATTTCTTACAGATCTGCTAATATATAGGGAAAACATTTCCGCAGGAATTGAGAGAAAAGTCTAACGTTTTAATCAATATGATATTTACTGGTTGTCTGAAATAAGACTAGTTTTCTGCAGTAAAATCTTTTTGAGGTAGAAAAAGAAGATAATTTGAATTGAGCCATGCCACTCCTGGAGCCAACAGCTCTTAAGGCTGGGGAAAAAGTCTCTTCTTTTATGCACAATGTAGAAGTTCAGTTCTCATTAATTTCAGTTCGAAGTTGATGAAGTTCTTTGTTTTATTACACTGTCATTTGCACTACATTTTCAAATTGCATCAAGACATTAAATATTCTCACAGACAGTAACTGCTCACAGGGGATTTTAAGCAGTGCAAGACACATAATGAAACTCAACTCATTATTATTATTAATTATTTGTATTATTTTATTGCATAGGAGTTGTAGTCATGGATCATGACCTCATTGCATGATGCACAAAGCCAGAACAAAAAGGCCATTAATTGCTACAAATCTGAGACCGTTAGTGGCACGGCTTGGGTAGAGCCTGACTTTGAATTTTCACCTTTCCAAAACTTGGGCAATGCTATTTGACCAGTCAGCTGGGCTCTACAAGAAGTGTTCAAACTGACCTTGCAACATCTGTGTGGGATCAGTGCTGTTGGAGCAGCCATCCCCGCTCAGCTGACCCTCAGGCTGAGCGGCTCCTGTCACTCACAGCTCACAGCAGTGACAGTCCCCAGGTGCTCCTGTTCCTGTGATCTCACAGCCTCCCTACCCCTGAAGAGCAATGAGCATCTCCCAGCCTTGCCTGGTCCATGCCATTGCCAGTTCCTTACGCAGTTTTTGTAAGTGGTAAGAAAACACCAAAGTGTCTGGTTCCTAATGGCCTTAGGAAGAAAGGGCAGCCACATTTGGCACCTGCTTGTGACTTCTCTCTCAGCTGGTAGATAGGGAAACTGCATCTCCTAGTAGAGTAAAGCCACAAATAAATATAATTGATGTTTGGTATGTTTACATCTATATTTATGTAAGTCACTCTTCTCTTAAGAAGAGTCTCAAGATGAGAGGCATGACTTAAAGCATATCCCTGGTTCAAGGGCACTTACTGCCAGCAGCATGGGATGACCAGCACAATCTTCCCCACAAAGAAAGGACCCTGGGAGAAGGCTTGGCTGAGATCTGGGTAAGTCACTCTGGGAGCTGATAATTATTCAAGAGCTGCCAGCAGGACAGGATTGAATGGAGGAGAGAGGTGCAGAAGTTAAACCAGCTCTGCCACCTGCATGGAGATATTTGCTGTATAAGGGATCAGCCAGCAGTTACACAAGGAGAGAAAAGAAGCAGGAGTGGAGCTCCATGGGGGCATCCCAGAAAGAGAAGTGGGTGAAGAAGACAGCCTGAAAATTGTGTTGAGGTTTTTGAGAAACAGATGGAGAGGCAGTTAGGAATAGGTCTGGAAGGTGGGAGAGAACAAGAAAGGTATCTCTCTCTCTGCAGAAGGAAGTATTTGTTCTGCAATGAGAGTTGTCTCATTTGGGTCCTGCAGCTGCTGAATCAGCTTCCAGGTATTTGTGCCTGACTCCAATATACAATTCTCCCTTCTCCCAGTGGATCTGCAGGGGTGCTGGTTTGTCCTTGTCATTATGGCCTGGCTCCACCAATAGGGGACAGCCCAGATGGTTACTGCCCTTCAGATAAAGTATATATAGAATGGGGTCAGGGAAGAACAAAGCAGTCGGAAAAATTCAATTCATTTTAGTACAGAGGATATGCCCTGAAGCTATATCTAGATAGCACACTTCTTAAACGAGAGGGAAAAAAAATGGCATGCAGAGAACAGTTGCCAAAACCATAGTACCTTCTTGTCAGCCACCCACAGCCCAAAAGAGAATACCTCCTTGGAGTCATTTTAATAAGTACTGTCTGTGCATGAAAAGATGCTCATACTTCTGTTAGAAACACTGGCCGACAGCTCCTAAATTTGTAGTTTTCAAAGGCTATCACTTACTCTGAACACTGGGCGATCTGGAGCACATGCAGCCTTCCAAGCCCCGGTATTAAAGAAGAACCTGAATGAAGGACCTCAGAAGAGATTTGGCATTCACTAAATATTCCCTATTAATAAAATCAGAAATTAAGCAGTTTTCTGCGCCAAGACATCTCGAAAGAATTTCTGAAAGTGGAAACTCCAGATTTGCTGGGGGATAGATGTAGGAAGATGATGAGTTTATTCAACCCTCAAAACACAAAACCAACACTGTCCTTATGGTTAACAGAGAACTGAAGCCAAGTAGTAACATTGAAAGGACTTGTGCTGGGGTAGGTGGATATATAATAGCAGTATATTTGGGCTGATAACTTCCTAGATATTTTTATCCAAAGCTTTTCATCCCAGACAACAAGAAAGGAGAGGGAGGAAAAAAAAGAAGAAAAAAGATGTATACTAACCTGCAGTACCAGGGCCATTTTGGATTCAGAAAGCAAAGTAATTTCAACAGGGGATAAAGAATCATGCTGAACTTGAGGAATCACATACAGAAATCACTGCTTAATTAATAAAGAATCACAACAGAGAAAATCTGAGATCACTTGAACACCCTGTCAATCCAAGGAAAGTGTTTGCATTTTCTCCTTTTCCACTAAGAAGAATCATGCTTGGTAAGAGGATGTGAGGAGAAGTGGTCTTGTGCATTTCATAGTATAATTAAGCCAGAATAAACCCACCAACATTTCTAAGGATGATAATACGTAATGTGGGATTTTAGAAGTATAAGATGTATCTCCAAAATTCCATCTTAAGTAGTAAAGTGGAGACAGAAAGCAGAGAGAGGCTTCAAATGGTCTCTCCAAAGGTGCCAGCCATGGAGCTATAAGGGCCACAGGGGCGAGCAGTTCAACTTTGTCTTTCGAAAGGAGCTTTCTTAGCTTCTTGACAGAATGCCTGTGTGCCACAGCAGACTCACCTCATCATCCTCCACTGGCTGTAGGTGTTCTTTCCCTGTAGAGGTTAAGTGCTGCCTGCCTGGAGGGACTCCTGCAGGAGAGCTTCCTGCTGCAGGGCCAGCCGCAGTGGAGAGAGGCAGGAAGGGATACAGCTCAGCAATTCCCCCAAAGGCAGAGCTGCAGTCCAGGCAGGTGGATAAATGCGAGCCCAACTCTTCAACTTCACATGCCTTGAGAAGAGCCAGGTGGCTGAAAGGCAATCAGACTCTCAGCACTGCTTTGAGCATGAAAAGTACTCCGAGTGTGTTGAATAGGAACATCAGGTTATGAATTTTCCATGTGGTTTTGTTGAGTTTTTTTTTTTTTTTTTTGCTAGAATGTGTCTCCTATCAAACATTTTTTCCAAAATATTCCAGTATTAATAACTATGCCAAGGGAAAACTGTCTTCTACCCAGCTCTAGCTCTCAGCTTGTCAGGTGTCTGAGGCATTTATATGTGAAAGGGAAACCTCGCTACGGTTTGATGAGAAAAGCAATGAGATCCCAACCACCTTCTCGGATAAACAAATCTGGGACCTTGCCAGGGCTAGCCAAAGTAAGTCTGAAGAGAGCAAACCAACCTTCCTACTCTGTAAATAGCTACAAAAGATTCTGAGAACAGAGACAAGAGCAGCAGACACCTGAAATTAATGAAGAAAGAGGAGTATGTGACGGTGGAAAAGCACCAGTGTAAAAGCACAGCAGCAACGATTGTACCCACAAGATGAAGAGAAGGGAAAGGAATTAATTCTCTCATCACTAAAGGGTGCTCCCTGAAAATAGATGGACTTAGTATACAAATACATATTGCTCTTTCTGTTCTGGATGATTCACTCATGTTTTTGCGTCTGATTTTAGAAAAACACTTCGATAGTCTCATCCTTTCCCAGATTGAAAAGAAGGCAATAGGAAATATGCTGGTTTATGCCAACAGCAACTATATTTTGAGATATATCTTTTGCCTTTAAAAGTAAGATAAGCAAGAAGAAAAAAAATGTAGCTACATACAAGAATGTATCATAGAATCATATAATGGTCTGGGTTGGGAGGGAACTCAAAGATCACTTGACTCCAACTCCCCTGCCACGGGCAGGGGCACCTCCCACTAGACCAGGTTGCTCCAAGCCTTGTCCAACCTGACCCTGAACACTTCCAGGGATGGGACATCCACGGCTTCACTGGGCAACCTGTTCCTGTGCCTCACCACCCTCACAGACAAGAATTTCTTTCTAACATCTAATCTAAATCTCTTCTCTTTCAGTCTAAAATTCTTCCCACTCGTCCTATCACTAACTGCCTGTGTAAAAAGTCACTCCCAGTCTTTTTTATAAGCCCCCTTTAGGTACTGGAAGGCTGCTATGAGGTGTCCCAGAAATCTTCTCTTTTCCCGGCCAAACAATCCCAGATCTCTCAGCCTGTCTGCACAAGAGATGTTCCAGCCCCTCGAGCATCTTTGTGGCCTTTCTATGAACCTGCTCTAACAGGTCCACGTCTGTCTAGTGCTGAGGACTCCAGACCTGGATGCATCACTCCAGGTAGGGTCTCAAAAACAGAGGAGGAGAATCACCTCCCTCGACCTGCTGGCCATCCCTCTTTCGATGCAGCTAGGATGTGGTTGGCTTTCTGGGTTGCAAGTCCACACTATTGGCTCATGTCCAGCTCTTCATCCATGAGAACCACTAAATCTTTCTCCTTAAGGCTGCTCTCAATGTGTTTTTGTATGTCAAAGGCATTAAAAGGATTACCAAATTAACCATTCTTCTGTCAGCCTAATATCAGTTCTAGTAAATTTAACAGAAGAGTAGATGTGGGATTTCATTGTTAAACAAATTACAGGAGAGGCATACAATCAATACCTGTAAGAAAATAAAAAAACAAAATCTTTTTCCAAACCAACTCAGTACCCTTTTAGTCATGTCACAGATTTGGTTGATAAATGTGTAAATGCCAATCCAATATATCAAATGCATGTTTATATATAGAAAATTTTGATTATTGTAGATTACATTTTTTCTGAACCATCACTAAGCCAGTAGATGATAAAACCAGTCAACTGACTGATCTCAAAGATAAGCGTTCCTGGGAAATCCTTACTGAGGGAGCATATTTTTAGTGCATTGCCCTGTGTCTTCACATTATTTAACTTGTATCAGTGAATCGGGAGGAAATACAATACTGTTTATAAAGTTTGTACATAAAACAAAACCAGGAGGATTGTTAAACAAAAAAAAAGGACTGGTGTTCCCTCTAGCAGACGCAATAAACTGAGCACAAACAAGCAAACACAATTAATTTACAGCAAAGCCAAATAGTTACATACTTGGAAAAAGAACATTTGTGCTTATGGGAGCAGAGATTGCATCCTGGGGAAAAGAAGAGAAATTGAGGAATCACAGTAGATGGTGAGCTAATCCTGAAGCTTCAGTGCAAAGTGGTGGCTTAAAAGATTAACACCATCTCTAAATGTGTCAGGCATGGAACACTGAGCAGGAGCAAGAGCTTCCATGCCTTTTGTACTTAACACCAGTTGCTTGAATAATAACATTCAACATTCCTGTCCTCAACAGAAACAATGGGAAATTGTCCATCATCATAACTGTCCTTTGTCCTCACATTTGCTAGGTGTGAAAGGCAGTTAGCTCACAAAGCTGAAAATTACAGGGGTTGTGTAGGTCCCATCAGTTATCAGCGATACATTGGATGACAAATTTCATTATATTTGAGTAACTGTCACAAAATTTTAATATAGCTGCAGCCACATTTTCATTAGTGTTTTGAGCAAAACACTGTAAACTACAATAACTGATAGAAATCAATAATACATAATAATCATTCATTATTAAGAGACGAAGCACAGATCACATGCCTAGGTCTTAGCTCCCTTAGTTTTGAAGCTGGTCACATCCATGTATCAAATTCAGCTCAGAATAATATTCAATAATGATTCTAGCAGACACCTGCACCGATTTACTTCTGCCTGAGAAGCTCATAGGGAAAGGGCTCCATACAAACTTGGAGGGTAAGGGGGATAAAGAGCAGTGTTTCCAGAGGAGATAAGGGGAGCCTGACTTATTTAGCATCACAGAGCAAAGCAAGAGTAGCTTCTTTCAAAAATACCTCAGAGTCAGTGGAAAAGCAGAGGAGTGCCATTCAAGTAAGTTTGGAAATCAGAGGCTTTCTTGTCACTAAAGCTGTGAGAATATTAGAAGGAAGCACGAGGCAACAGAGACAACTCAGTGTTAAGACTGAGATGATTCAACTTAAGCTAAGGACGAGATGACATGTTTCCTTGTCTGAGTGCAGGACTGGGTTTTATGGTGAAGAGGTGCCTTCTGGTTCTCTGCTGTTACACTGAAATGGAGGGCTAGGTGTTGGTCATCTAAATATTGCATGAAAGTTATAACAGACCATAAAATGGAGTAAAAAGAAAATCTTTAGAAAAAAGTGAAAGATGCAACTCTATTGCTGTATTAACTACAGTCTCCATTTAAATAAAGAAAATACTGCTGAATTTGGACTTTCCAAGGAGTAAGCCAATTGTGTTTTGGAAAGGTAAGTCTAGCTTAAAATTCAAGCAGAACCCATTATAGATGTAGTGACTGAGGAACAATTTCATAATTTTTGCATCAATGGCTGCAGACCATCCAGGAGCAGCACTGCCAGTAACTGACCTTCAGAAGAGGAAGATCAGGAAGACACACCTTTTGCAAAAACCTCTCTCAGGCTGAGGCAGGTGAAGAGCTGCTGTGTTTGGGACAAGCCTCCAGGAAGACGAGAGCCAAGAGTGTACTTGTGAGAAGAGAAGCATCCTCCTCTCTGCTGAAAGCCTCTCTCTCAGCTGCTGTGTGACCCCACTTGAGGACTAGAATTGCCTATGCAACTTTGCAGTAGAAAGGTGAATTTGGAGCCTCCGAGGCATCCAGGGTGCCAAGTATCTTTCTTTTTAATGCTATAGCTGAGCCTGTGGCAAGGAACTGCTCTGAAAGGGCAAGAACCAACACCAGGCTCACGTTTAGTTTGTCTGTGGCCACCTTCTGCTTTGCTAGCTCTGTTTTTTGACAGCTGGGAACCAGCTCATCCCATGAAGGATCACTATGAACAGCCAGCTAATGAGATAAACACAAGATATCACATACAGCATCCCTGTTCCACCCACACACTGCTGCAGCCTGCTGGCCTCTTCTCATTCAGAGGTGCTTCATACTTGTGGCCTCAGGAGTGTTCCAGGACCTACTGTCCACAGCTTTCCCTGCAGATCAGGTGTGTGAGTGCTCTTGAACTTGGTTTGAGAGTGAAGTGTTTTATAAATGGTTTTGAAACAGAGCAGGTGAAACATCTGAGATCACCAGTCAACTGATTTCATTTGAATTCGGACTGTACAAACTGGAATGCTTTCAACTCTGAAGTGTCTCAGACCATTGAACTGTGAGAGGAGGAAGATCTCAGAAAGGGTTACGATTACTTCTAAGTTAACTGGTAATACTTTGAGACTCACCCCTGTTCTCACCTTTTTGAAGAGGGAGGAACAAATGTACAAAGAATGTGTGGTTTCAGAGGTTGTCACCAACCCCACTGGCTCCCATATGAGCCAAGATTAGAACACGGCCCTTCAAGTCTGGAACTGGACAAAGGAGATGCAGTAGCTGCATGGCTCCTTTAAGGTACCTCGGAGGCAGGAGCTATGGAAGAGTCAGATTCTGTGTATTTGTTCTCCTCCTGTAAGGTGGAGATACCAATAACATATATTTATTTAATTGGATACAGCCTCTCTCACATGGGAAGAATACAGTATTCAGTGTAATGGTGCATTCCAGCCTGAAACCCATGGTCACCTTGATGGGGACTTGAAGAAGCATTTTTCTAAGCAAATCCAAAATCATGAATTGTCACCTTCTGTCATGAAAATGAAAATATTTTTTTTTAAAGTACAAGATGAAATATACACTTGGAAACTTTTATTATTACATAATGTATTTTTATCTCTTAAATGTGCTTTCTTTTCTTTTTCTTTGAGGTCTCCAGCTTCCGTCTTTCAAGGCTTGCTCCACAACCATAGGAAAAAACCCACCCTGTTTATTTTTAAATCAAAGCTAAAAATCTCATGGGATTTGCAGACCTAGCAGCCCTGAAATGAAATGCAATTCCCTAAGGTTTAGGATCACAGAGATGTAAACACGCCTGCCATCAATGACTACATAACTAGAAGTTTGGTAGAACTAGATTTTCTTCCAACTTGGTTCTGCGGATTTAACTAGGAAAAAAAAAGACATTTTGTAACATTTCAGAAGAGTTTTGATATTTTCAGCGTGTTGCAAGAGTGAGGTTGAAAAGCCTTTGGGGACAGAGGTGTAACAGTGTAACAGTGAATGCCACTAACACAAGATAAATTTATGTTGACTTTGCTGAATAAGAGGTTTAATCCGCTGGGCATTATGAAAATTACCTGTGACAGGGATGGAAGAAGAGGTAAGTGATGGGTTGGTGAGATTCATAGGATTACACACCTAGGGACATCTTCTGGGCTGCCTTCCAGCTACTGCTGCTGCCCCACGAGAGCTCCATGGTGCTTGCAATACCCCCTAGTGATCCTCCAAAGGATGCCTTTTACACCCTGACCTGGGCTTTTCTTCCCCCTTCCCCCCAGTCCTGCCCCCTGCCTGTGCCAGTCGTTCTGCTCCCACTGTGGGCCATGGGCACCTTTCAAGCCAATGAAGAAGAGAACGTTACGAGCACGATCAAAAATCCGGCTCAGATGCTGCAAACACTGAACAGCCCTCAGTCATCTGCAATATTGGAGAAAGGTTTGGGCAGCTCTGCAGTTAATTAACTGCATAAATAGAAAATATAAACCCACAGTACAAGGACCATGTTGATGCAATTGCACAGAAGAGGATATAAGCAATAATAAGGAGCGAGAGACCAGGTAAGCATCTGAATGACTATTTTGTTGGATGTTCTTCATGAAATTACAATAATTGTCTGGACAAATGAGATACATCCTTTTGAGTGTTCAATTCCAGAATTAAATCTCATTTTTTGTTGCAGAGCAGATACTTATTTTCACAATTATCCTGCTTACCTCACTGTGGACTTCCCTTGAACCATGCATTGCCTGAAGCTGCGAGACTACAAGTAGGCACTTTCTATACCTCCCTGCTATCTGTACTTCTTCATTAAAGAAGCAGAAATGTAGTTTAAAAAATCTAAAGGCAACTTTCTTCATTCTAGAAAGTAACTCATGTCACAAACAACTTCCTAAAGCCGTGCTCTTTTGGTATCACTTTATGAAGTGAGATGACCCTGCAGCCACGTCCTGCCCACCTTGGAGACAGCACATGAAGAAAGAAACTGAGCGTGGGAGAGAGGAAGGCAAAATGATACATCCGACTGCAGAAACTGTAAAAGAAGCTGTAAAACAGCTACATTTGTAGAGAAGGAGAATCCGGGACATCTCTGCAGTTCCAGCCACACAGAATGGGAGAACCTGCATCTCCCAGACCGCACAGTAGAAATGAAGACTCACTCTTGCGCTGGCCTCTATGGTTTGAAGCTGAGCCTTCCAGTCCTCTTAAAGTCTTTATGAGAAGACACAGTTCAGCATCCCAGAGCACACGCATTTTGCTTGGTGGCTGAGAAAATGATCATAGCCAAGGCCTCAGAAGTCTACTACAAGATGCATTTTATGTCAATTATTTGCACACAGTAGATAATGTGCAGTAGCCTAGAGCCTCCAAAATATTTAGAGCAAAAAAATACTGAAACGTACCTCAGAAGGGTAACAAGCCTCATTAACAGCAAGCACAAGCATCGACGTAGGCTTCAGGGAAGTCAATGGTGCCCTCTAAAGGGAACTCATGTGATTCACAGGAAAGCTTCACAGCTGTGGGACCCACTGCCCGTGCAGCCATGGAACAACCCAGCAACAGTTTATGTGCAATAACTTAAATAATCCATAAGATGACAAAATGCAGGGTCGTTAATATCTCTTCTGAATTTGGGAAAGAAGCCGGTGGAAAGCTTTTTTCTAATATTTACTGCTGAGGTGAGAAGGCATCCTTGTCCAAAACAACGTAAATATTGGGACCAAGACCCCAGGAAAGAAAGGTACATCGAATTAGCAGCACAGTCTGCACCACATGTGAAAGTGGGCCATGACATATTTAATAAAACTTTAATCTGAGCTAAATAATTCTTGCACAGAGAGACTGTAGAGCCTCCCTTGAGAACCACCTGGATGCAATCCTGTGCCATGCGGTGTAGGAGGACCCAGCCTAAGCAGGGAGGCTGGACCAGGTGACCCACTGTGGTGCCTTCCAACCTTGCCCATTGTGTGAGTGTGTGGTGACAGAGGGCACACAGACAGTGATTACAGGAGCTACTCAGGAGTGAAGCATGGGGGCGAACAAGCACCAGGGAGCAACCAGAGCACTGTAAGCAGTGCTTTGTCTCAGCCTCAGCCATCAGGAGCCTGCAATTACTTTGTGATTCACTTACAAAATTCAACATGTTCTCTTCCAAGAAATATGAAGTACCTCGAACAGCAACATGTACTTTGTTTCAATCTTCCAGTTGAGCTCTGGCTGATTGCACCATCATTTGGCCAAATCAGGAAAAGAGCTATTGATCTCCAACGTACTGATGTGCAGATCTTATACATGGGTACACATTATTTCAGGACAAGAGTCTGCTTCCCCAGGAAGATTAATCTTGTGTTGAATTCAAGAGGCACTGCAATGCTTTGCTACTAAGAAAGTCAGGACAATTATTCCCAGGTTTAGTGATTGCCACTCATTAAAATCAGGATTTACTTGATTACGTTTTGGAGAAACTCTAGACCCTGAGTGCAATTTATAACTGATGAGAAGATAAAAATATTAATATTGCTTAAAATTAAATATTTCCAGTGAATCTTGTAAATGCTGCTCATGCTCAAGCTTTAACCATGGTTTTTTCCCCACTGGATTGCAGGTATAGTAACAGGAGGATTCTGTGATTTACCAGATGAGGCGAAGGTACATCCTTTGCTCATTACTTACATTTGCCAGCATTTGTGGTGTAGTCACTAGAAACAAACAAAATATAAGAGAGCCATGATTTTCAGAAGCCATTAGAATAATCCTGGGAACGTTTCCATCTTAGATTTATGCTCTTCTTCAATAAAAGAAATTGCACACAACTCATCCCAGAACTGCAGTATACCTGAGACTTGAATAGAGGATGCCCATACACAAACAAAATTGGGGACAGTGCCTTATAATGCATGACAGTGTGGAAATTCCTAGCCTAACTTTCACCACTGGCCACTGTGACTTGGAGAAGGCCATCTTTACCTCTCATTTCCTCAGGGTTTTCACATGTGTGGCAGGAGGCCTGTAGGTTTAGAGAGCATGTTGAGTCAAAAATGTCTCTGAAACCCAGGTGCTGTTGTAGTTACTGTACATGATGGGTTATGAGACAAGGAAAACCATGTACCAGTCAAACTAATGCTTATTTGTTAAAGATCATTCCCCAAGGCTTGGGTGCTTGGTTCACACAGGCAGTTTAAGATGTTTCAACTGAGAATTCAAAGCCAGAGTTAGCTTTACAGCAAGAAGGTCAGGTATGGGAGTTCAGTGTGTGCCCTTTGCCAATCCGAACACGATTTTTTTCATGCTGAGTACTAGTAATTAACTGATCTCTAGTGAATTACAGCACCTGCGTTATCCATCCTTGCTAGCAGGAGAATTATTAAGCAGCAAACTGTTAAGCTCGCAGCTCGTTAGAAGCTCTGCACGACACAGCAGCACATAGCCCAAGTCCCATGGCTCCCAATATATCACAGCACAGAGAACAGCAGTGGAAACAAGAAGACTGCATAAAGGGAAGACGACTGGGAAGGCTGGGATGTGGGAGCAGCAGGAGGATCAGCAGAAGGGCTGTCAGAGACATTCAGATTAGCAGGTCATCAAGATCCTAGCACAGCAATGTGCAGCTTTTTAGGTTACTTGGAATAGCAGGGGTGATCTAAAACAGACATGTCATTGAGAGAGGATGTTGGGAAGAACAGCCTGGAGCACTTGGCAGTTTCAAGAAGGTGAGAAAGGAGAGTGAGGAAATCCTAACGACTTGCAGAGGCGGGATAAGGTGGATAGCTCCTAAAGGACACAAATGGCACTTCCAAAGCCAGCCACTCCCCAGTTAAAAGAGTGAACAGAGGATTGAGGAGAACTTCTGAGCAGGCAAGCCTTGTGCTCTGGGTACCTTGGTGCTTGCTCACTGGACAGAGCGCTCCAGCACTTGCGTCTTAGTGCTCATGTGAGGGCAAAATCGGCTCCAAAAGAAGGTCACATCCCTTTCTGGCATCTTTCCTACCCTCTTGCAACACTACTTCCACCCACAGGTGAGAAGGAACACAGCACAACACAGCTGGTAGGGAGCTTGAGAGTGAGTAACAAAACCGGGGGGGGGGAGATAAAGGGAACGTAGGGAGAGGAAAACTGTCATGCCTAGGGGATGAAAAGCAGAAGTCGGTTCAGACAGAAGGAAGGAATGATGGTCCATCAGAGGAAAGACATGGTGGAAGTGGGAAAAGGAGTTTATAGAAGTCTGAGGGAAAGCGCAGGAAGAGAGTTGTGGGACAAAGGAGGATTCACAGAAATGATGGCAAGATGTCCTGAAGTTTGAACAAAATGTTTCAGGAAACAGGAAAATGGAGGTAAAAAGAAGGCATTGGAAAGGTAAGCATGTAGGAAGCAGCTGTTGGGGAGAGACTTGAGTTAGAGTTTGCATCCTGAATACAATGCTCCCATATTCAGGAACAGATGGGCACGCAGGAGGTGTCTGAGGCAACTTTGTGCAAGTAGAACGAAGCAGCTTTGTGCAAGGCATTTCCACTGGAAGGGAGCATTAATACCAGAGGAATGTGGCAAGGATGACAGAATCATAGAATAGCTTTGGTTGGGACCTTGGCAGGTCATCTGGTCCAACCCCTTGCTCAGAGTGGGGAAGAAAATAATACATGGGAGATGAAAATTCCCTTGCATCTTCACAGATACAAAGTGAAGCTTTAGCTATAAAGCAAAAAATGCATATCCAAAGTCAAACCTTCCCTTGGTTCTCTAGGTTGACGTTGCCCTCTGGAAGCAACGCTTTTACAGATTACTGGAATTGCTACTATAACTGCTCTGGATTCTTTGCTGTGAAGCAGAGAGGGTTTTATTGCATATCAAAAGGAGGAAACGAGCACACATGACAATCAGCATGTAGCTTGCTCTAAACACACATGCACATCTAATGCACAGTTGATGCCAGCACAAAACAAAGATAGGAAAAATATTTCTCATGCAAACTGGGTTGGTGGTTAATCAAGTGAATCGTACCTTTTAGAGAGGTATCCTAGCAACTCCCCAGCAGCCACGAGTCCCGGCTGACAGTGCACACTGATGCAATTGTTCTCCTCCTGCAGACATCAAAACTTTGCAGCTAATCAAAGAGATAATTCGAAACAGGAGACCACGTTAAATTTGATCCAACAAAAGGAAATTTTATAAATGAGCAATGTCACCCGGGGCATCTCTGATGCTTAAAGTTGTCATCTTGGAACAAGAGTAGGTCAGGCTTAGCGAAGCCATGCAATGCTGGGAACAGAACCTCCCTTCCTGCAACCATGACTCTCCTGAAGGCACTTGTGTCTGCTGTGCTGGTTTGTGCTGGTCTCTGCTTCAGAGCACTATGCAGAATTTATTACTATTTGCTTGAATAGCAAAGGCTCACCCAAAGAACTTTCTAGAGCACAAGTATCAGCAAAAGCCCTGCTGATGTGCTTTTAGCCACCTGTCCCAAGAACAAATTCACACTCCTAACAAGCCAGATTAGATATTCTGTCACATCTCCTGACAGTGCAAATAGGCTCAGGCTTGGCTGGACAAGACCTTCTGTCTCAGGACCAGCAATGAACCTGAGGCTACCAAGTAGCCTAAGGTCATCCTTTCTAAGTGTCCTCATTTTGGAAGCATTATAGATTTGCAATTCACCTCTTTAGGCATGGGAGCAAAAGAAGAAGCAAAATCACAAACATAGGATCCTATATGGTTATGGAAAGTCACTTCCCCCTTCCCCACTTTTTAGCTAGCCCAAAGATACCACAGATCTGAGAAAAACATTCAAGATGTTTAAGCATTTCCCACTTCCCTTTTCTTACCTCAGCTGAGAGACTTCAGTTCAGAGTTGTGAAGGGTCTCCCAAGTTCTCCTCCGGTGGTTTATATTTCTTCTGGATTACAGAACACCTATTATACTTCCCCCAACACACTCAACAGTTCACCTCCTCTTTCAAAGAGAAAAATATTCCTCCTTAAAACTTCCTGTTTTCTCTGTCAGGTGAGCCCTGCCACCTGACCACCCCCATCAGATGCTCCTCAGATACTTTCATTTGATGACCACTCTCTTGGGGATCAGAACTGTAAGAGCATTTTTCCCAGGGCAGTAATGATGTCCCTGAATATTCCACTAAAACTGTTAATCAAATTTTAATGATCCTTCCTGGCTGGCATGGAGGAATTTCTTCCATCACCCTTGGTGGTTCAGAGGGAAAGCAAGAACAGATATAATAGCCATATGGTCTAAACATCAAACAGAACCTACAACCGGACATAAACATCAAATCATACACAAGTCATCATCAAAACTGTTGGGACCTACCTCTTACTGCAAAAGCTGGATTTTTTTTTTTTGCAGCCAATCAAGTCCTGTTAAGACACTGCCAACCACTAAAAGCAACATGCAAACTGTCCAGCTACAGCAGCTGAGATCAGGGGTCCAGAGGACTACAGAGGATCAATGTGCCCATTTGTAAGGTCTACAGAGCTTCTTTAAGACCTTGCAGGAGTTTCTTCCAGTGAGTAGAAAACTGTTACTCCATAGCAGAAACGCTGCTTACAGATGTTACAAGGACACAAAGGTTTTCTCCCACAATCAGAAGATTACCTCTGCTTTCACACATTTTATCTGTAATGGTATTTGTGTCAGTAACTCTAAAACTAGAAAAGTGCAGCAAGAGAAAAGAATAAGCTGTAGAGATGGACAGCCATGAGAGGAAAAGGGAAATTATACCTGTGTCTATTCCCAGCAGATCAATTTATTCTCACCTTCCTAATGCAGATAACACCTTTTATTTTTGGTGTGAGTCACCACAGTATTTGCTTCAGGAAGAGGCTGGTAACAGGATGTGAATATTTGTGAACTTAAAAAGTGGCTGATAATAAAAAAGAGCTTAGAAACTATACATTTGTAATTGAAACAGCAGGGCACATCAGTTCAGCATGATAGTTGGAATTTGCCAGATGTTAATGAGTTGACTTGCAAAGAAACAAAACCAATAGTCCCCTCCATACACTACATGATCCTTAATAACTGCAGCAGATACATTATTGTTTTATGCCTTAGAATAGTCAACAATAGGAAATAAAAATAAACAATCCACCCCAATGTCATCTTCAGGAGCAAAGCACCTGCTTCCAGAAGGGCAGCACCACCCACAGGTAGGACAAGACAAGTAACTAGGCAGTCACAAACACCCGCAGTGTTTACCCACAGACCTCTCCTACCTCTTACAGCACACTATTCACCCCAAAAAGTCATTGCAGGAAAGCAACACGGACAGTTAAATTCACTGTTGGTGGTTAAAATTTTTCTGATATTCTGACCATCTGCAGGCAAAATGAACCAGATAAGTTCTGTAGTGTTACAATGAATGTAATTGGGACTGTAAGCAAGCAGGTGAATGTGAGCTGCTCTTCACTACCGAGCACCTCGTGAGAAGCGTCCCACACTCTGGATCTGGATCTGTGACTGATTTTCTTTCTGAATGGGGGGAGCAAAGAGAGTTACTGCACAATGCAGACACCAGCCTTTCTCTTCAGAAGAGCCACTGTGTTCAGAAAAATCTTGACTCAATGCACCTTTAAATTGTAAGAATTCTCTGCATTTTAGTGTGTTTTGAATCAGGCCCGGAACATATCAGAGAGGCGTTTCAAAATCTCTTGCTCTAGTAAGGAATGACCTCCAGCTTAAGGAATGACCTTCAGCTTATTTCCTGGAATGCTTCTGCTAAATTCTTCATTGCCTATCTTTTTAATTTGTGTACACAGCACCAGCCAGTAAATAACATCACCAGCAAAGTTGCAACCAACTCCCCTCCAATATCAATATGATATAAAAAGTCCGAACTCTGTGTTAAAGATGATCTACACACAAGAAATTTACTCAACTCATTTAATAAAACCATTTTGTTAAAAAATTACTTAGTAATGATTGGAATTTTACATAGAAAATTGAGAAATTACAAAAGATGGCATTGTATAACAAATATAATCTGAATATAAGAGAAGAGTTAGACACATTTGGTAGTGAGGTCCACAAAAAACCTAAGCAAAAGGAGAGAGCAGCTGTTCCTGAGTTAATTGTGATTCTGTTGATATTCTTCTGAGATAACACGACAGCAGCGTAAAATATTCTCTTTCTAAGAGAATTAGTGCTAAGAATGTCTCTTCTACTCATTTCATGACTGCTATTACGCATGCCTTCTCTTGGCACAGTTAAGAGATTCTCTAAATGCCCGAGAAAGAAAGTATCTGAGGCCTAACAGAAATACTCCAAATGAAAAGCAGTGTACTGTGAGCAGGCTACGGGTAAAAAAACCCCAAGCATCTCTCCTCTGCATCTCTCCTCTATACACATACCCATTTATGTAAATTATTCCTTCATAAGGCTTTATAATAAATTTGAAATCTTTCAAATCTATACCTAATAAATATTACAAGAAAATATTTTTTCAGTATTTACATATGAAACATATAAAACACGATCACTGTAAGACTACTTCTTCAATTTCATCTTCTAAAGAACCGAGGGTATTAACTCCTGGCTTGTTCGTAGTGTACTGCAAACGGTGTCTGTTTAGGCTTCTTCCTTCACCAAAAAGCCCACTGTCTTCTTTTACTTTGACTTTACTGTTTTTATCAACAAAAGGCTTATTACCAGAGTCCCAATCTATGTCCAAAGGTGGTGTATTGTCATTTTTAGAAAGAACAATGGTACTGGCACTGCTTCCAAACAGTTGTTCCATTAAATTGGACTTCTTTTCTTTTTTACTATCGAAATCTGCATTTTCCTGAACATTTTCTTCTAATTTGTCACTTTTCTGAGTGAGCCAACTTGGTCTCCCTGATCCCCTCCCAAAGGAAGGTACATAACTACCAAAAGTTAACTCACTACTTAAATCTACAGTCCTTACGTTTCGATGCTTCTGCCCTTGTGCTCTTGTGCCATCATCCTGACTGTCCTTTACAGGAAATCCATTAGTAACCTTCCCAGGAATCTCAAAGAATGGACTAGTTTTCTCTTTTTTCTCCAGGGAATCAGATTTTCGTGCTGTATTTATGAGTGGTGCTTGGGAAGCTGGTTTCGTGTTTGTTGTATTTTGAATTTCTCTATCAATTTCTTGCATTTTAGCAAGCAGGAACTCTCTTTTTCGCCGCTCTTCCAACGTTTCTGTGCTTTCTCTCTCTACTTCAGTTTTGTGGATTTCTGCCTCCATCTTTATTTTCTTTTCTTTATCCAATGAAAAGTTGCTTTCTTTTTTAATTTTGTCATATTCTTTCCTTTGCCACTCTGCAAAAAAATGTTTGAACAATATTTAAAATGTTTTAATTTTAAAATACCTTTATAAGATTTTGAAAATAATGCAAGAAAAAGCCACTGAATTTTTAACATGCTCTTCTATGCACAATGTAATTTTCCTGCTGCAAAAATAAATTCTTCAAAAATTGCAACTAAATCCAGTCCTGATTCTCTGATAAGATATAAAAGTTTACTGTCATCTTCCAAAGGCAGTAGGACATTATTCATGTTTTAGAATTTTCAAAGCAATTTGATTTCTGCCAATTGCCTTCCCATTTCCTGAGTTTGAATGAAAATGAATACAACATTACTGATTTTAACAGTTCTGACTTGCACAGTACTTTATTTTTATTTGTCATCACCACTGATATTAAGACAGTCCTGGGGTATATGTGTGGGTTCTTTTTTTTTTTTCATAAAGGGAACTATTTCTGTGAAGCTATCAGGCCTCAAAGTCATAGGAGTCATCACCTATTTCAAGCAGTGAATAATTTAAAATACCCTGCATCAGCTGCATACAGAAAAGACCTTTACACGAGTGTTCTGTGCATCACTGTGTGGAGTCAGGGTGACTGCGCACAGCTATGAAGGAACACCAAAGGTACAAAACAGCAACTTATAGACAGAACCTGGAAACACTTATATGTAGAAGAAAGAGGAAGCTTCTCAAATATTTCTCTCTTCAAAACATTTTTTCCCCAAGATAACAGATATGTATTTGGCCAAAAGTTGAATATGACTACTTGGCCCCTCCAACATAGTGGCATTCGCCTTTGAACACTTCCCTCAAATTTCTGACTTAGTCTTTCACAAAGTTCCATGTTATCTACTGTACTTTGGCTCAGGCTTTCAGAAACAACCGCAGTAGTTCAGTTAATATCTTTAACATAGATATCGTTTCAATAGCACATCATTATACAAGTTAAGTAAAGAGCCATGCTTCTGTCTGTAAGGTGGGGAAAATACCAGCTTATACTATATGATGGGTAAGGTGGTTAAATCACCTTATTCAGACATAAAATCAGATTCTTGGCTTATGTAGGTTGGGATAGAAGACTTTTCACAGGTTTTACCTCTGAAAGCAGCTACAGATTTTTAGAATTCTTGTCATATAGAATAAGTACTACTGTTCATTAACTGTAATCACTGAAAGAGCTCTTTAACGTGACAGAATGCAGTCCATCTAAAATACTTGAGATTGAGCTGCGCATGTAAGTCATTAAGATGCTGTGGAAACCAAATGAATAAAAAAGCAGTATTAAAATATAAGAATAGGAACTGACATTTCTCAAATAGCCCACCAAACGATTCAGATAGCCAGACCTGAATAGAGAAACTAAAATTTTAAATTATATAAGGCAGTAGAAAGTACTGAAAAAAAAGGCTGTATTAAGGAAAACAGATTTGTTCTACAATTGTAAAAATCTACTTCCTACCTCAATAACATTTAGTAAGTCAGAGATAACATCAGCATTTACCTTCTATGTCATTCTTGTTTCATATAGCACAATCTCTCAGACTCCAATACTTTTTTGTGGGCAGCATTTTTTGCTGCTGCATACTTAATCACAGCTGAGTACAGGGCACAGATTATTCTATATCCTGTACTTCTTTCTGATTCTTCTTTGCATAATATAACTGAAAATAATTTTCCACTGTAGTGATCTCTGCAAAATCATTTTGCTCTTCTCACCAGAAACCAGAGCCTCACTTGATTAATATTCTACGGTGCATTTTTCAGCCTTCAGCTGCCCGTTTCCTTACCGTCAGGAAGTTTTGGAACCCTCTCCTCTAAAGTCTCTATTTCCTGAAAATGTTTCAGTTTCTCTTCCCTCTCCCTGTCTTGGTCTTGTCTTAGGAGTTCTGTTTGCTCTTTCCATCCTTTGTCTTGAGCTTCTTTTTCCTGAAATAAATTAATAGAAAACTGAAGCTGATGGGGAAAAAACAGTAAATAAAACAAACAACCTAAAAAAATTGCAAGAACTTCTATGTCATTCTGAAATCACATTCTTACTGCTAAACATAAAATGAGTAAGTCACCTTAAACCAAACCAGTTTTCATGACCCAGGAGTTTGCCCCCAAAATATTATCACCTCTAGTATACTTTTATACACCTGAAACAAAATGAATAGACAATGAATTGCACATTTCAATCGTATTGCACATTTCAGGGAAGTTGCAGCTAGTATGCCATTAAGCAAAATTATCACTCTCAGGGTGGTTCTCTTTAGAAACCAGAAGTTGTCTTCTTCAAGGAGTTTAATAGAAGGCCACATTTCATCACCTTATTCTCTTAACAAGCAAGCAATTAGTTGCCCTCTACTTGCACAATCTGAACTTTCCACTCAAGCGAGTGGGTTGTAGATTCAGAAAATTTCATTTTGGTACTTAAATTTATGGAGTATTAAGTAACAAACAATCAAAGAGAAAGGTTTAATCTTGGATGACAATTTCAGCTAGTGACTATACATACATATGTAAAAGGCAAGAACCTGCAGAAAAGATATTAATATCAGTAGTAAAAATCACTAACACAGAAAAGTATTGGCAACGAAGTGAAGAGAAAGTCAGCATAGTCCAACACATGGGAGTTAACTTTGTAGGTTGTGCTTATTTTAGAACAAAATAAACTTCTAGATTACAAATACACTCCTAAGAGAAACAGCTACTACTTAATGAACAAAGAAAAGATGACTGTTAGCCAAAAAACCTTGAAGTATTTTCCCTTCATGTACAAGGTTATCATTGTTATATTAAAAAATATAAATTGCATAAGGAGATGGTGGCCAGGTATTTAAAATGCTTGACTTTAAAAACTGATGAAAGCATAGACTACCCAAATCTAATTTCCATTATTTAAAGCACTAGCCATATAGAGAACACACAGCTGGATGCCATGAGCTGCACTTGTACCAAATGTGCGGTTCTGTAACTCACGCACCCAAGTATATACTGGAAGAATACATGAAACTACATCCATAGTTACAGAAAGGGTTTGGGAAGAGAGAACATACAAATGTAACTGCCATGAAAAAGCTTCAGCCCTAACAGGAAGCCAGCCAAGACCATCCTCAGAGCATTATTTCTGAAAAAAGGTCCTAGCCTCATGTAATCAGAATTTGTACAATTTGTACCAGAATCTGTGTCATTCTGATTCGTAATACCTTACAAACCTCTGATTTTAGCCTGGGGTCAGAAAAACATTAGCAATAATTCTAATGGTACTATTTTCTACTAAAAACAGAAATGGAAAAACAAATAAACCCAAGCATATTGACAAAGCTGGAAAACCAGAAGAAATACCAGCACTGTGACAGCAAGAAGAAGTGTTAGATTTATGCATTGTAAAATAATTCTGGAAAGTAAAAGAAACCCGAGACAAAACATAATTAAGACCAAAGACAAAACAGAGAGAGGGCAGCCATCACTGTCTAACAGGTTGCTTAAATAAGCATTAGAAACAAAGAAAAAGGGTGAAAACCAAAAAGAAGTCTTAAAAACTTCAAAGTAACAGTGGCAGTTCTAAAAATTGAGTTAATGGCTTTCAGTAAGACAGAGAATATGATAAAACCTCAAAAAATGGAGTATATTTCTAGAAAGGTAGATCTTGTCTTAAAGAACAGAATGTTTTTGAAACTATATTTTCTATATATTTACACAGGTATATTTAGACATTTTCTAAAATACAAGCTCTGCATTATACAATCTGATGGGTGAATTATCTAGACTGAGTCTCAAATTTTTATGGAACTCACTATTTTAGGAAGAATTCCTTCTTTCTTGTTTACTGTGTCACCACAGACAAGCTCTGGTTCTGGAAGAAGTTCTGCTGGTGAGAAGCATCTACTGGTCTGTACACCTTTTGTGAGCTGTGGTCTCTTTTTAATATTTTGGTTGTTGGCTGTAGAAAATACAAACTAATTAAATTGTGTTTTCACTTGAAAATGTCCCACTATATACCTGTCTCTCATTTTTCATGATTTGCAGCAAACAAAGGACTGTATTGAAGTCAGTGGAAATGGAAAGTATTGACGAGTTTCACACAGCTGTTTTCAGCACCTGTAAAACCTAATCATAAAAAAATATGCATGCAAAAATTCTACTGAAAAAATAATTTAAACCCCACCTTAACACTACTTATAGAGCCAGTACAGCGTACTGAATATTAATTAAAAAGCCCGACAAAATATCTCATTCTTACTGCTTGTCACAGAATCAAATTCATAAAATTAAAATTCACTTACTTGAATCTTTGAAAGACATACACTTATCTCTATGGAATGAAATTTAAAAAAATCTGAACCTAAAATGGAATAATGGTAGAGCATCTATAATAAAACGAGCAGCAGACAAACTGTTTGAAATACTGGCATTAAATATTTAAAACAGTCCCATAAATTTCTGCTTCTTCTGACAAGTAGATTCTACTGATCCAGTGAAAGTAGCCTAAGCACACACACAGACTCACACGTATTTATGTGGGTAAGATAAGGTTTGAGACTGTCTTGTCACACCAGAAAAAAATTATGGTGCTGATACTTTTAGAAGATGATGTTCTGGAACATATATACTCTGAGGAAAAAATGAGTGCAGCTCATCTGACAGACAATACATTTGAATTAGTAAAAAATAAATAAAACAGATCACCAAAATATTCTTAGCAGTGAAGATACATATTTTTAAAGCCTCTGTAATTTATTGTCAAGTGACATTATCTATCATCTACTGGAGATTTTACTAACAACCTTCCCTCCTCCTTTACCCAGGAACTTCTGGTATGAAAGGAGTTAAAACTGCTGTTTGGTGAAGTTCTGTGTTTTGACTCTGCTGCAGTTACAGTAGAATCAAAAAACCAATGTGCCCTTCTTTGTAACCAGTGCTGTGTTGAAAGAAGTGCAGAAAGGTAAATGTGCTTGAACAAGCAGCATCAGGGTTGAGCACTGAGTGGCATGAAAGGTATAACCGAGCTGAGACATTTCAAAGTGATGCTAAAAATTTTTCTGCTTTTATTGCTTTATACAAGTTACCTCTTTTTCTTTGTACAATATCTGTGTCTTTTCTAGGTGATGGCTTCAACATACGATTAGCATATATATTTTTTGCTTCAAGTTCTCTTTCTTTTTCCTGTGAATGAAAGGGGTAGGTATAAAAACGAGTTACTAGTATTTCATTTACCAGTCACTAGCAAAGCTGTAAATTAAATTAAAAATAGATATGGTAAATAGAAACAGAATAAACAATTGTTTCAGCCAATGTTTTAAGGATAACAATCACATTCCTAACTGTCTATGCTGTGAGAAAGCAGACAACTTTCTCCCCCCAAAAAACTCCTTAGCAAAATATTTTGGGGGAAGAAAAAGCACCTCTGCAGTGAAAATAAAACTAAATGCCAGTGCTTCCATAAACATGAACAGGACTTACGACATGTGCATAGATTGCACAGCTGAATTTTAAGTGTTGTGAAGAGTTAAACATTTCAAAGCAAGCAATGATACTTGTCACAGGGCATGTCAGTATCGGTTAGCAGAGGCCCACTGCATCATAGAGATAGAGGCATACTTTTCTTTTAGCACATTTACTGAATAAAATACAGAAATGAACAGTGAGTTATCAGAATTCATCTGATATGAAAAGATTTTCAAACTGTTAACTCTCCACTAACAAATCAGGCTTAAAACACTTACTCTAAACATTTTAGAGCTACGAACACTACTGCTACTTGCTGGATAGCCGGGAGTGTGGTGAACTTGTGCATCTCCAACATATTGAAACTGGGAGTTTCAAGAAAATTCTCCCTGAAACGAAGTACTTTAGCTTGAGCCTTACTTATTTTTTTCCTAAAGATAAACTAAGTAGAACATAACAATATTTTAAGTACTTCTATTGAGAATTTGGGCAACAATGATGGTGGTGTGGGGTCCAAATAAACATTTGCACAAATTTAGCAACACACATGGAAATCACAAATACATTATATTAATCCTCATGCAAACCTTCTGTAATGCAAGTCTATTAGTAACAAAGTACTATTTACACCTGCATATTTAATTTTAAATTCAAGCCTTCAAAACCTAATTTTCCAGTAGATTTTGTGGTTTATTCTCAATGCTTGGCTATGTATTTGATCTTGCTTTTCTTAACTAGTGCTAACAATAATGATTAACACAGAGACATTCCTGTTATAAACACGGTACGGTCAGAGCACAGAACATTACAATTTAATGCAAGAAAAGAACTCACATGTGGTATATAATTAAGTACACATCAGAGAGTGCAGTCACTGGTAAACTATTCAAACCTGATTACAGATACTTCCAAAGATAAAATCCCAGAACATGGTCAGCAACTTCTATTCCTTTCACATTTTACCTTCAGCTTCTGATTTAGCTGACGAAACTCTTCTTGGAGAACTCTGTTTTCTTCTTGAGCCTCGTACAACTTTTTTTTCTTTGAATGTAACTCTCGTTGAAAACTGTTACCACTTAATTCAAGGTTTCTTTCCAGATCCTTCAGTTAAAACATAATAATATTTTTTAATAACTTAAGTAGTTTTCATAGTCAAGTTACTTAAATAAAATTACAGTAAACCACTGTCTTGGGTTTAGATATTGGCTTGACCATTGCTGTTATACTGAATACATTTAAACCTTTAATCCTAACATTGAGGGGGCAAAGCACCTGCAGATGCTGCACCTCATCCTTTTGAGTATGGAGAGGTGATTTGAGGACATAATAGAAACTCACACTACTTTCTGCAAGGCTCTTGCCACAGTGAACCTCCAGATCTCTAAGACAAATCTCCTACTGAGGGGTAAGAGAGAGAATCCTCCCCTGAAAGTGCAGCATTAGAAGGAAGAAAACAAGAAAGAATTTTTAACCTCTCAACTAGAATGTAGCTTGTGATTATGATTTCATTTACATGCCCTCATCTTGTAACAGCTGTTTTAAGTGAAGATGTGTTGATGAAAGGAGGAAAAAAACTAGCAGAAAATCCCTTACTTACTAAAGCATGATTCATTTTAACATGATCCAGTGCTACAAATGCTGAAATACCTAATCATGAAAGCACAGATGACAGATGGTGACACTACAGGATGAGGTGGTTTGACTAACTCAGCCGTTTATATCTTGGTACTTTGGGATTTATTTTATGAAAGCTTAGTTTCCAGCTTAATCTTTGGATTTCCAGATCTATTATCTCTGTAATGTAACTTAGGTTTAATTACTAATATAGACACCAAACCTTAACGCCATTTTAATGACATATTTTAAGCTAAGAATAGTGTAAAATTTATATACTATATATAAAATAAATCTACTATCAAAATAGTACAACTACCAACAGATTTAACAGCTTTAACACAATTTTTAAGTAAGATGAGTTTATAGACATATTTACAGTGTAGACATGCTTAGACGCGTTTACAAAAACATAAACATTTTGGCTGGACAAAATTAAAATATATTGGACAAATTTCTTATAATGGGTACCCTTAAAAAGGTCTAAAGATTATTTCAGTATTTAAAAAATATGCTGTAATTTTGTCCAGCTGAGCTCTTAGATATGCAGAATAGTGGACAATCAAATAGCATATAAATGCTCTTCAAAAATTGAGAAATAATTACTATATAATTTTTTTTTTTAGAATTCTAGTGTAAAGTTTCCTAAATACCCAGAAAATTTTACAAATTGTTTCTCTCCAAAAGGAGAAACTAGATTGCATAAAGTTGTATTACAGCTGCATGCACTTCTGAAATGTTATTGATAGGTATAAAAACACTTAAATGCACAAATCCACAGGATATATTCTGACAAAATATGCTTAATCTGTAAACAGAAATTTGAATGCATAACCACATCATACGTAACTACACAATCACCTTAGAAATAATTTACTCGATTCTACTTGTGGGTAAACCCAAAAAATACTGGTTTTCTATCTGCTCCACAGCTGTGTAAAATTACAATTCATTGTGGAAGAAATATCTGTACCAGAATTTCTTACAAAAAGAAAGTCATCCCACCTTAATTCTTTTTTCCCTGTCCTCCAGCTTGCTCTCTGCTAAGGCTAGTTTCTTTGCCAGGTCATCTCTTTCAGCAAGGTGCTTATCTGCAGACAGCTTTTTCAGTTTCTGCAAGACAGTTTTATTCCTGTACAGTTCATCTTCCGTATCTTTCAGCCGTCTCTCTGTTGCACGTTCTCTCTCCTGAGATTTTCGTAGGCGCTCCCTTAATATTCTAATCTCATTGTTGTGCCGAGCAAGGAGCTGAGAGATTTCGTTTTCTGTATCTTCAAACTTATTCAAGGCTTTCTCCTGCCTGTGCTGAAGCCTCTTCAGTGCCCTGTTTTCCTTCTGCAGCTCATCCAGTTTGATGTGGAGTTCAGTCAGTTCATTTCGGAGCTCATTGATTTTCAGCAGCCTAGCAGAAAGAACTCTTTTTGTAACAAGATCTATATCTTTTGCAGGAGAATCCCTATTGAGGCTCTGAGAACGGAAACCCCACCGTGTCCCTCTTTTGCTCGGTGCATATTTGGCATCCAATTTCTTTGTGGCTGAGAGAGGAAAAATAAAAAGCATGTTTACTATTAGACAATGCAGTTTGTCTATTCAGACATCCTTCTTAGAACTAAGCTCTGCCTGAAACAATCATACAATACTTAGCAGAGATGGCAGCTTTCAAACCAGACAATAAAAGGCATATATATGATAGAGTTATGCTCCTTTTGATAGCTGAAAAATGGAGATTTATGTCTGTGATCTACTGTAGGAGGTAATATCTGCAGCCATTAATATAGGACCCTTGTAAAGTAATCATCTGCAAATCGTGTCAGAAATAAGAGTCATATTTTGTTAATATTTGATACTGTTTATTAAAATGGTTTAGAAATACTATAATGCATACAAAATTATCATATGCTCTTAAAATGGCAACAATTAGCTGAGCATTAGCTAGTTATGTATTATGCAAGATGTAATTCTCCCAGACAAATGCAGTAGTATTTTCAAATCCAGCTGCCATGCTTACAGACAAAACAGCAGATTTCAAAGGCTTAATGCAAAAAGCCTCCAAAGCAAAATTACAAATCCCATGAAAATTCAGTTCTCCCTGAATAATTTATTCTTGTATCACAAGTTATTTTCCACACAGCATTCTCATTTGATTACTTGTATGCACCACTCGCATTCCTATTTATTACTATTATTATTATTTTATTGTCATCCCCACATATAAAAGCTGAACATTTTGTTTCTATCTTATCTGCCTCTCATGCCATGCTCAAAGAATGAATCATATAATCCACTAAAAATATCTCTTAAAACAACTGAATTAATAGAGAGTGCATAATTCCTAAAGGTACATCAGTGTCCAAAAGAAACACACGGAGCAGCAGTTTGTAATTCTGGGCTGAAAGCTGGGATACAGCAATAGTGCAGTTACCTACACACGGACAGTGAGTGTGTGTGACAGCAAATTTTTTCTCCCCTTTGCCACTCTCCCTGTTTCTGTTCTACTGAGAATACTTATCAGCAAAAATAACAGCTTAAAAATACCTTCTTATAATTTCCTATAGACATTTTGAAAAATACTCATTTATTTTCTGCTCGGTGCCCATTTTTTCCACAGCTTGGGCAAACAAAAGAAGGTGTGTTTTTTCCTTTACAAAGAACATTTATGTCACATTCAGGTGTCAAAAGATTATCTAATACATGCACTGCAGGAATGATGCCACTCCTATCACCAACTAAGGGAGTTCCCATTAACCCTAGACTTCCAGCCCCTGTAAGAATTTCTACTTATTTAGGGCGAACATAAAATTCCACTACCAATACTGTACTTTTGATCATATAGTTAAATTGAAGAACAGTGTATTTCAAGACAATGTAATATGACTTTCACAATACCTTCATGTAATAATTATATTCAATTCTGGCTATGTAATCACAGAACTGGTCACACATTTGCCCTCTCCAAATAAATAGCATGGTGAAACTGCAGTTTTTGGTTCCTAGACAGCTAACCCATGACTAACACAGAGGAGATGCCACTTCTGAACACAGAGAAGCTCAGCGAAACACCAGTTGCACCAGCATACCCACATTGTCAAGGATCTGAAGAGATACATTATCTGAGTAAATTAAAGACTTAAGGTCAGACCTTCTGGCACAGGATAGATTGTAACATTGACCAAATAATTCACACAGTATCAAGCACTTATCAATCAACTAGAACACCTGCCCAAGAAAGGCAGGACATGCTATGACTACACCAAATAATGTATACAATCATTCGGAACAGGCTGTCAAAGTCTGGCAGAAAGCCTTCACAGCCTTACTTCAGCCCAGGGCCTGCATAACCAGTCTCTTCTTCTTTGCAGGGATGTTCACCTCCCTACAAACTCTATCAAGAAAGCAGCCTATGTCTGTGAGGGAGCCCAAAGTGGAGTTGTGTCATCTCAAACTGGAAATATTTTACCCTCAGGGAAGAAGCAGGAAAAACTTTCTTTTGAATCTCCATCTGAACCTAACTTCCACCAAAAACGTTTTTTTTTTTGCAACATCAGTGGTCTTCTGTTTATCGAAAGTCACAGTATTATCCTGTAAAGGTTAGTCAACTAGACTTCCACAAGACAGATATCCGTAGGTTATTTGGTCAGGGAAATTTTAACAATTGTCTCTTTTTTACAGACTGCATACTAAGGACTTGCCTTAGGTTCTTGGCCTTGAGTTTTTTGTCAATGACAAAAAGAAAGCATCAGCATGATTCAACAGAAGGCAAGTAGAAAAGCCATATTCACTTGTTAAGAAAATTACGAAGAATTCTGAAAATCACCAAAACTCCTCCCTATGCAGGAATAGGCTAATTTCAGTTTTCAATGGAGCACCTACTTTCTACCTGCCATCTGTAGCATAATTCACATAAACTGTAGTTGTAGGTGCTCATAATGCTAGTTTCTCACTTTTGACTTTTCAGAGATAATTAACTCTTTGGAGCAGTTACAAAGCAGCAACTTCTGCTCTCTACCTACCTCGGTAGTGCAACAGGCTGTTTGAAGTCTGTGTTTTGTGATGTCTTTTTTCTTGATTTGTAGACGGAGAGCTTAGTGCTGGTGACTGGCTGGATGAATTAGATGCATTACCTTCATCTGAATAATAGGAGTCACTATTTTTATCTTCGTCTGATTTCCTCTCCTGTTCAGAATCTGGGCTCCTTACTCTTTCTCCCATTTTTCAGATTTAATGGCTTTCCAGATTTTTCTCAAAAACTGCTCATTTTGGCACAAAAGATCTTTTAGTTGTCACAGTGGCAGCAGCTGGATTATTTCCTCTGGTTTATCATCTTCATCGCCAAGCACGAGATCTCTGCAGTTCAGTTCAGCAAGCAGTAGTTATCATTCAGAATGCATTTTTCTGTAACAATTTAGAGAGAGAGAAAAAAACAGTTAAGAAAGAAAGTTCTTTAAGAAAGAAAGGTAAAAAACCTGTAAAATTATTCATGATTCCTATAACCTTATGCCACATGCTGTGCTACCTATTATTTATATTAGCAATCATATTTCTATTAATTATTTATGTTAAATGTGACAAGATATCACTCTAGGAATGCTACTAGCATTATATTCAATAGTCTGAGTTACTTCAATCCCAGAAGAGAAATTAGAATATTAACATAGCTAAATCTGGAATAAGAAACTACTCCCAAGTTAGAGAAGGGAAAAGAAGAATTTGGAAAACAAAACAGAACACAAGTGAAAGTTTGTTGATATTCAGGAAACTAATTTAGACATGTTTTAGAACTTTTTAACCAAATGAATTAACAACTTATTTGTGTGACTGGAATTGAGATATTTGTAGAATTTGACTAAATCTTCCATTTCTCAATTTCTGACATTCCAATGATGTTAAATAATGGGCTTGAAAATCAATTGCCCCCTTTGTCTGGAAAACATCCAGTCCCTAACCCCTAATGAGACTGTACCCATCTATCCCAATCTTCACCCTGGAAAGTACTCCCATATCCTACAACATCTGGTGCTTCATGCCTTCAAGGACTGGCCAAAGCACACACATTTGTGTCATGTGTATTCACATATCTATATACTTTTTTATATCTGATAAGAGAAACCACACCACCAGTACACGATAAACATTACACCTGCAGCAGGTATAAAATGAGAAGGGCTGCTCCTGCAGCCTGATGCAAACTGAAAAATCCCATAATCTCAAGGTGAAATCACCCCATCTTGTATTTGGAGACACGTCCTGAGAATGCAATGGAGCAAATATATCCAAAATTTTCTTCACCTTCTCAGTCAAAAGAATTTTCTCGACAGTTTAGGAACTGTTTTACTGACTATGCTCATCTTCCCTTGCCTTTTGCCTCTCTCACCACTCTTGGCAGCTTTCAAGCTTAATTTCACCATCTCTTTCCTTTCAATCCAACTTTGAGATATCAAGCCTCTAATGGGTGAATAACTAGGACTTGCACCAGAGCCCACCAGTTCCACCTGTTGAATGACATAACCTCCTAGCTGACTTCTAAATGGCAAAGCAAATTACACACACAAAAAAATGAACTGCTTTCAGTCAAAACTGCTCTATGCTGCAGGACATTTGACATACCTGTAAACGAACTGTAAATTTTTCACTATATTATTTCCCAATAAAATAAACTTGGCCTGCTTCTCAGCCTTCACTGCCTATACATGCATTATTGCAGAGCCAAGCAGAACAGAAATGTCAGCTGCCAAGACAGTTTTCATTACAAATTCAAGCTTTCTGGCTCAGTTCACTGTTAGCACAACTCTGTCTCCAGCGACTGGAATCCATTTGGCCTCATAATCTCTACAGAAGGAATAAGAGGAATAAATATCCCATCAGGTTTCTAAACTGGGAAGATGCTTGGAAATTAATACTGAATTACCTGGAAATGAGTATTTTTCGTTACTTAGGAAGCAACTTTCCAAAATAATGTTTTTTAAACACCTAAATATTTTCAAAGTGATCCAAAAAAAATCAGATGCCTAAAACTTATGTCAAAAGATTCTGATACAAACTCAAATTTCCCTGCAAAGCCTAGAAAGTAAATAAGCTATGCTTGAGACCACCTGTCCTAGAGATTGCTAAACACATGCTGGAAGTTATCATTATTGTGAACATTCAAATAATCAGGAATGATTGTTCTTTTTCCTTCCAAGATAATGGAGTTATTAAAATTATATTAAAAGGATATATCTAATCATAACTGTAACTAAGGTCATGTAAGAATATTAGAACATATCAGGGTGCTCCCCTACTCCCAAACACTTCCTTTCCTAACTCCTGGCCCTGCAAGCACCTGTGCAGAATGGATGTTATTTTGCTCCTAGTAGAGCAAACCAAGCCCAAACAGGCAGTGTTTCGGGGACAATCTGCTCTCTAGAGGATGCACAGGCAAGACTGCCTCAGGTCTGTCTCCACAGGACAGAATTTCAGGGAATGCAAAAAAATAGAAACTAATAGATTTATATTAAAGTACTAAAATAATATGAGATATAAAAATAGTACTCTGGAGGCACAGACCTCATATTCTTATATTTAGGGAAAGCATAAATGCCTGCAGTTCATGTCTAATTACATATATAAAACAAGAGCACTCGCTTTCATGTACCAACTTAAAGCTGATCAGTTATTTTATAGCCCCACAAGAGTTCACTGAAGAGGCAATAATCTTTTTGAAGAATGCTTTTCATAACTCAGTGTATTTAAAACAAACAAATTGTAAGAACTAGAGGATTAGAATTACCCACCACTCTTGTACTGGATATTCCCCACTTCTGAGAATATTTTGCTAAGTAACATTCTGACATACAGCGACATAAATGAACAGAAATTTTCAATGCATTCTGGAAGTACTTGAAAAGCAATGGAATGAAAATAAATTGAAAAAGGTAAAAAAAAGAAAGCTCCCTTGAGGAATCCCCAAAAACATCTTTTGGATCTTCAAATGGTTTTCAGTTTTAGAAACTAGTAATATTATCATATTTTCCATACAAAACAAAAAAACCTTAGTCTGCCAAGTCGTGCCAAATTTATTTTTCCACCAGTTTATAATACAATTTGATTAACAAAAGAATGCACAGTTTATCTTGAGAACAAAAGAATCACTAGGATATTTGAGTTTTACTTCAGTGAGCCTAACGACTGTTTAATTAAGAAATGTTTTGGTTCCCTGATTTTCCAATTGTTACAAACTAGTTTGAGTTGATTATAAAACAAGTTTAACTCGTGTGAATAAGATCCACACAGATATCTATTTTGCCCTTGCATATTTAATAAGTTTGCAAGGAGTGAAACATTGTGGGTCTACTAAGCTCCAGCACCACCACCAAAATCCCAATCCTCTCCCCTCAAAAGCTCAAGGCATGCTTTTAGAAGCCTAATGAATCGAGATCACATACAGAGTGGCTGAAGGAAATCTGGGACTTGCACAAACTTTAGAAAGAGTTTTGTTTCCAGGATTTCATACTCCTTCCCTTCTGCTACTTGTATCTATTGCTATTATTTACATACTTTGTATCAAAAACATGCTCATCATTAGAAGAAACCATCAAGCGCCAGGTCACCGCAAAGGACACGATAGACAAAACAGAGAACACAAAACAACTGCAACGGTGACAGGAGATTCCCTTTTAGTCCTAAGTAAGTCACAGAAAAAGAAATTGAACTGTGGGATTATGCAATAGAGAGAAAAGAAAATTGTTTAGCAACTCTTCTCATGCAGTGCACCCAGAGCTTAGTTCTGTAGTGCAAGACCCATAAAACTTTTTATGCCCTTTTCAGTATTAACACCCTTCCCAGACCAGGGGAAGCTCAGTGCTTTTGCTGGTCACCGAATGGCACTTCCCCCGTACAAACACTGACCTCTAACGGCCTGCTCAGTTCTTCCACCTATTCCGAGAGGGACAATGCAAGAAAGCCAGCTTCTGACAAGTACAAAAGCATCAATCCAAGTTACTGAAGTGCTGAACTTAAGAGCAAAGAATAATTTCAAAAGAAGTTCGTCTCCCTCCTCTTCCTGCATCCATCTTTTTCATATCCAAATACCATAGCTTTTCCAGAAGAGAGCAGAGCAAAATCATTTACTTTTATGATGCCAAAACATACTGAGTGACGAGCCTTAATGAAGACTAAGTATAACTTCATTAGGTACTGCAGCTGCTGACTTAACTGTATGCAGTTTTTCTAGGTTTACTAGCTTTTTCACAAAATCACAGAATCAATTAGGTTGGAAACAGCCTCTATGATCCTCAAGTCCAACCTATCACTGAACATCAGCACGTCAACTAAATCATGGCATAAAGTGCCATGTCCAGTCTTTCCTTAAAAACCTCCAGGGATGGTAACTCCACCACCCTGAGCAGACCATTCCTATGTTTAATCACCGTTCCTGTGAAGAAATTCCTCCTAATGTCCAATCTAAACGTCCCCTGGCACAGCTTAAGACTGTTGACTTGTCCTGCATTTTGGTGAATTAAAACGCTGCGTGGTTTTAAAAGCCAATGTTACATTTACCAGACTCTGTGCCAGTAAACCACAACGTTAGTTGTGTCAGGTCTCAAAATGAAGAAGCTGCTCTAAGTCACAGGTCAGGAATGAGGAAATGGCACTTCAAACAGCACACGCAGGCCAGCCCTACAACCGAGAGAAGAGATTATGTTTCTAAATCAGACTGCACAGCGGAGGCCCACACCCTCGCTCGTATTCCCACTCAGACACCCGGTGTGTGCGGACTTACCCAGTTCAGCTCGGGCACCCCCGAGAGCAACCCTCCGGTTCCCGGAGCGCACGCAGGCAGCTTTCCTTCTCAGCGCCGACGTTCTTTAAAAACACATCGAATGTTATTTTCAAGCAGCACTTCGCGACGGCACATTTTAAATGCAATCACCGAAACTTAGACACACTAAACGACTTCGGAGGAAAGGAACTGAACACCGGCGGCCCGAGGCCTTTCGGAGGCCAATCCCAGGCCTAGGCCCGGGCCCGTTCCAGCCCCCACAGCCCCCAGGAAAACACGGCCCCGCGGCGGTCCTGTCCCACCCTCCGTGCCGCTCCCGCCGCCCCGCGATGCCGGCGGTGTCCCCGCCGCCCCGGTACCTGCCCGGGCCCTGGGCCCGCCCGGAGGACGCGCCGGCGGTTGCCGCGTTACGCTTAAAGGGGCCGCGCGGCGGCCATTGACAGCGGCTGCCCGGCAACGGGCGGCGGGGCGGAGGCGGGCTCTCGTCGTCAGCCATTGGCTGTCCGCCCTGCCAGCTCGGCGACACCGCTCTCCCCATTGGCGGCAGGCTGAGCCCCGGCTGCTGATTGGCTGAGGCCGTGCCTAAGGGGGGATGTGGAGGGGCTGAGCCCTGCGGCGCTGCCTCCCCGCGCCGCGGTGCCCGGGCGGCGCCTGCAGGGGGCGCTGCGGGCCGGGCCCAGCGCCGGATGAGCCTCGCCGAGCTCCCGCCCGAGGGGAGACCTTGCGGTTCCCCAGGGCCGTGCCCCGAGGCCGGCAGGCTCCGAAACCCTGCCCTGCCCTCACCGCCTTGGTTCTGCTGGGCGCGTGTGTGACATCGAAGGAAGGCAGCCCATGGAAAAGCACCGGGGGTGCTGGTTGACGGCCGGCTAAGCATGACCCAGCGTGTGCCCAGGTGGCCAAGAAGGCCCATGGCATCCTGGCCTGTATCAGCAATAGTGTGGCCAGCAGGAGCAGGGCNCAGCAGGAGCAGGGCGGGGATTGTCCCCCTGTGCTTGGCACTGGTGAGGCCACACCTCGAGTCCTGTGTCCAGTTCTGGGCCCCTCACTGCAGAAAGGACATTGAGGGGCTGGAGCGGGTCCAGAGAGAAGGGCAATGGAGCTGGTGAAGGGTCTGGAGCACAGGTCCTGTGAGGAGCAGCTGAGGGAGCTGAAGGTGTTTAGCCTGGAGAAGAGGGTTCTCGGGGGAGACTTTTTGGCTCTCTACAACTCCCTAGAAGGAGGTTGTAGCCAGCTGAGGGTCAGCCTTTTTTTTCCAGTCAGCTAATGACAGGACAAGAGGACATAGCTTCAAGCTGCTCCAGGGGACGTTTAGACTGGACATTAGAAGGAATTTCTTCACAGAAAGGGTGATTAGATATGGGAATGGGCTGCCCAGGGAGGT
This sequence comes from Melanocharis versteri, assembly GCA_013397845.1. Classification (NCBI taxonomy): domain Eukaryota; kingdom Metazoa; phylum Chordata; class Aves; order Passeriformes; family Melanocharitidae; genus Melanocharis; species Melanocharis versteri. The sequence goes on from VZTG01001540.1 coordinate 790,373, forward strand.
GGTGGAGTCACCATCTCTGGGGTGTTTTAAGGAAGTACTGGATGTGGCACTTAGTGCCACGGTCTAATTGACATGGTGATGTTCGGTCATAGGTTGGACTCGATGATCTCAGATGTCTTTTCCAACCTAATTATTTCTGTGCTTCTGTTCAGAGAGCTGCCCGAGAGCTCAAGGGTGGAGGAGCAGCCCTCCACAGTGCTGGGACCCATCGCGTCCCCTCACAACCTCTCTGGGCAGGGGGACCAAGGAAGCCTTTGCGGAACCTTGGGCACATTCTGACACGGCCAGTTTGAACACAAGGCTTTGGGTCAGGGCAACACCTGGGGATAATGATGGGTCACGGATGAGAGCAAAAAGGGGGAATGGTGTCCAATTATAAAACACCCCAGAACTTGAAGCAAAATGGATTGTACTGATAAAAGGATGAAAGTATTGCCTAAAGCCAGCAAATAGGGTTGAATTCAAAGGCAGGCCCAATGTAATGAGGCTATTGTGGTTTACTCCACAAAGAAGTAAGAGGGTTTCTAAATCTTGGCTTTTATTACTCCAAGTTGCTGCCATTTTTTTCCCCCTAATGCTAATTTTTATTAACAAATGTAGTTAAGCAAATTTCTTTCTGGAGAGAGGAAGGGAAAAGGAAACAGGAGATCTTGCTTGCTTCATTTGCTGATGGAGTATGTTATGATAGCACAGTAATGAAAGTGACACAAGAATTTGGGTGGAGCAGGATGAAGTAGAACATTTCAGATGAAGATTATAACCTGCCTGTATGGGAAAGCATAAATGAGACATTCTTGAGAGGGAGACATATTTGCCCTTGGCAGAACTGTGTCTCCACAATTCTGAATGTTCAAAATGAATGCTCAGTGACCATTAAATGAAAATAATAAAAATGGAAGAAACAGGACAAAGTTTTGATTTTGTTTACCAGTTTTTGTTTACCAAGGCAATCTTTTCAGGCACAACCTGTCAGTTTCTTCACAATAAAAAAAGGAAATATGTGAGGATAATACAGTTTTAATGCACTTGAAATTAAAATAATTGCCATTCCCTCCTCCCTGACTACAAATTTTAGGAGGAAAAAGAAAAAAAAACAAACGTGATTATGAAAGACTTGAGAGATTCTCAAAAATTATGTGTATTGTGCACAAGAACTCTGCATATGCTTAATTAAATTACCAGAAAATGTAATTTAGTGAGTAGGCTAGAGTGCAATCAGAAACACGTCAGCATAAACTCCTGTGAAAGGAGAGGAGATGTATACTGGTATTTCAGAATCACAGAAGTAGCTGTGCAGCATAAACCTGACATGGAGTCTCCCAAGCTGCATGGAGCTTTTCCTTTTTTGATCCTAATATCCAGGAAAATAGGCATGAAGCATGCAAAAAACCCTAACAACCAGCCTGTGAATTTCCTAATTTTGAGTATCTCCCTAATTGCACTTAATATTTTTGCTATACTTGCCTTACTATTATGAAATTGGTTTCCATAAACAATAAAAACTCATATGGATCTTTTAAAAATTCGTCTTCCATGGCTTTGTGTAGCTCACCCTTGTGCTAAACAGCGAAAGCATATAATACATCACAGCAACGCTGGCAGAGAATCATTGATGTCCTTCAAAAAGATCCAGGGAATGACAAAGACAGAATAATTTTATTGCTTGCAAGTGGAGGAAATGTATTGCTTGTATCTGGCAGCAAGCCAGACCAGAATCTGAGATGCGGTTGCTGCTGTAAATAGGATGAAAGGGATTCATAATCCATCTCCATGCCCACCGTAACCAGGAAAATTGTAAGCAGAAAAAGCAATTTAAAAAACAAACAAACACGAGGAAGCATTAAAATACGTGGGAGAGACCTTTTTTTTTGTGTGTTGATAATTTATGGACTAATTGCCCATGGCTAACCATTTGAGGCCTGGTTAGTGACTAACTAATCATTAGTTACTGAATATGGGTAACAGAGGTATTGAATTTAGGCAGTGTGTATGTGTAATGCAGGTACTGAATACAGGGATTGAGTCATATTGAAAACAGGCCTCTTGTTCACAACAAATGAGATCAGATTTCTCCATCATATGTTTCATCCGGAATAATGCCAGCACTTGAATCAGCTGCTGAGCTGGAATACATTCAGATATTGCAAAATGTTAACATAGGGATTAATTGATAGAAATTTGTTTGTCTAAAAACTACAAATAATGTCTTTTAGACATTGTCCTAACAACCTAACAGTTGATAGAAAGCAGATAACTGGTGGTGCTGTATTTCACATTCCCTTGGACAGGACAAATAGATGAATCACTTGAGCAAGAAATAAAGTTTTGCAGGATTTTTCTGTCTGTGTAAAGCAAGTCTGATGTCTTAACTGCTTGCTTGGTTGGGAAGGTCAGTTAAACAGAGTATTTAATGCAAGAGCTGGAGGGAGAAATAGAAGGCTCAGAAGGAACAGCCCTAGCCTTGGAGCTTAGCTGAGGGGAGGGATGCTCTAGAAAGGGAGGGTAGAAACCTTCAAACACTAAATCAGGTCATAATGTTATGCAGTTTGATACTTCCAGCGGTTCCAAAAGGGATAAAGCCACCAGGCTTATTCAGATGAGTGGAACCTGTGCTCATTTAATTGTTGTACATAGATATTGATGGGAAATACTTGATGCATAGAAAAAATGCTATGGATTTCCACAACACCATAGAAATAGCTGTAGCAAACGGAGTGGGAACTATAACAATAACTGCACCTAATGTGATGGATAAAACAGATTCCCTGAATTGATAGAACAAAGATGACATTCAGATTTGAAAAGGGAATATCTTTCTAGTATTGCTGTCAATACCACAACTTCTGTAAGAAGTGGGGACTTAAAGAATGCATGGTCATATAAACGAGGGAGCCAAACTGATGTGCTGCTTGCTTTAACCAGAGTACATGATGTGAAAATTCACTGTGAGTGCAAAAGATCAAAGGCTGGTTAAAACTATCAGACAAGGTATGAAGTACCAAAGAAGACCTCTTTTGGCTCCTTCAGCCTTCGCATTTTCTGATGTTTTCCTTCAGAATAGGCCATATGATACTGCCTTGCACATGCATAAACCTTTATATACATCTCTGTGCATATTTACCAAAAGTTGTGCCTTGCATAGACACTTGCAAAAACATCTTTGTTCAGAACTGAGGGGTTTGTACGGTAGAGGTTTTGGCTCAAAGCAGTTCTGCAGGTCTGGGTAGCCAGGAGTGCTAGTTCAGTGTCCAGTAGCGAGGGAGATATTTATGGAATAGAATCATAGAATCATTTAGCTTGGAAAAGACCTTTAAGATCACTGAGTCCACTCATAATTTATTCCCTCTCTCCACTGCTATAAAGGTGGCCTACGATGTGACTAAGATCTCTGTATTAGAGCATGAATATGGACATAGCTAGGGTCCAGCTGAAGGTTTTTTCCTTAATATATGTTGAAATATTATCCTGAATACAAGATACATTGTGTATGAGCACATACTCCCCTTTCCTCTCAGCTATCTGCAATCATATAATCAAAATATTTCAAATTGTAATGCAAATAAAATTAAATATCAGTCTGTTTTGACATTATAAATATTCATGGTCTCCTTGTACTTTTTAATGCATGTGTCAAAATAAGCTGTGGTTTTGTTGGAGGCCAGCTGCTTTTCTTACTGCACGCTCACCTACCTTAAGAAATCAAAAGCCCAAGATCACTTTCAGAGCTTGCCTCCCATGTCCTGGGCTTTGAAGTGACCCAAAACCTCTCCACTGTTCCTTTTCGCAAGTGCTCCTGAGTCATCAGCTGAGAAGCAACTGCTCACCTTTGACAACTTAGTGTTACAATTCTTTGAAAGAATGTCTTTTGGTGTCACTTCTCATACTATGGCTGCTTTCAACCCCCTCGAGAGGATTTTCTTGAGCATTCTCTGACCGTGGTGGCATTGGAGCTGCCTTGGCATTCCTGACACCCCTTTTGTGTCTCTCCTCCCCGGAGAAAAGGCTTCTGTGAACTCAGCTGAACTTGAGGATATATAGAAGAAGCACGTTGGACATTGTTCATGGGGATTTGTTTTTAACAATACAATTTTCCAAGGCTGTGAAATATTGAAATATTAAAGGGCATATATAGTGCAATGAAAGAAACATTTATGTATACTTCACAGCACTAGTTGATTTCAGATGTTTTACAAATTTATCAGAATTCTTTGTATTCGTATACCTGCTTGGATTTTGAGCTCACAAATGCCTTGTGGAAAAATACTAGGTGAATAACATAAAGTGATTGCTGGTGAATCACAGGAATACAATTTACAGTGTGATGAGTTAACACTTCCACATAATAAAATAAGGTGCTCTGTTGCTATAATATGAAACTTTAACTGCTCATGTTGTGAATATAGGTGTGTTTTAGCACAGACACAAATTAAAACAAGGTAATTATTGTCAATGGTCTAGCAACAAGTGTTTTATAAGCAATTTAAATTACAAAAAAGCTCAGTAAAGCCTGGCAAGGTGGAGAAGATGCTGAGCAAACAAGTATTGAATGTTTGATTAGAAAAAAAATATTATTTGAAGGAGACTTTTCAGTTAATGACATCTTTCTCTAGAAGACATGTGCTACTGGGAGGAAAATTTCACACATATTATTCAAGATCTGGCAGTTTTATGTTAAATGCTGCATTTGTTCTTGGAAGGTTTTAGTAACATTTTTCCAGAAAACCACTTTTTGAAGGACGAACATGACATCTGTGGACTTGTTTCTGCTGCTTCTGCATAATCTGCAATTTCCTTTTCACAATACGTATATTAGTCTTTGACAAAAAACCCCAAAACAAAGCAGTGACCAAATAGTTTTGAAAAACTCTTTAATCATAAGCAATGTATGTTGCTTCTGAATATCCATCTCTTTTGGCTTTAAAAATAATTTTTATTGCTGGGATAGAAAATGAATTTTCTTTTCTCTCTGTACAGTTTTGTGATATACATTATATTGTAGAGGAATGGGGTGAAATGCATCTTTGATACCAGCAAAAAGAATGGATGTTATATCAAGATAAATTTGGCTCAGTGTTCAATGTGAACTGCTTTGAAAACAGTTTTATTGCTTCAGTTACATTGAAGAATTTTCAGTTACAGAAAAATTGTCCCCTTAAAAACATCTTTGTACATTATGTAGACATGTCTTGATTATTAGTGTTAAACTCAGAAAGAGATCTGAGCAACTCACACCATTTCTAAATACCTGATCATGTCATCATTTTTTTTTTTTTTAATGCAAAATGGAATGCTTCCCATGAGGAAGAAGTGCCAGCATCTTAGCCCACAGTCTTGTGTATTACAGACTTTGGACAAATAGGAGGTAGGGATTTGAACCCATTCATAGGAGGGAGTTGAAACTTGGGTCCTTGGATTTCTGGATATGCCTCCCAAGTCAAACTTGTTTGTGTGGGCAGACTGAAATTATCCATGAGATATGTCCAGAGCTGCTCATCACTGTGAAAGCTTAGATGCCTCTGAGCAGAACATGTGCCTTGGGCACTTTGGGCACCACTGAGCAGGACAGCAGCTTGGTGACAGCATTTTTGACTTCATGACGTTGATTTGTTAAAATCCTATGTAGGGTGCATTTGAGCACCTACATGTAGGGTGCATTTGAGCCTTATGTGCTTGTAGCACATAAACTCTTGCAATGTGTGCATCAACTTACTGGAATTCTCCTTGTTAGTATTAAATAACACTGGCTTCAGTCATCCTTGTGGGTCCCTTCCAACTTGGGATATTCTATGATTCTATGATCATCCTTTTTGTCTTCTCAGGATTTGAAGTAGTTTAACATTTTTTCCTCTCCCAAAATGCTAGAATATTATACTATTCATGTTGTGCCTCCATACTGTTCCATACTGTGCTTCAAGGATGCTTTGATTGATGAGGCCTGCTTTCTGGATGTTTTTTTCCTCCTCTGTTTTATAACCAAAATTGTCAATCCTCTTCTCAGACCTAGTAAATAATGAGATCAGTCACTGTGTAGTTGTCAGAAAATCAAGGACAGTGACTGAAAAACCTGGACTACAGGGGAGGGATATTTCATATAGTCAAAGAAAAATCCTGGGTCTGCTCAGACAGATTGAAGGACTGCACTAGGGATGTTTACCAAAGCTAATGCTTGGTTTAAGGGCCTAGTCCTCTAACACCTCAAATCATCAATAAAAAAGGAGATATGTCCATCCAAACAAAGTGGGTGAAATAGGCTTTACTTTCAGTTGCCTCATCTTTTTCTGGTCACCCTGTGGTTAAAGTAATAAAAAAATTATAAGAAATATTGATCGTTGGAGATTTTGTCCAGTTCATTCCCTGAATACTGCCAGGAGACAACAGTTTGGAGAGAAAAGTGGCATCATATCCTTCTGTGCCACAAGTGAAACCTGTCAACTGAAATAAGGTAGGCAGTTGTAGTGTCCACACTTGGAGAAAGGCATTGAAAAACTAAAAAGGCTTCACAAACACATTTCAAGAATCACCAGGGGTCCATAAAACTCAGTGTTACAAGGAGAGACACCCAAGAGAAGATTCAATATCAATAAAGGTTGAGAGATTTGGTGAGTTCTATTGTTCCTCCTGGTAGAGGACTTTTAGTCCAGAGGTAAAAAGGTATAATAAACCTTAGTGGTGAGAAGCTGCATCTAGTTCCAAGGAAGAAAATGTACATTTTTTAGTAGTGGAAGGAAGTGCTTCTACCCGGATGAATTGATGGGAGAGACGTGGGAGTTTTAAGTTATTTTATGTTTAGTTAAGTTTCAAGGCCCCAGCTGCCTGCTCTGCCCTGCTGCTGCTGGTGACTGCTCTTATGAGAGCCTACAGAAGGAGGTGAGTGGCTGTATCCCAGGTATTCTGGGCTAAATCTGTTTTTTTGAGTCAAACTCATCTTCACTGGTGACTGCAGCTGCCCTCTCAGGGAAGTGGGAATTTTATAATGGTGAATTACCTTAACAATGTTTGCCAGAGCGGGTGGGTTGTGTCCTCAATGCTCTGAAAGTACAACCTGTAAGACCTGGTTGACACTCACTACCTGTCACTTGGTGAAATAATTGTGATGAAGCAGGCTGGAGGCGATCTCAAAGGTGAGATGTTGAAATTAGCTAACCTCATGGTTTTAACTGGATCCCAGCTCCAAGGTCACTTCTCATCTGGTACAGCATTGATGTGACAAGGAAAGCTGGGTACCTGTGCCAGGGAGATAATTAGGTACAGATTGGTTGAACATAAGATATAGGTAAAGTTGTGCTAGGATACATCATGTGGATGTATGAACAACAACACAAGCCAGCAGTGCACCCTTGCAACCAATGCCGTCTGGGGCTGTGAGGGGGAGTGCTGTCAGCTGGTGAGGGAAGGGACCCTCCCCTCTGTTCAGCACTGGTGGCACACTTTGGGAGTGCTGGGACCAGTTCTGGACACCCCAGTAGAAGGGAAGCATGGATATACTGGAGTGGGCCCAGTGAAGGACCATGAAAGGATTGAGGCATCTGATGTACGAGAGGCTGTAAATACCTGATGAGGGGAGTAATGGCAAAGGAATCAGGCGCTTCTCAGTGACGCCCAGTGGCAGGACAAGAAGCAATGGACACACTTTGAAATACAGGAAATTCCATTTAAACATAAGAGAACACTTGTTACTGTGCAGATGATCAAAGACAAGAAATTTGCCCAGGGAGGTTGAAGAATCTGCATCCTTGGAGATACTCTAAAATGTAATTGGACACGGTCCTGAACAACCTACCCTAGCTGACCCTGCTTGAGCAGGTGAGTGTTGGCCCAGACGGTATCGAGAGGTCCCTGGGACTTCAGACATTCTGTGGTTCTGTGATACTGGAATGCATATTATGGACAAGGAATGCTGGAGCTGATGACACTGGTCCTACTGATGACACTGTGACATTTGAATTCTCATGTATGCATATCTCATGTATGTATGTTTTGATTAGGACTTTTAGTGTGGCATCAGCAGTCAACTGCTGTTGAATAACCCCTTTACTTCTTATGGGCTTCTTTTGTTATGTCCTGTTGCATTTTAGGACTCAGCCCCAGATCTAGATATTTGGTTCTGGTTTTGGTTTTCAGGTGCATGAGCTTGCATTAGTGCTCACATCTGAAGTAACAAAACTGGACAATTTTTTTATCTTGACAATTGATCAGTCAGTCTGTATAATAGAACTTTACTGTTTTTCATATTAGCAGCAATTTGTGTGTCATATTGCAAATTTTATGTACAGCGATGCAGTTCTCATCGAGGACATTGAATTGTATTGAAATGTATTGAAAAAACTTGTACCAAAAATATTCTTCCATAAATTTGAAAAATATGCAATCCCTTGAAATGAAAACACTTCAGCTATAGTATATTTTTATGACCTAGTTGTTAACCAGTTTTAAAAATTAACATGTAATATGCTACATCGATTTTTGTTTATCGTTGTTTTTAAGACAAGATTATGTCAAATATTTGGCAAAGACGCTATTTCAGCCACAATCTTCATTATCAGTCTAATGCTTAATCTCATTAAACCAGTATCAAATTTGTTTGACAGTCTAGGTTCCTGGGAAACTGTGTCGGCTGACGTTAATAAACCCATAATCCGTTAATTCCTTCATTAGTATCCCATATCAGCATTTCTGTTCGTTTGCTTGATGACACTTGCTAGCTAAAGCTGCCTGTAGTTACCCAAGCGATTATATTTATTGCCTGAAAAGGCTGGTTCGACATTAACTTTTTCCGTACAAGGTCTGAAATTCGAATTACCGCGGTGCCATTGCCAAGGGCCCTGACAGCAGAAGCACAGGATTGCCGAGCAGGCCATTTTGTCTTCGGTTTCTTGACCCTTCTCCACTTCCTTCAAGGCGACGGAAGGTTTTTGTCGCTCGCCCTGGCACCGCGTCCCGGAGCTGCGGGTGCCCGGTGCCGGCGGGGCGGCGGGCGCAGGAGCGCGGCGATGCTCTAGATGGGGCTTCAGCACCGGCAGAGGCAGCGAATAAAACCAGCCCTGAAAGGCGGTGGACGGACTGGAAACAGCGTCGTCCCGCCTTTGAATTCGTCCTTCTTCCTTTCATCCAACTGCCTCTTTTCACAAGGGCTTGCTGGTGACTAGAGACATCCCGCAAGGATGGAGCCTGGAGCCAGCATTGTTTAGTGTCTTTATTATTGAGCTGGCCAAGGGATGGAGTTTGTTGGGGCTTTGGGTGTATATTCCCACTTCCTGAGGTTTGGTTCTTGGGCTGGGGGCTCGTTCCGTGCCTGTGCAGCCAAGAGTGGCCCCTGGGGAGCGGGGGAGCTCTCCAATGTGCTGTGGAGGGGGTGCAGCCGGGGCCAACCCTTGCCGTCGGCAGCTGCTTTCAGCCGCCTGTCTTCTGCCACGGGCACTGTCCTGCAGATGGGACCTCAGCTCATGCACGGGCAGCACCGTGGCTGTGAAACAGCCTGGTGACCGCGGGCTCTGCGCTGACCCCATCGCCCAGCCCTGGCCTCAGCCAGTGGGACTCTGCAGTCCCCACCGTCACCCTTGGGGACAGAGTAACCCCATGAGGCAAGCATGGGCCAGGATGCAGTTCTCCAGAAAAAACCCTGGGATCCTAGTGATGAACATGACTCAGCAATGTGCCTTGGGATCTCCAGTACAAGAAAAACATTTAAAACCCGGATTGAGTCCTGTAAAGGACCAGCAAGCCAGTGAGGAGCTGGAACACAGGATATTCAAGGGGAGACTGAGGCTGCTGGGTTTGCTCAGCCTGCAGAAGAGATGCTTCAGGGAGAATTTAGTGCTGTCTGCTGTTACCTGCTGGGAGGATGTGGGGAAGATTTATCCACACTCTTCCCAAGGTGCCCAGTGGAAGGATGAGAGGCAGCTGAACACACATTGCAACATGGGGAATTCTGACCAGATGGTAGGAAAAAGTTGTTCACCACGAGGGTGGTCAAACACTGAAGAAGGATACCCAGAAAGGTTTTGGAGTCTTCAGCCTTGGAGATATTAAAACCTGAACTGGACACAGCCCCAGGCATCCCAACCTAGTTGCCCTTACTTTGTCTGACTGCTAGCCTCCAGAAGTCCCTTCCAAACCATGTTAGTCTGTAATGCTGTGATTCTGAAATTGTGTTGCTGTTTCCAAGCTGGCAGTGTGCTGTGGCCTCTGCTGCCTCCCCAAGCATGCACAGGGATCATTGTGGAGAGTGCTAGCTGAACCATGAAAGCCATGGCACTGGCTGTGGCCACATTTTCACAGGAAAGGAGACAGAGTTCTAGTTCTGAAATAGTTTAAGTAAATAAACACAGTTTCCTAAAATATAAATTCAGAAAATAAAACCATCTCTTTATTTTCATGCAAGTGCTGTTAGCTCATTCATTCTGTTCATCTGATTTATGACAATAGTTACAAATGTGAAATCCTGATCCTTCTCAGGTTGTGTTCTGGACAGGTATCATCAGTGGCTTGTACACACCAGTACAACTAAATACAAATATCTTTTCATTAGCAGAGATATTTCCTTTGTACTTTTGTAGATTGAAACCTCTTTTTGAAACTGAAATTTCAGGACCAAACTAAAGAGTTCTTAACATTTGACTGATTTCCTATAATAACACATTTGGCTAATTACTAATTCCTTATTTTTGGTTAAGATCAATTCATTTCAAGATTTATGAAACATGATGACTTTAAGGATTGCTCAGTTTTTCACATACAGATGACAGTATTTACTTTATACATATTTTTAAGAAGGTTTTCTGGAGAAACTGAGGAAGCTGAGAATCTTTCCTGCACCTTCCAAGTTAACAGTGTTGTTCCTAGTGAGAGAATGTAAGCCAAAGGAAGTTAAAATGCCCTGCCATCAGCCTTTCTCTGTTTAATCTATTAGCCACTCAGCTGTATAATGTATTATCTGTCACACAGTGATAAGCAGCTTAGCTCTCTGAGATCATATTAAATATGTTTGGTTTAGCCTAATTCTGCAGCGCTCCGTGAGGAGATACCCTGATGTCCACCTGGAGTGGAGCCCTTTTGAAACCAGTGCAGCCCTGCACAAAGATGGGACCCTCCTCCATGGCTCATGGCCTTGGAGAAGAATATTCTCACTGTGTTCCTTCTTTTCTAAAACCCTTTCTTCAGTTCCTGTTCATGCACTTTGAGGAATGAAATATTCAAGTGAGCCCATGCCCTAGAAAACAAAAATATCCCTGTCGCAGATCATCCAGAAGTTTATAGGTTAGAACTGCCTTGATCTTGTTTAACAAGCTCTGCTGGAAAAATGTATTTAAAAAGAACCCCTACCCTGCATTTTCTATACCTTAAAAGTACATCTATCTAATATTTTGTTAATAGTTCATTGGAAATTTGACATCACATCTACTCCCTATATTGTCTTTAATTACTTGTAAAATTCATGTCACCTTGAAAAAAACCTTGAAGCCTGCTGAAAGTCCTGACACTAATGCATAGCTAAGGTAGCAGTCTTTGCCTTTTTTTGCCACCTCTCTGAGGTGGATGGGATAAAGACTGTGTAATGACAGATCCTCTCAGCCCCTTCTCCACAGTGACTCCAAGTGTTCCTGGCATGGATGCATGGACTCCTTTGCTGTTCAGGGAGCTCCATCTGCAGCTCAGTGATCACAAGCTGGATTTTAACCAATAGATATAAATAGATTTGATGGAAGGGATGAATGTGATAGTCATCCCTAGACAGTCACTGCCAAGAAAACTGCAATATTATTACAAAAAAATTCAAAATGTTGGGCTTTTTTGGAGGGGCAGAATGGGGACAAACTGAAGGGGAAAGCAGCAGTTAAGGCAGATGTAGAACTTTAAAATAGTATTAACTGATATTAATATTGAATAAATATAAGAAATACAGCACTGGCTAAAATGCAGGTCTACCAATACTGGTGGGTGACCCTGAACTAAGAATTGGTGAATACTGCTTGTGGTAGGAAAAGTAGAATGAGCACAAGTTTCTGCTTTTTTATCTTGACATTTCTGTTCATTCTTTGCATATTTTAAAACACAATCTCAGCCCTCAGTTCATCAGCTTAAAAAAAAAAGGCTGCTGCTCAGGCTTCCTCTCCTTATAAATTCTAAAATGACTATTTTAAGGGTATTGCATGCACTCCTTTTGGTGGGAAATTACATTTAACGTTGGAGTTAAAGGTCATATGACCTCACACAAGATGGGTGCCAGTGCTGAGAAAACTGAATAGAGTGGTACAATTTCCACAGGATTTAAAATTAACCTCATTGGATGATGGGCTTACATTTCTAATCCGATATATCAGCTAAATATAGACTTCAAAGACTATTTCTTTCCATGTAAATAATCACTGCAGGCTAAAAATGAGCAAAAATTTTAAAAAAGAGAGAAAAATACTAAATTAAATTATAGATAATCTGCCATCTTGCTAGAATATTGATCTGAAACTGCACATACAAAAGGTGCCTGCAAGGAAGAGAAGGCAAAAGGAGAAAAAATAAAGGGCAAAATTATGATGTTTGGATATATATTTATAGAGGGAGAGTTTCTGATGCTGTCAGCAATTTCTGTCAAAGATCTACCTTCAGAGGCATCACTGTTGACTTTCAAACATTTCCTGTTTTATTACTGCATTTTAATAATTAACTATGAATGGCGTCCCTGAATGATCTGCAAGAGTTATGAATCATTCATTATTACTAAAACAAACTTTTTTTTTCTTTCCAAAAGAATAGCAAAAGGACAGCAAAACTTTTAGAAAAGAACTAATGATTTAGGAAATGCTACAAATCAATACTGCAAAAAACTCCACGGTCACAGAAGGAAACAGGGAGTGGGGAGCTGAGATTAAGACTGTATGCAGGATTGCTTTTTTTTTTTTTTCTTTTTGTTTTGTTTTGTTTCTTTCCTCCTCTAGTCTCCTGAATTCCTGCAGAATATAAATATCATAAAATATATTATGTAGGCAGATGTAACTTGAATTTAGTTAGTCCATACTAATATTCTGTAGATAAGAGAGATGCTTCTGTGCAAGAACCAGCTCTATGGCACTAAACCCATTTGGAAACAGTATTTAATTTCCCATATTAAAGCAAGACATGAATTTCCATGTGACAAAAAAAGATTTGCTTCACTGACAAAAGTTCCTATCTCTGTTGGAATTCAGCAAGTTCCAGACATAGGAGAAATATTATAACCCAGCTTACTTGGTTTTATTTGTTAGTGTAACTTGTACCAAGACATATAAATAGCCTTTAGTTCCTGGGGAAGCTCACAGTACTGTTTTTGATCAGTCTCATGAGAAATTTGCTCTGAATACTTAAGGGGTTTATTCTTAAATACAGGAATTCCAGCCTTTGAGACAAACTGTATCTTCAGTCATGATCTTCATTGTATCTTAGTCCCATAAAAATCATTCTCGTTGGTTCAACATCTATGTTGAACCAGATTCAATTCCAGACTAACGAGTGACGCAGCCCAGCCTTGGAAGTGGCAGCAGCATGGAGACAGCATGAAGATACCACAGGTAAAGCTGAGTCTGAGTAAGATGGAGATGTCTGTAGGTATGAAGACCATGTCTAACATTTATTTACTGCTTGTCGTGCTTAATGGCTACATCGCAGATAGCGACAAAATGGAAAAGAAAATCCTAAAAGAAATATTGCAAGAGAGACTGTCTCTCAGAAGCTGCTTTCAAGAAGATATGCAAGATGCATATGATCCTCTGAGTTATTTTCTGCCTGCTGCAGCTAGGTTGGCTGCTAAAGTCAGAACCAGGCCAGGTTTCTCTAGGCCCGTGTCTCACCACTGGGTCATGCAATAGAAGGTTTTTAAGGCCCTTGCCAGTCATATTCTAAAAAGAAGTCTGCTCTTTGTGTTCATAATTATTCACGGTTGTCTCCCAGCCTGAATCTGCAACCCATCTTGGGGAGTATGTGTCTTTCACAAAAAAATCCCATTTATTTCACTGAGTGCTACTTGTCTGAGTGAGGTCTACTCAGTGGGAATAAGGACTGCAGCTACAGGCTTTAGGGATTCTATGGGGATTTGAAATGAAAGATTTGAACTGACTCTGTGGGTATATGAAGCGATATTTTTCCCTTCTGTGAAGTCTCCCATGAAGTCTTTGCTGGACCCTTTCTAGTCTTTGAACTGCTGATGATGTGAGGGGTCTCAGGAGGAACCCCCTCACACTGGCCTCCAGTGCAGTCTATTATGTAGTCCAAAAACTCTGAGAATGGGTCTGCTGTATGTCCTATTATCTAGATCCCATTGAAAAATATTGCATCCAATTATGATGCTATTGTGTTGAGTTTAATATTCCTCAGACCCTCCTAAACTTTAGTTAACATCATTAAGAAGTTAGTATTGAGTCAAAGTTGCCTCCTGTTGTTTTGAATAGGACTGGTGGGAGTAGAGGGAGTTTACATGTTGAAAGTGGACATCACAAATATTCACTCACTTAGGGTCTGAGAGAGCTGTTATATCACATTTGTCCATTTGTGGACAAATTGTGGTCAAAAGACAACTTTCTGTATACAAATTGTATAAGTACAAATGTTGTCTAAGTTTATACAAGTAAGGTTTTTAAAATACTGTAGCTTCTTTTCCAGGAGTTATCTAAGAGCAGCCTAGGCTGACCATGACTAAAATAGGTTATGACTGAGACAGGTATGCTGTCTAAAATAGGTTTAGCAGCATAGTTGCTTGGCCATACATTCATTAGTTATTTTATATCTGCTATTCTGAAAGTAATTTTAGTTCAGTCTAGCTACATTTAGAACAAATCAATGGCAGCTTTGACATGCTTACCCTTGCCATGCCATTAGCAGAGCAGCAGACTTGACCCTGCTGGCTACATGATGTCTGTTGCTTAGTGAAATAGAAAGTATGTCTCTTGAGAAGATGGTTTTGATGAATCCAGAAAATAATATTTCTTGCAGCAAGATTAGTTTTGCTAACCTCTCATAGCTTCTCATTTGGCTTGCCATGCTTGTTTTACAGATTTCCTATGAAAAGCAGTTGTGTGTGTTTCATCATCTTTTTCTAATTAATTAAAAAAACCCCAAACAAACGGGGCTGTATTAGCTTTTTGTTCTTACCATCCAGTTCATGCTCTGAATAGTCTGGAAGCTGTCCTAAGCTGAGCCTTCACTGACAAAAGTCATACATACTTGTTGAGTCAACTAGCAGTTCTCCCAGTGGAAAAACAGGGATGCAAAGAATGTCATTGTTTTTCTGCAAAGAAGAGACGGTAAGATCAAGTGTGGCCAGGGGTAACAGTACTGAGTTCTGTAGCTAACTTTTGGGAAGTGCTAAAAATTCCACTTAGCATTTTCACCACTTTACATTTTACAACTGAACAACAGTTGCAGGTTAATTAGCCCTCTATGGAAAATATTACTTTCCAACTGCTACCTCCCCAGTACCTTTACGGCAGGGGAAAATAAATCTCAGGTAGCTCCGAGACAGAGTAGCAGCTGCACCAAAGATCTGATCAGGGAAAACATTGTGCGGAAAACAGGAATGGAAATGCAAAATGTAACAAACTTTATTCTACAAGTCTAAAAGGAATAAACAAATATTAGCAAACTTTGCAGGGTTACACTACAAAAGAATACAAAATGTATATCTACTTTGACAGGCAGGTCTGTGTTTAGTTCAGAACAGTTTGGGTTGAGACTTGTAAGGTGATGCATGGAAGGACAACGATTTCTCTACCCATCACCTGGCACACTGTATGGTTTCTCATTTATTTGGCTGTCTTTTAGTTTGGCTTACATTGCCTCCTCCATGTTCCTTTGTTCAGTGCATTGGTTGCACAGGCTGTATCTACACTAACCTGATTTCCATTCTGTGTGCTCCTGCTCTGAATCCAACATCTCTTCAGCTTCTGTCCAGGCAGTAAAGGGTCATCTTGGCTCAAACAGCCTATGACATTGCAAACACTTCCCACGTAGGTCAATACAGCCTGTCTGCAGCACAGGCCTAATCACTGCTGCCGCTCTTTCCTTTTCTGCCTTCTCCCTTGACCAGCTTCAGCTCCCACTTGCTAGTCTCCTCTCCAGAGTGAGTCATCCCCTCTCTAGTTTGGGAAACA
This sequence comes from Melanocharis versteri, assembly GCA_013397845.1. Taxonomy (NCBI): domain Eukaryota; kingdom Metazoa; phylum Chordata; class Aves; order Passeriformes; family Melanocharitidae; genus Melanocharis; species Melanocharis versteri. The sequence continues at coordinate 806,488 of VZTG01001540.1, forward strand.
GGACCCATGTGATTTCCCCACTCTTTCGTTCTCCTTGGCCCCTGCCCAAGAAGCTGGCAATGCCCAATGTCAGGGCATCACTGCCCTGGTCCAGAAGAATGCCAGCAGGTTGGCAGCAGCTGTCTGCCCTGCTTTTACGGAGTTCAGTTCATGCTGCTTGTGCCTCCTGTCCATGGGGAAGGGCTCTGTCAGCTCCCTGTCACCTTCTGCAGAGAGATGGGCTACAACTGAGACAGGGTAGGGGCCAGCAGACCACACCTGGGCCATCCACGCTGCACATGTGGACACCTTTAGCCCCTGAGATGAGGATTAAGGGTGGGCCAAAGATTTTTTTCTGATGGTTCCTAAAGATTGTGTCAAACCTGTGGCTGAGTACAGTCTTGTGTCCCCTCAGTGGGAGAGTGGCCTCCACCTGTGGGCTTGAACCCATGCTTGAAATGCAGTGCACACATAATCTTTATCCTCAAATTTACATCAGCTTTCCACATTTGAGATGTCTCCCTACCTCTCTGTTCTGTGAAACATCTAAAAAAACTCCTAAATACTATAAAAATAATAACTATTCTTAGCTCACTTAGTGCATACACTTTAGGAAAGTTGCCAAAATTCATGTACTCAACTGCTCCTTATTCTCCACAAGATTACTCTCTTTTTGTCCTTGCATATGTAAATATTATTGCTGACCCACTTCTGCATCCTGCAAGAAATGAGTCTTCTAAAGTGCCTTGTCAGAGTGGAACTGAACAGATATGGGAAAACAGCTGAAAAAAAGCCAAAATGAATGTGGTGGTAGATTGTTTTTCCAAGGGCTTGGCAGAAGGTCCCTCCTGGAAAGGGCTGGCAGGAATGTAAGGCTCTATGGCTGCTCTTTGAGTGCACTTCACATCTTGAGTGCTTGCTAATTTAGGTTTCATTGGAACTGCAGATGGGGAAATAAGATTTGTGGGCCTTTCATCCCTCATCCTTCTGCAGTAATGTCGAGAATTACCAAAGCTTATTTTAACCAGCAGAAATACGGATGCAAACCTACTGGACTTGATATTGTTGGGCCTGATTTGCTTGCAGTATCTTGTGTTGAAAGTGTAGACAGGGTAGAAGGCTTGACACTGACTGAAACCTGCCTGAATTCCTGCTCCTCAGTCAGAGCCACCAACTTCAGCAACAGTGGGTCTTTAAAGACACGAGTAGAAAACGAACTCTAGAACGTCTTACACAATGGAGCTGGAAGTTTAAGGAATGATGACTGATTTAATACAGAACATGAAAGATGTTTTAATCTCCAGGTTCAGTTGACTGAGCAAGTCAGATGACTGACCTATATCAGATGTGGAATTTCACAGGAAAATGTTTTTCTTTTCAAAGGTCCTTAGTATTAGGAATTCATGGAGGGAATCAAAACGGCCACAGATACTAAAACTGGTCATGTTTTAACTAAAGAGCAGGAGATTGTGATTTCAACTAAAAGGCAGCAGCTAAGAAGAATGGACTCATACAGCTTTGTAATTATCTAGGTACATTTAGATTTAAATGGCATGAAGGAAGGTATACTTAAGATCTCTGGATTTAAAAAAAAAATTTGTTTGTCTGTGTTTATTTTCTTTTGTCAGTTATAAAGAGATGGTACAGAAATAATTCTGAAATGAAGAACAGCTCTACCTCTCTGCTCTCCTCAACATGCCACAAATTTGTAAATGCAAGAGTCAAAACCTTTCTCAAAATTGTCCCAACTCTGTCCAAGAGCCTGCTTTAACACATGGGCTTAGTAGTAGCTTCAGTGTAATTCAAGTCAAAAGAGAAAGAGCTTTTTCTTGGGATGTTATCTCTAAAATCTGACTGTGGGGAAAGCTGAGAAATGCTCTGAATGTAAACCTCTGGCCACAGTGAAGGTTCTAGAAAGAAGAGAGTCTTGCATGAAACTGAGTTTGTTATTGGGAAACATCAATGCTTAATAAAACATCCAAAACAATTTTGCAAAAGACAGAGTGATCTTGGCTAGGAGCTGCTTGACCTGTTGTGCATGTAGAGGAGGATTCGTAAGAATATGCACAGCCCACAGCTGCAGGCATTTAAGCACAACCGAGAAAACGTGCCCTGGAGGTTACTTCTCTGAATAAAATGATACCTTAAAAATACAGTGGCTTCTAGGATGTATGCAGAGAATCAGGCTCCAAGTGGCATTATCTCATGTGCTTTCAAGCTGTGTCTGGCCAAGATGTTTGTGGGCTATCAGGAGCACGCTGAGTGCCATTACACAACAAGAGAAACAGTCCTGTACTTACATTACATTACTTTGGCCATTTTGTATGGTTTAGAGCCTTAAAGTTATCTTTCTCTGGTGTTCTGCAGTGCAAGAGCAGCTGACGATACTCTGTAGCTCTACTGAAGCTGGAGCACTGTGTTTTCTCTACCCTTTAACTTCATTTTCTGCTCCCTACCATGACAGTCACATTTCTAAAAAAGCAGATTGATCTGAACTGTCAGAGCTTTTACTAGCATTCTAAATCTGTAATGTTCAACATGTTTTGACACTTGAAATTTTTAAAAAGTGATTAAGACTTCTTTAGAAATTTAAAGTATGTGGACTGCTGCAGGGTCTATGAGACTTCACAGTTTCTTAGCAATGTTTCACAGAACCCAGAGAAATAATTGCTTAGTACCAACAACCCACAGAACCAGAAAACTTCTAAAATGCCTCAGATAGACCGCTTCTTTCAGGTGGAAATAAAGCCATCTTAACCATTTTTTCAGTCCTGAACATAATATTCTGTTTCTTCTGTATTTTTATCCCATGCCTGTTGCATCTTGCTATACAATCATCTTTTATCATAAATAGAATATTCTTTGTTCGAAGTTGTACTTTTATACTTCTGTTTCCACATACTTGTGAGCCTTGGGTTTGTGTGTACTTTGTTACCTTAGCAGCAGCAAAGTTCTGTTTAATCTTCCATGAAGATCTGGCATAACAAGGAATCATTCTTAGCAGGAAATCTTTAGAAACAACCCCTGCCCCCCATAAATTCACATTGTCAACTCCAGTCTTTCTGTACCTCCTGTAAACATGGGAAACTGCTCATAAATCATTTTAGCAGTGTTTTTAATTTATTACATTTCTTCTACTTAACTAAAAGTTCGTACCATTTTGCACCTGAAAATACAGAACTGTACAATAGAAATGGAGTTAAAGGTGTGGCCTCAGGACATTTTCCAGCAGTAGCTGCAGGACAAAGGGTGATGTCCAGTCTTAACCTGTACACCACCTGAAAATACAAAACATCACATGGTGATGTCCAATAGGTTTTACACTCCAGAGGTACTGATGTCTGCTTAGGAGCCACATAAAGTTAGAGGCTGCTCTACAAGCTTTAAAATCTTCAGCTTCTCAGTGTAATGTTTATTTTTCCTAACTTTCTGGATTACTTCCACAATGGACTAGCTCCTTTATTAGTATGGAAAGACTGGCAAAAGAGAGACATAAGAAAGCTGTCTGGATTTTCAATGCCCACATTGCATCAATATTGATACCGAAAAGTCATAGGTGCAAAATTTTTAGCCCAAAATATTATAAATATACTTATAAAAATTGAGAATTACAGGAAAATTCATTTAAATACAGGCTAAGATTGTTCAAAAGCAGTTCTAAAGAGTGTTTGAAAGGATGCTTTAATTAAGTTGTTGAATTCGTTATCAAGTTGAATGCGGGCAGGGAGCCACCTGCTCTTTGATGGTTTCTCTAAATATGTGTGGAATAAAGACGCTGAAGCTTTGGCTAAAGCTGTGTCAAGTGTGATAGAGGGAGGATTTTAATGAGCTCTGGTACTTCAGCTCAATTTGAGTCTATCAGCTCTGGCCGTAAGTTTAGCTGCTCAGACTCTGTTTTGAAGTTCAAACTGTAGGAACCTACCAACCCAAGGGCTGCAGGAACAAAAGGGAGACTCTAAAAACAATAAAAAAAGAAAAATGTGCATTGTCTTCACTGTCATTTTTTCCCCACAGCTTTTGAGAATTTATGCAGCTTATAAACACTTTCAAGTGAGCTGAAATGAAAGTTGTCTGTTTCCCACATGGGAAAGGAGACTGTATCTGTGGCTTTTGGAGCTAACAAAAATAGAGGATTCCTATAGGAAGAGGAAACAAAAAACACCTTAGTTACAGGTTTTACAGTCCCATTAGAATTCTTAATTTTCTTATTTACAGCTCATGCTTTTTCCATATAATGCCACTGCTTCTCTGGGTTATTGGTTATGTGTCAAGGCTATCTCTGAGGTGTAGGAGCATTCTTTTCTTCTGTTTAGTGAGAGATAAAGATGTCCAGCACACTTCAGAATCAGTCTTGCAATCTTTTTTTCTGCTTTGCTGTATTTTTGAAATATATTAGCAAGCAGGACATTAATGTTATAGTTTAGAGCTATGTATTAGTGCTGTGAGTGAATCATGTACAACCAGATGCAGCGAGTTGCCCTGATTTTATTTGTTTCATAAAATGAGAGTATGGCCAAAAGAGAATATTAAACCAAATATTTTCTAGTAGTGAGTAAATAGAGAAATAAGTAGGAAGTAAACACCTCCATCTTTTAAAGAAAACTTCGAGAAACACAGGAAAATTTGTTGTCAGAAATAATCCCGCAGCGCAAAGGAAATTCACTGAGTAAGGTAATGGGAATTTTCCAGCAAATTCCTATACCTACTCACCTATCACAGAATTTTAACAAGTTGCTTGGTGTTACCTTACAAACTAACATATAAAACAAGTTTGCCTCCTTTGCTGCTTTCCCTGGTCATTCAGCAGCAATTAAACAATAAACACTTGTCGTTCACCGGTTTGTGGTTCCCATAGTAAAAGTTATGCTCAAGTGAAGACAGGAGCACTGAAGCCAGAAAATCTTAACCTTTGTACCTAAGTGCACTCCAATAAAGTTCACTCTTTTTTCCTTTCAACAAGCACTCTCACGAAAACAAAGTAATGCATCAATCTTTGCAAGACTGGTACTTGAATTCCCATTTTAAGACTTTATATTCCTGATATCAAGCTCTAGTCCAGAGGAATCAGTAGAAAGCTTTCCAGTGACTCCCACAAGATAAATCAAGCTCTAAGAGAGCACTGAGAGTTTTATGGCTCTTGCTAGGTACCTTCCTCAAGAAATTCAGGATTTCAAAACAAATAATCAATATTAAAATGTACAACAAGCTTTTAAGACATATTTAGTAGCAAGTCGAGGTCTGTGCTTAGTCTGAACAGTGGAAATTCACTGAGGGCAGTGGCAATGCAAAGGTGTGAAGGAGGATGACAGCACTCTTCATCATTGGGGTGAAACGGTGTGAAGGGGAAATTTAGTCAGAGGGAATGAGTAAACATCTGGCTGCACGCAGGGAAGTAAGAGGATGAGGGTTACAACTGTAGTAACATGTATAAGGCTGTCAGCTGTGTGGTTCTTTACTTTATTTAAAGGCAGGCTGCATCCTCACAGACCCAAAAGCTGATGAGGACCGAGTTCCTCTCGGTCACTTGCAGATGAGCTGACTGATGAAGGGTTATTTGGGGTTTTCTGCTTATCCTGATGATTAATAACATCTGTTCCACAGCTGACAACATTAGGAACTGTACATCCATACCAGGGAGTGAAACTGGGCAGCGCTGTTTAACTCCTCTGGGATATATGGCCTAGGACAGCCCTCTCGCCCAGTGTCCTGCCTCTCCTGCGTTGTCCCTGTTGCTCGCCTTAACAGGAATGCCTGTCCAGAACGGCTTCGTTTTCCATCCCTTCGCCGCAGTAAGCGGCGGCCAAGGGGCCAGACCCGGACCCAGCGGATCAGACCTGGCATGGGGTAGGAGGACCAGGAGCAGGCTGAGCCGGAGCGAGGAGCAGCCCTCGTGGCGGGGGGCAGCAATTTCAGGCGTTGTTCACCGCGACCTGCGGGCAGCGCACCTGGCGGGCGGCAGCAGCCCCTCCCAGCCTCTCCAAGGCGCACGGTGGCGGCGGGCAGCCCCGGCCGCTGGGGCACGGCAGCTGCGGCGGGCAGGCTGCCGCACGCCTCCGCTTCCCCGGCGGCTGGGGGCGGCTGGGGGTGGCCCGGCTCCCTCCTGGCTCCCTCCTGGCTCCGTCCTACGGCTGTCCCCGCCCGGGGAG
>VZTG01001540.1:812669-896550 GCA_013397845.1 Melanocharis versteri
CGCGGGGCTCGGCTTGCCGCGGCTGCGTGTGCGATGGGGGCGGAAAAGACAACTCTCCTCCGCAAGGCTGCCGAAGCTTGACTAGTTGGTAAATTGCCTCTGGCGAGCGAAGCGCCCCGAAACCTTTGTAGGGGGCAAATCTTGGGTGCGTTTAAAGGGTCTTAGAGGTCCTTAAGCGGGGCTAAACTTTCCCTGTTGGGAGGCGATCGGCGCCGCGGTGCCGGGGAGACCGTCCCGAGGGGAGCCGGGCCGGGCAGGTGCGGTGCCGCGGTGCCTGCCACCCACGGCACGGGGGCACATAAATACTAGGAGAGCCTAGGGACAGGCTTCGGGCCACCAGCACCTCCCTGCATTAAGAAATACCCTGGAATAGGTACAGCTCTTCTCAAACTCGCTTTTGAAGGGCATCACTGCGTTCTCTGTTTAATTGAAGCTCGTAGATCATTCTCTTGTTGAATTAATTATGCGTGTGACCGATGAATTTCCATATTTTCATATAAAGTGACAGCTTTCTGTTAAGGAGATCTGGGCGTAAGCGTCCTACTGAATTCGTTCTTTAATAAGAGACATCAGAAGGATTTAGATATAATTGATATTCTTTATGCTTCAGCAGTGAAGACAGCGACATTTTTTGTGTTGCAGAAGGATGTAGTACTTTCCTATCTGAAGGTTTATTGTGTATTCAGTTCTTTCATCCTTTTACTGTGTGGATCTAGTTTTCAGTTCAGTGGCATGATGACAGGTATGTGTTCTGATATGTTTTGGCATGAAGTGTTCAAAATGCTTAGTGGCTGCATTACAGCTAATAAAAACTAATTATCCATTTCAGTAGCCAACTGAGCAAACACAGCATCTTCAGAACTCTATAATCCATGTCCATCAAACATCCATAAGAGAAACATCTTCTTCCCTGCATGGACAGCTGGTTCACGCTGTGGTAGTGTAGCATTGCTGGTTTTAGTTTCTAATTCATGCCTCATGGGCTGAACAATATACATAGTTTTGCATTTTGTTTTTGATGGGGGGGTGAAAAAGGGCCACATAGTTCACTCACCCCCATCTCCAGTCTGCAAGGAGGTTACTGATAGGAGTTTTTGATTCTGCTCTCTCCTTACCTTGTCAGCCTGCAAGGTACATATGCAGTTAGCAGAGCAATATTACCCTCATAACCATCTGTTAACCCAGCAGACCAAATCTGAGTTTGACAAGCAATTTAAATTTCACATCAGTTCTCTTAATGACTTTTTTTCTTGGTTGGACAACAAGAAGATAAAGGAATATGGGTAACAGTTTGCATGCTGGTGATAGTCAGCTTTCTTCATCTAGACTGGAGTGCATCTGAGTGCAGCCTAACCAGAGCAGAACAGATGATTCAGTGATTGAAGGTACTGTTACAAAGGGCCAGAGCTGTGACTTCTCTTTTCTGTCAGTTTTTTTTTATCTGTGTTATCACAGCATTTAAAAACTTTAATTATGGGCTAGGTTCCTGTTGTTCTCAGTGTTGCATCACGGAGGCTTTTCTTTTTTTCTGTGGGCTTTACAGGGGGTGTCCTTAGATCCAGGCTGAGCGATGGAGGAAAATTACAAAGAAAACACTATTATTAGCTGGTTATGTGGGAATCTGCATCTGGAGAAGAAGGTGGTTACCGTATTTCATGTCTCTAAACACCTTTAAGGGAAGTTTTAAACTTATTACGATCCTTCTAGAACTAAACATTAGTGAAAGGAAAGAAAAAGTGTTTGAGTCATGCAACTGTCATCTCCTCCAGCCTTCAGCACTACATCAGCTATTTTTTTGGATCCTGTGCACTTCACAAGACAGGATTATTTCCCTGTCAAGAAAAATGAGTACCCCATATAGATCCCACTCTATCTCCTGCTAAAAATGGTGTCAGAATCCATGGTTTAATTTCTACCTGTAGGTCAGCTTGAGTCAAATTGTAGGCTAGCTGCTTATAAGAGTTAGATGTTTCTCAGATTAGTATCTGACCTGCTGTAATTGACCAAAAACTTCTATATGTAATACTGAATGACAAAAAAAGCAGTGTCATTGTGACATAATTATTTTCCCAATCTCTCTAGACGTACTTTGTTAAATTACTCTTTATTTTAAAATGGAAACTCCATGTAGTCTCTAGAGTAAGCTTTTGTTTTGGCAAATATAATGAGCTAAAGTCTTTGTGTATGACTCCTTTGGAAATCTTCAGAATACCCAGGTGAAATGATAGGCATTTGGCTGAAACATTCCTGAGAAAAACGCTGATTGTATACTCAGGAAAGGCTTTAGTTTGCATAAATATAACTTTCTCTTGAAGCTACTAAAGTATTGATCTCAATATCTGGTGTAATTTGTTTTGTGCTAAAGAAGATAAAAATATGTCATTGTCACACGTGATTCTAAGAGTCTAGTGCATAAAATATTTTGAGGGTCATTCCAAAGAATGAGAAAAGGAAGTAATTGAAGCGAATGAAAAGGAGCCAAGAATAATGTGAATTTTCCCTTCATTCGGTTTTGGAGTTCTCCCTGCAGCATCTTCCAAACATCTGAAAGTTCTTAGATCCCCGAGAGGTTAATGGTAGTAACTGCTTTTTGTTTGTTTAATAAAACTGGTGACTGTAAGTGCTTCATGAGCTTAAAATAACTCATAGATCCCAAAATGTAGTTGATTGAGTGGAAACATTGATCTTCAGTGTTTCGGGAGGCTGGACTGCGGGTTTAGCCTGTAGGGACGCTGTAGAGAAGTTTCTGAGACCTTCTTGCGGGAAGGGAGGAGGGAGGCATTGCTCGTGTGGGTACATTTCTAAATCACCTCGTGTTGTTTTGAGCATGCATTAGGCAGATTCAATTGAATCACAGTGCGAAGCCTCTGAATAGGCAGACAGGCATGTTTCTACAAGCTTCACTGTCTCCTGCTCTTTCTGACCTGAATTTCTACTTGTGTTAGTAAGCTGTGTCTCGAATTCCAAGCACTTCTTTGTAGGGCTGGGGAGGCAGGCTTTGCTGCTCCTCCCTGATAAGGACAGTCAATGTTCTTTTGTTCCTAAGACAAAGATTACTTTAAAAGTAGCCTTTACTTTTCTCCCTCAGCAGTGCTTCACTGTTTTCAGGAAATAGTTTATGCCCATGTTTTTCACCAAATCATTCCAAGTTGACTGTAATTTTATCTGTTTCACTTTCTCCAGTCTAGCAATAAAAATTTACACTTGTGCTACTGTACTACGTACGGACTCATAGTTAAGCGATTTTCAGTGTTTTAAAAAAGCTTTACCTTTGTCAGGAAGCTGGTAGTATGAGCTAAGTAACTTTAAGCCTGGAATTCCTTCACTTATCTAGAAATGCCAAACCAGAGAAAACCTCAGTCTTGCAGTTAGAAGACTGAAGATCAGGTAAGGGGAATATCATTGAAGAGCTATCAAATAATAGAGAACCTTCAGACAACTGCCTCACTTGTACTTTCTCCTTTGTGGTATTTACTGAAGATTCATCTGTTGAGCTGAACAGATAATATAGGGGAATTAGTGAAATAATGGCGCAGCAGGTACAATCTACTCTGACTAGTGAGAGATGTGGAACACTTTCCCATTGAAATTTTTGTATGTTCACAAGATGAGGAAAACAAGTCACTGAAATTAATTCCTTTTAGAGCACAAGGATAAGTCCTGCTCAGCCACATTCTTCAGGAGAACATGTTTGGGAGGACAGGAGAGTTTGGGGAAGAACAGCAACAACCTGAGAAGAATAGACTTTATAAAATGACTGAAAGTTGGACTTTGACTCTTGGGACTGAAGAGGATTATGGATTCTTTACTAGGAAGCTTGATAAGATAGGTGCAGTTATAGTTAAATTGTTTCTATAGCAAATATTGGTTTTATGAGACTAAAGCTCTCCTTTTGATTAAGCGTATTATGGAGGTCAAATGAGTTGGATTTTTTGTTTCCTGGAATGACTTTAAATCACATTATAAAACATTGGAATGTCAGAATAATTACAGTCATGTTTGGTTCACGTGTTGTTGGGTAATGTAATGAAGACAAATACAGTGCTAGCATTCTTAAGGCTAAACTGGTTTCTGATAGATGATGAATTTCAACTCCACCCTTGTTTGTAAAAAGTCATTGTAACTCAGCATTTCTCATAGCACTTCCCAGAAAATTTATTCCACACCTCCAGTAAGAAGCACAGTCTAACTTAGAACATGTCACTTCTAGAATATCCACCATCTTAACTTTTTTTTTTTTTTTGCTTCTCTGCACCCCAAAAGCACAACAGTAAAAACTGAAAGTGATTTGGTTGAGTGACACAAGTGCGTTTTGAGAAAACAGTATTAGTTATGGTGGTCATTTGGAGGGATTTACAGCTTGCTTTATGTGATTTATGGAAGTTCAACTACCTATAATATAAAATAATAAGCTTTGTAAATTATAAATATTATCATAATTTTTTAATATTTGAATTTTGTAAAATCAGATCAGAGCAGAAGGTAAGCTAGCTTTTCAGAAATGAGACAATAATCTTTACAGTTAGAAGTGATCCTGCAATATTTACATGGGAAGTAGCAGTATTTGAAGTGCTTAACCACAGTATTGTCTACATCTGTCAGTGTGCTGAGGATACACCTGTTGGATTGGATCCTCAAAGCCTGTTTTATGAATCCCACATGAACATCATACTGTGTCACTTCACCTGTTCAATGTGGTGGTGCTTTTGGCCGTGCACCTACAGAGCACTGCTGTAACCACAACAGTGGTGCTGGAAGAAAAAAGCTGGATCCGTGCTCCGTGACTGGACACATAATGTATATCCACATCTTGGATATTAGCAATTATATTAGGTGCATTGGAGAGATCTGGGGACTTTCTGGATCTAGTCCCTTTGACGAACAAAATTAGTTCCTTCATCCTTCCTCAAGTTTCTTATTATGAGGTCTGGTGGCTCATATCCATCTTTGCTGGCTTCTGTCAGTCCTGTTTTGCTGAGCTGTGGCAGAGGGAGCCTGAGAGCCTCGCTCATGACTGTGAATTCTGTGAGGCAGGGAGGTCGGTGCTTTAGCTGGTTTCCACAGACTGGCTGTCTGTAGATCTGGGTTTCAGGTCTGTATTCCAAATAAGTCTAAACTCTAGTTCCAGTTTCCTGCCTTGTGATGGAGAGAACTGCAAGCCTTTGAACAGCAGTTCAGATCACTTAAGGAACGTGTTCAGGAGGGAGCTGAGTGTGAACTCTAGTCACAAGGATGCAGGTTGAATTTGTGTATTGTATTTAGTACTTAACTGTTGCACCATTCTTGTATGCTCTTGTGCTTTTCAGATATTTACATTTCTTCTTGGCAGATAGGTCATGTCAGAAATAATGCTACTTTAAAGAACATGCTTTGGACTACACAGTGTCATGTGCAGTAAGATGGTTACTGACCTTTGATTACAATTAGCTGTAATAAAACTTCAAAGGAGGTATTGTTCTGACTGAGGTTATGAAGACTTTTCCCCTTTGTTTTTCTATAGAGTACAGCAGTATCAACGTGCGAGTCCCCAAATGGGCATACTTTGCTGATGGTGACCTGTTCTACTTAATCTTCTACCCATATTGTTAAAGTCTAGAAATTCTTTTTCCTAACTCTGGTCATAGTGCCAGCGATTGCTGGATGTTGCATATAACTGAATTTGATTATAATAAATAAAAATAATATTGAAGTAAAAGCTAACTTGCATGCAATTTATTAGTACAAATTACTTAGGAATATTCAGAAATTGGGAGTTGTGGAAAAATAGCATTTAAGGAAGTTCTTCATTGTATAAAATCAGTATCACTTTTGTGTTTATCAATCTGAGTGCAACTTGGAGATAGAGAATTGTCACTGAGCTGGTAACCCAGAGTGTATTTCTTTACCAGCAAGTACACTAAGGGCAACAGCTTCCTCACCTGCAGCCTCAACTGTTGGCTCTCTCAGGGAGCATTTCCAAAAGGAAATGCTGCAATCTTTGTTTTCCTTACAGTGTAGAAGCTTAAGAAGAGTAATGGACACAGAAACACAGTACTCCATGGAATCTATTCCTGGTTGAAATCTACTGTATCCAAAAAAGCATGATCATGTTCCAGTATGTCAGTGTTTTTTAACAGCTTAATTTTTTAATAAGTTTTACAGAAGATAGTTAACATTTCACAAGTCCCTTAAGTTAGCAAATTTCCTCCTTGGCGAGGTCAGGGGAAATGTAGAGGCGGTGGTGATGTTTCTTACCTGTGACTGCCGATGCAAACAGTCTGCAGATATCTGCTGAAGCTCAGAACAGCTTCTGAATTCCTAGTAGCTGAGAGACTGTTTTCATAATCTTCTCTCCTGGGGTTGGTATGTTGTTTAGTAGGCACACGTTGGATGGGGAGATGGACTCAATTCAGAAACCTAAGTCACTGTTGCCTGTCATTTCTGAAAACATCAGATTTCGGTGTGTCTCCTGTAGATGAGCAAAGTGTGACCTGATCTTTCAAGGAATCACTCAGAGTTGTTGGTGACTGAGCAGAAGCAGTTCCTGAGATACAAATGTTGTACAGACAATTAATTTAACATAGTTTGTCTTATTGAAAGAGAACATGGATACAATACTTCTTTTCTTGTCTTAAGTGGGCTGTAGACCTCCATCTGTGAAGTATTTTGGGATGAAATCTTTTAATTCTTCAGTGCAAAGCTGTGGCAGTCCTTCCATTCAGGTGTGCTACTTTACTGTAAGTTATTTATCACCATTCTGAAGGGGCTGACTCTAAAGCATGTGGGTATCCTCCTTTTGTGGTCACAAGAGCTACAGTGATGAGGAACCTGCTCAAAACAAGTTATTTCTATCTCATTAGTGGGGGAAGGGAAAATCAATTTGATTTACATCAGTAAACAAGCTTATTTAGTCTAAATTTAATACTGTACTTCAGTGTAATTGAATTTGGTACAAAGAAAAGGGAGTAATTGTCTCGCTAGCTGATTTCTGAAGAGAAGTTCTTAGGAGATGCAGGTTGTTCAGGGAGTCGAATGAATCATCAGTGACCGTATGCCCTTCTGTTGCTGCCCATCTGCCTTGGGTAGGACAGACCTTGTCTTCACAGTTAAGAGTTCCAGGATTTGTTATTGTTGGTTTTGCTGTTCTATCCCTGGATAAATAATCCCCATCACTCCTACGAAGGCAAAATGGGAAAACACAAGTTGTTTGTCATTTTACTGCAAGGAATAAACTTGCAGAAGTTAATGCCTGGGAGTGACGTCTGCCTATGTGTCAGCTTGCATTTTGTTTGAATATGCATACGTAGATATATACTTTTGCATACACACCTATATATGGAGAGGTACAAGTATCTATATATATGTGGATATGGATATGTGTAATGTTTATGTGTATATACTTGGGCCTTTGAATCCCTGCTAGATGCTAATTATCCCTCAGTAAAAATGAACCACTGATTTTAGCATTCCTAGAAGAGAAATAAAGTCCTGGTGTCTTTAGGATGCTCAGGATATGTCAGCACCTGTTGGGGCCGTGTCAAAAATGCCTGCTCCTTTATTGCAGCTGTGGATGTCTGTCTTCAGTGTAAACTAGGTGCAGAAATCGTGGTGCTTGCTCACCTACCCCTGTTATTCTATGCTATTCCATGTGTCTGGCTTGTACTTAAGAGCTTTATTTATGTACCTTACTTCAGCTAATGAGTTGTTTGCAGAATATCAGAATAGTTATACCACCATAAGATACCCAGTATGATTGTGCTGGCTAATGGGGACATACAGTGGAATAAAATAGTTCCCTTCCTACCTAGGAAAAAGGTGACATCATTGTAAATAACGTTACAAAGATTTTTATCTGACAGGGAGGGCAGGGGCAGTTGAAGACCTTTGTGCTGGTAACTTCAAAGTTGCTCTTCTGCCTGTTGCAGAGCTCCAGGTCTGAACACCTGGCTGTGTTCTGGCCTCCTCCATCACAGCTGTGAGCATTTACTTGCCTTTGTGGGTGCTGAGGTGGCCGAGTGATCCATTAGCCCATGAAAACGAGTGTCTGCAGCACCAGGCCATGTCTACTTGTGCCACTGTCACAGGAGTAATGATAACTTATGGCAAGCTTCTGCTTGTGACAGAGCCCTGAACAGCCACAGTTTGTGGCTTTCTGAGTGTCCCATTTCATGGGATTGTTCTGTTGCAAACTCCGCCAGCAGGGTTGCCCTCAGAGCTTTTGTTTGTAAGAAGAGGCCTGAAACCATGAACTTGTACTTCATACTAAATGCTAATCAAAACATGATTGGGTATGTTCCATTCACACATGCTAACGTGCTTTCCCATTGGCTTTTGGATGTTTACGCTGTTACAAAAAGGCAGAACATTGTTTACCTTCATATGTTGGGAGATAGGCCTGTTGTGATTCTTTTCATCAGTCCGTGTAGCACGGGTCCTCTGAATCCACTGGACAGGTCCCATTTGAAGCAAGAAAAAGTGACTCAGAAAAAAATGCATCAGAATTTAACAGTGGAAATTCTGTTAAAACTTTCACAAGTTTGTGTTGTTTCCTGGCATTTTCATGTGCTGCAGAGGATGATATTGGTTATTATCAGTGCTGTTAAAACCTTTATGAGTAATTATTTGGAGCAATTTAATAGTAACATTACAAATCAATTAAAGACTGGTTTCTTAATCTGTGTTTTTCAGAGAAAATCAAGTGAATTTTTGTGTGTCTTCATTTGAAAGGAAGCTTCCTTTGATCTGATGAACAATAGAGCATAGGCAACTGAAACCTGTCATTAAATTGCTGCAGGGTTAGTGAAATTATCATCCCTGTCCAATCAATGCAATTCAAGTATGCATTAAACCTTTGATCTGGATCTGCATCTCCTAAGGTCAGGCAGTCCTTCTGAAACATCTCTAATTGAGCGATCTGATAGGTTTATGTAGGAACAGAGACAGGAGTGGCATTTGAAGGATGTAGATAGCATCACATTCTTCAGTAGCAACCAGCTAGGAGGCTAAAATTAGTTAGAAAAGAAATACAAAACTAGTCTTTGATCAAAGAAGACAGCTGCTATGAAGGCCCTGATGTGCAAGCAGTCCCTTCCTGCTCAGTCTAACTGGCTTGCCTGCAGCAAGGTCTGTTTTCTAGTAAAGGTTCCCAGCATCAGGCCCCAGGGAAGTCTGGAAGTGTGTGGGTTTATGCAGTGTGGTATTCAGCAGTACCTTTGGCTACGTGGTGGTGACTCCTGCTGACCTTACAGGAGATGTGTCTGCAGTTTATGGGGTAATAATCAGATGCCTGCTGTGTTTGGGGTTGCACCTTGTCACTAAGAAACAGGTCTGCAGAAGTATGAAAGAAAAGACGATTTACAGATACAGAGCTGCAAAAACACACAAGCTACACAGATATAGTTGCCTTTGTTGAAAGAGAAATAATGTTGACATTTATTAATAAGGTTAGAAACCTTGTTCTGCTCAGTTGAGTCAAAGCTAATTTTGTTACTGGTCTGAATAATAGCAGTGGCAGTCAGCCCTGGTTTAGAAAATCTATCCTCCTAGCCTTACAAAAAACATGAGAAAATGTTGCAGTAATATAGTCCAGTTTTATCTGAAATATGACATTTGTCTCGAGCCACAAGTGCTTTTTTTCTTTTGCATTTTCATATAGTGCTGAGAAAACCTGTAAATACCCGTAAAAACTTAGCATAACAAATTCTGAATGACTTGCACTGCTGTTACTGCTGTTATTTTAAAGTGCATTGTCAGGAGTGTGTATATCTGTAGCTGGCGGAATGACGCATCTGTGCTGTGTGGATAGTAACTGTCAGGAGAAAATAGCGAAAGCATTGACAACTTCATTTCACAAACTTATGTTTGGAATTCTTGGGAGCATGTCGGAATCACAGTATCTGTGCTTCTTTAAGGTGAGAGAACAAGTAAATGGCAAGCATAGTCCTTCGTAAGGAAAGGTTAGATGTTTTTTCCAAGTGGTCAAGGGAATTTATCATTCCCCCACATTCATGGACAAGGATTAATACCTGTGTGGGTATGGCCGTGACCTTGTGTTTATGTGGGAACAGGATTCTCCATTAAACCCAGCATGCCACTGCTGGGCTAGACAGTGCTGCAGTCCTCAAGCTTGCCTTAATGTACCTTAAACCCTCTGCCTAGCTGTCAGGAGACTGCTGCACGTGGCATCTTATGGATCCACATTCTGCATCCACCGGCTCTTGCTTCGGAAGTAGCTGGAGCTGCACTTGGGTGTACCTGGGTGTTGGGCTGTGGGTCCTGAGTGATGGAATATAGAGGGTGCAGCTCATGGTTATGGCAGGAGATGGCCAGAAGAACTTGTATTTTGAGCTGGCAGAACTAAGACCTTGCCCAGATGAAGCAAGGCTAATTACTTATTACATCTCCTGGACTGCTAGGTGTTTTTATCCATTCTGATAGATAAATATTCCCATGCCACTGGGTTTTGGTGCTTAAAGCTAATGAGAAGGAAGAAACATGACCTACTTTTTTAGTGCTGAAAATTTTCTTTTATATCTCATTTGCAATAAATACAGAAAATACAGCTGGGAATGCTTTATTCATTGCAACAAAACAATGTGACTGATAAATACACAGAACTAGTTCAAACACTTTCTGTGTTCTGCTGACTCACCTCATCAAAAAAAAGTCAATTCTGTGTTTTCATCCTAAAAGTTCAGGTGATAAACATGTTACATAATAGGAAGTGTGTGTGAATGCCTTATTAGGGGGATTTTTTGTTTTTAAACTTTTGTTTTTCTTTGCAGAATTTAGAGTAGAATGGAATATTTCAGACGGAAGTAACCTACAATGATCATCTAATCCAGCTGCTTGACCACATCAGGGCTCGCCAGGAGTTAATTAAAGCATGTTATTAGTGGCATTGTCCAAATGTGTCTTAAACAATGACAAGCTAGGAAGCCTGTTCCAGTGTTTGACTACCTGTGAAGAAAGGCTTTCTTATGACAAGTCTGAACCTCCCCTGACACAGGTGTTACACATCCCGTCACTGGATACTGGGGAGGAGAGATCAGCACTTCCCACTCTGCTTCTCCTCCTCAGCAAGCTGTAGAGAGTTATGAAGTCGCCCCTCAGCCTCCCTTTCTACAGACTAGACAAGCCCAGAGCCCTCAGGTGCTCCTTCTAGCCCCACCACCAGCTTTGTTGCCTTCCTCTGGATGCATTCAAAGACCTTCACATCCTTGTTAAACTGTTGGGTCCAGAACTGCTCACAGTACTTGAGGTGAGGCTGGTAATGCTGTGCTTGGTGAATCCCAGGATGTCAGTCGCCCTCTTGGCTGCCAGGGCACACTGCTGAGTATTAGAGCATTTGCTTATTTTCCAACACCTTCTTGTAAAGCTGCTCTCTTTGGTGCTATTCCAGTGAACTTTAATCAATTACCAAATATTTAACGTTTTAAGAAAATAAAGAAACAAAATGGATTAATCGTGTTTTACTTCCTTTCACAAAATCATAATTCTACCAAGCAAGCTGATGCACACAACAAAGCAACATCTCTAAATCCCTACAGATTTTTAGCTGTAGCAGTTTTGTACTCCCATGTGGCAAGACACCAAACTATCCCCCACTCTGCTTATTCCGCAGAACTGTGAGACTGAAAGAGCAACTTTTTGTTCATCTATGCAGGACTGAGTTTCCAATAGTTTAGGCTTGACAGTTGTCGTCTACCTTGCTGAACTGGAACTTTGCTGGGGATGAAAGGATATTCCTCAGAATCAAATAACTTGGAGAAATCAGAAGAAATAAACATGAATAAATGTAATATAGCATGAAGATCAGAAAACAACTTGCCTTTAGTTAGTAGGTACTGAAAAGTAGTTGAAATAATGAGGGTTGCAGTTATCATACTTGTATTTATGTGTATGTATTTTGAAAAAGAAGATAGATGTTGCTTGTTGAAAGGGTTTCTTTCGTGGTGCAAAATACTTGCTATAAATATGCCACTTTGACAAAAGGGAGTAGTACGAGGAGGAGTTAAATGTAGAATGCTAAACAGGAGATTTAAATTATTCTCTGGCATCTTTGAAAGGTTTCTGCTGGAAAAATGCATGAAAATAACACTTTCTTTTTAACCACTCTCTTGAACTACTGAAACATATGGTAAATTGCAAACAAAAACATCTATCTATTGAAAGAAGTTAGCTGCCAGCTAAGATTTGAATTTCTAGCCTTTTGAAGCAACAGTCTAGCCCTGCAGGATGGTTCCATCAGGAGAAGTTCTTGATAGCTGAGGATATGTTTTACGAATCCCTGAGATCTTCCAAGCTGCTCAAAGTTTCTCCTGTCTCTTGCGCTAGCCACTAGGATCCTCAACTTTGTTTAAAATAAAAAAAATGGTCCTAACACATAATTCTAATAATTTTTACTTTTTGACTCACTGTTGGCTGAGACGTTTTTAAAATCAGATCAAGTTGTGAGCAAGCTCTGGTAATCTGCTCTCTTCTTTTAGTTAGAGGTGAAGAACCATTGAAGAACCAGCACGCTTTCCCAGTGTCCTCACAAGAAAATACCCATGACTAGGAAAGATCCTGTATCTGTAGCAAATATACCGTTTCAAGCATGCATTTTGTCAAATAGAAATGTTTTCAGGATAGTGTAATTCCACAGACCGAAGCTCTTCCTGTAGTTTATAACCTAAACTGGCAGCAGGCTTTGCAAGCTTCCCTACTAGAACAACCAGCTTTGCATCCTGACCTTTAATCTGGCAGTCACCTGCTGCTTGCCAGGCTGGGCAGGGAATCTTCTGGCTATGTTACTCAGTCTGCATGGAGTCCTTTGGCTCTTAGTCTGTCTCACTGATTTGGAGCTGCCTGTACACTCAGTGAGACTTCCAGGTTCTGGTTCAATTCCTGCTGCGCAGTCTTCAAGTTTCACTTTGTTTTAGCCATTTTTTAGTTCCACAGCAATGCTGTACTTCTGAGTTTCACATTGATGCAACATAAAAAAAAAAGTCAGACCACTAATTGGAAGGTAGATCCAGCATCAATGGCATTCTTACTCTTTTGCTGAGGAAGCAATGAGCCAAAATTTGAGGTTCGTAGCCTCTGTTTTCCTGCAGTCCATTAGAGACTCATGGGTAAATGGATTTTCGACACTGTAAGAACACATTGTTCCTACTGCAAGAAGAAAATGATAGAATCACTTAACTTTATTTGTGTACATCAGTGGCAAGTCTTGTTTCCCAAAATACAGAAGAATTCAAAAGAAGTAGACTCGGGTATGACTTCAGAGGCTTTTTCAGCTGCACACATCTCAAAGGCACCCTGCGTGGCACTGTCTCTAGGTGATTTTTCTGTAGAACATTCTCCTTTTCCTTTCTTGGTCTTTCCCCTTTTTCTGTTTCTTCCATTTTTGTCTCTCCTTCTCCCTTTATGCTTACTGAAACAATGCCGAGTAAACCCCTGAGCAACCTCCCATCATTTCTTGTTTTTAGCAGTGATAGTTGTATTTATACTTGCTAAAGACTCCTTTGTGTTTCAGAATGTTACTCTGTTACTTGCACAGAGAGCAGTGATTTCAGACAAACTGCCTTAAATAATAAACTTTTCCCTTTACCTCGTGAAAGACATATGTGCACACACAGAAATAGATTTAAATGCATTTATCACAGTGCAACATCTGGCTAGGAAAATATGAGGCTAGCAGGCATTGGGCATGGAGCAGTTTAACTGTCTTTGTAGCTTTATAGAAAATGTTTTCCTTTGCTGACTGCTTGTGATTAAGAGTCTCTTAAAAAACAAACTATCTCAAATTTTAATTGCATTTCTTAAGTACTGGATTCTTTTCCAAGTTACCATACAAACATTGCACATAGGCAAAGGTGTGCAGAGTCCTTGGCTAAGTAAGCAGTATCTCAGCAGCTCCCAGAGACCTGCAGACTGATTTTGCATAAAGCTGAACAGATTGCACTCCCAGTTCAACAGAGTGTTTCATATTGTGTGTCCTTAATTATATCTCTGTGTGCAAGCGGAAGGTTGCTGCTAGCAGGAGACCAAGGTGGTGTTGGCTGCATGTGGCCACTGTTCACACACTGTTCTGTTTCTCTTCAGGTTGAAAAGTTCTGTGGTCAGTTTTTAGGATATTGAAACTTTTTTTTGAGGATGAAGCATTCAGGTGCTTTTAGCTATTTGGAGGTCTGTTATGAGAAGACAGTATTTTCCTTCTGTCAGATGCAATNTTTGAGGATGGAGCATTCAGGTGCTTTTAGCTGTTTGGACGTCTGTTATTTTCCTTCTGTCAGATGCAATGCAGTATTTGCTATGGCGGAGAGCCACTCACTTTACTTTTGGAAATAGTTATGCAATGCTGATTTTTGTTTATTTTTATCTTAAAATTTTCTTCTATTTTAAAATTAACCTTCTTCTCTTCATCACAGCTTCTCATCCTTCTTTTGTATGTACATAGCTGAGTTGTATTTTCCTGTGCCAAGAACAATGAATTAATCATCTGAACCTTTGTAAAGTTCTGTCGCAGCGCTGCCATTTCACTGCAGTAAAAATTGCCAGGGGTCAGTTGTGCTCTCCTTTCCTAAGTCAGACAAATAAAAGAGAAATTTGACAGAACGTCTCTGTCACTACACGTCTCAGATGTAACAGGACCATGAGGATTTACATTTCAACCTTGTGAATACATGGGATAGTTTTTTATTGCTTCTTTATGAGAGCGGAAACATAGTGGAAACATAAGAAGAAAATGTGTTAACACTTTTTAAAATTCTGGTTTTTTAAGGTGTTTAGGGCTTGTATCTGTTTGTTAGAGCATAGTGTCTCTTTATTATCTGGGAGTATATGTTAAGCCCCATCTGTGTGAGAAGTGAAGATAAGTAATCCTCTGCAGTAGCTATATTACATCTGCATTTTACACTGCAACAGTCCCTTTGGTTATGTTTGCATGAGTTGTAAAGGCAGAGGCTCACATTTAATATTTTCAGATGTGGGAGTGAGTTGAGTTTGTGTTTATGTAACACGAATGCTGCTGATGCAGTTTGTATTTCAGATACCTGTAGCTGGTCATGCTTCAGCCACTGCTGAGCCATTTTCTTAGGATGCAGTTTTGTTACTGATGTAAACTGAAGAGGCTGCGGTGCTGGCATTATTGATGCTCCTTCCATTGTTCCCCTGGTTCCTGCATTATGCTTGTGCGAGGAAAGCTGCAGGAGCTACTTGGCAGGAGGGAGGAACATTGTGTCATCTCAGTGTCAGCCAGCGGTGAGATCTGCTGAGCTGTATCATCAAACTGCACCATAAAGGTGCCCCTGCCAAATGCAGTACGTTCAGTTTTTGGCTGAGTCAGTGGGTGGATAACGTGGCTGATGCAGTTCTGGAGTGAGGACAAGTGTGTGGAAAGAGTAACCAAATTAGAAAAGAAGGAAGAAAATGAGCAGGACCATCTCCATCTTTAGAGGCCAGGCTGTGAAACAAGTATTTGAGGTGAACTTAGACATGCATTCAATTTTTGTTTTTTAAATGTCAGGCTTCTAAAATGTGCTTGTGGTCTGACAAGCCAGCTTAGAAGAGAACCTCACAGAACTTTGTTCTCACTCACCATGTGTGGTCTGAATA
Organism: Melanocharis versteri; assembly: GCA_013397845.1. Classification (NCBI taxonomy): domain Eukaryota; kingdom Metazoa; phylum Chordata; class Aves; order Passeriformes; family Melanocharitidae; genus Melanocharis; species Melanocharis versteri. Next base: position 828,249 of record VZTG01001540.1, read on the forward strand.
TTTTCTGGGGTGGGATTTTGTGTTAGTAGGATGGCTGTTTGTTCTTGGGATCTGTCTGGAATGAGTGGACAGTTCAGGCTAGGCTTTCAGTTCCTTCAGTTCCAAGAAGATGAGGCTGTAAAACAGTCAGTGCTACACATCTCAGTCACCAGCCAATGCACAGAGGGGTACCTGCTGTTATTCCCTCCATTTTCAGGCAGGAGGACAGAAACGCAGGGAATGCCTGGTCTCCGGAAGGTGGGAGGTAGAATCTACAGCAGAAGACCAACCTTCCACATCCACTTTGTGAGCACCAGGCACTCAGCAACATTCCTCCTGTTGACACTGTGAAGAAATTTGAAACTGAGAATGTGTCTGCTTTGTCCCATTTATATGAACTAGGCTAATGAAAAAAGGCAGAGAAGTTCTCTTTAATCATGGCACAGCGCCTATTAATATTGCTACTTGAGTCATCTTGCGAATAGTAGAGTACAAGTAATATTCATTTATCCTATCTGAGTTAGATAAATCCCGGACTACTAAGATTTTTGCAAGGTGTTGAATATCTTGGTTAAAATAGTATAGAATGATGGAATGCAGCTGACTTTTAGTAATGAAGAGACCATGTGCTATGCTCCTCTGGTTCAGCAGCTGTCAGTAGGGAAGCCTTTCTAGGACAGGAGAACTTCTGAAAACAGGTTCAGGAAGCACAGACAGGGAAAAATGAAGGAAACTGTCACTTCTTGGAAGTGATGAGAAGCTTCCAGGGAACTTTAGATGGAGGATGTAATCTGATTTTTCTAAACTTCTGCTCCAGCCTGAACATGATTTATAATGGCAACATCCTCATTTTCTCATTCTGTAACTGAATGTGCAATATGATTTCTCTTGCTACCGGAGATCACTGTTCAGCTTAGCTGGGAGATCTGATATTAGTTGTGTGGGAAACAGAAATCTTAGAACAGAGCAGTTTTTAGTCTGGGCAAAGACATGAAAAGTGAAGTGGCTGAAGTGAGGTGGATTCTGAACAGAAGCAAGCAAATATTTCAAGTAAAGACAGTCAATTAATTACAGGGACAATTTGCAAAGACCAGCAGATACTCTCTTATTATCGGTTCAGGAATGGAGCTTAGAGGGAAAAAAGTCCGAAGAAACCCTTTGCTCCTAAGAGAAATTAATTTAGGGATGCTGAAAGTCAGAACAGATAATCCCAGTGGTCCCACCTGGACATGCTTGAGTATGTCTTTGAAATATTTCTTCAAAGCACTCTGAAAATGTATCCTCCTGTTACCTGTTGCAAATCAGTATAAAGAAATGAAAACTAGGACAGAAAGGCAGAATACTTTAGCTACAATAAACTTTTCTTTATAAATCGGGTTACTGATTAAGTGATTAGCTCATTTTAGCGGTTTTATGTATCACAATGGACATCCTATTTTTGCTGCTTTTTAATCCTAATAAAGATACCAGCTCTGAATACAAGGATAAAATTGAGATGTCTCTGGGGAATTTTTCCCATCTTAGTTTTGTGAATAGAAATATAGATTAACAATAAAACCTAACCCAGAGAAGTGATGTTCAGAAAAGAATTACCCTGCTAAAAATATGGGCGGCAAACATTGGACTATAATAGCAGACCATTAACTCCATCAGTTTTCTCACTGCATTTAAAGATAGATTAGGATCACATTACGTAAAGACTTTCCTCTGAAACTTCACAGTGGATATATGTTTTGAAAGTGTATTTTACAGTGTCTTTTGGTGTGCTTAAAAGTATTAAACCTAAAATATTTTGGTGCCAAAGCGGTCTGTCATGTAACACTACAAACGCTTTCCCAAAGTGGTGTGTGAATAGCCACAAATCAAGTTTTTCTGTACATGATACCTCTGACAATAGGATTATTTTTTTCAGGTTCCTTTCAGTTGCATCAGACTCTGAAAACCTTGGTAGCAGCCAGATACTTCACAAAGAGTACTACCCACCTCCATAGTTTGTCAGATGAGGATGTATTTTTCTCCAGTGGGCTCTTGACAGGACAGGCTAGCGAGGAAGCGAGAGCTGACACTGCTCTTTGTGCCATGTTGCCTTTGCTCCGTGTTTCCTGTGGCCAGATGCTGGGAGTTTTCAAGGCTCTGGGTAAGCACAGATGAGAGTTGCAGGCAGGATTGTGAGGCTGATGCACTTCTGCGGCACAGATCCAGTTGTAGGCAGAGACAAAGGTCCTGTGGTTTTCTTGGGGAATAATCAGCTGGCTTCTGTTGTGACAGATGCTCTGAGCATCCATCTTAAACAACAAGGCATAATTTAATAGGATTTTAAATACAACTAATGCTCTTGTTTCAGTTTATGGGCCTGAATCAAATAAATTGGAGAGGAGAAAATGCTAGTTTTTGGCTTGAAATTTTCAGGCTATTTTGTTTAGGTTTATGCAGCTGGTACATCCACAGCTGATAACTCATACAGATGTCATGTGTAGAATTGTAAGGCTTATGGCTAAAAAAATCGACAGCCCCAATTTACTTCCCTTCAACATCATAATTAGTTTTATAAAAATAAAATGAGGCATTAGGAAATTTATGTTTGTGGGAACAGTAAAATAACAGGGATCTGACTAAATCTAAGTCAGTCAGTTTACAGGCTGCTGGGAGACCGCAGATGAAAATGGGTCCATGTGGACACACCTGTACTGGTTCATGTCCTGGCTCTGAGAATGGAGCGCCTGGTACTCTGGAACTGTTTGAAGAGTGGTTGCTGGCACAGTCAGCTTTGGCCAAGGCTAACTTAGAGTCTCACAAGCGGCCTGTGGCCATGATTCAGATGTTAGAGGATGCCAGGAGTCATTCCCAGTGTACAGTTTGCAAGCAGCAGCTTTGAGAGGCTGCAGGTTTAACAGCTTTGGCCAGAGGATGCCAGTTGGCCTTGGGGCCAGAGGGCTGGCCCAGCCACTCTGGAGTTTGCTCATTGCTCTGGCCAGTGCAGGAGGGATTTCATGGGAGCTTTAGCAGCACTTCACTATAAGGAAATGACCTCTCCCACACATCATTTTAGACACCTCCTTTCTGTTTAACCAGATATTTAATATTTGTGTTAGGAATATCTCAGTCTCTGTCTCTTTTGTATTCTTTTTCAGCTTCTTTTTTTTGTTGTTGTTGAAAGAGGAAAATGTTTTCGTCTTTCACTTCTACATTTGGAATTTTTAGGGACGTAGTAAAAGGCGTGTTGTCTTTGGTACCACCAGTGATGATGATGCAGTAATTTTGCTGTTGTTGATGATGCATTACTTTCTTGCAAGTTTAGGAGCTGCCCTCTCTACAAAAAAGTGATTCTTTCACATATGTGTAAAAAACTGTACCAGTATGTACAAAAAAGGAAAAAGAATAAGACACCGTGACACAAATTCACTGTGCAGTCTACTTCTTAAGAAAGACAGTAATTGTTTTAGGTCTTTGTACTTGTAGTTTCTTGGAATGGCTGCCTTATTTCAAGGAAATAAGGATTCCATCAGTATTGCTTCCAAAATTCTGCATTTTTGTGATGCATTTAGATAGACAGACTCGGTTGTGTGACAGGAGCAACTAGCACATGCATTTTGAGAATCCTCTGATTTCCAAGTAGTATCTAGGTCGTATGATACCCACAGGCATGATTCATCCACCTGGGCTTTATGCCAGCCAGCAACTGCATGGATATGACACTCCAGGAATACTGTAAAAGTATTAAAGCTGAATTTATTTTTTTCAAATAACACTGTGATGATAGCTGTAAAGAATACAGCACATAATTTGTAGTTCCTTTCTGAAAGTATTAATTTCATTGGGTTGATGCAAAAAGTACACAGACGTTCAAAGGTTGCTGTCTTGATATAAAGTCCTATTTGAGGCAGATGTTGTCTTTACCTGAGTGGATCTTCTTGAAGCCCAGCTAGCTCTTAAGGGCTGATCTTAATATCAGAGAATTGTTAAGGTTGGAAAAGACCTCTACGATCATTGAGTCCAACCAATCTTAGTTACAATGAGCTAAAAAATGCCAATGTTCTGCCTCTGTTAGGCTTTTGTATAAAGATGATAATCTCTTGGAGGGGCAGAAACCCCACACATTTAATACAAACCTCATGCATTTTTTTTGCAGTAAGGTTCATTTTCAAGTGATGACATCATGCTTACTTTTAGGCATGTGTATTATGCAGACAGACATTCTTAGCTAAATATTCAACAAACCTTGCTCAGGAAACTGTTCAGCTGCATTTAAAAAAACGTGTAGGTGTCTAGGAAAACAAAAATGTGTGTAGCTGGGGTGTTTTTTTTTCAGGTGTACTGACATGTTCATCTCAGTGAACACTTTTAGGAGTACATTCTTCTGGGACTTGCCAGGTTGTTTACCTTGCATTTTTAGGTGCCGGTATACTTTAAAAATGTAGACCCTAACATCTTTGAAAACCAACTGCGTCTTTTAACTTCTACTTCTGAGGAGACTCTTACAGATTGCTTTTTTAAAACATCTTTAGAGGGTAAAAGCTGAAATTACCACAGCTGAATTAAGCAGACAGCCTTATAGAAGTGAGGTGAAGAAGTATAACCTTTGCCAACATGTAAAGAAACAGCAATGCTTAACTTTTATGAACTTAAAACTGAAAAAAAAATTTCTCCTTAGTCTTTCTGAGTTTGTGACTTCCCATCCTATAAATGTGGGATGGGAGAGGTGGAATGTTATCAGATCTGTAAGCATGTCTGTGTTATGGAGGACTTGCTCTGACTATAGGTTTTTTAATTTTCCTTCTTTCATCTAGATAAAGAAGAGGCAACAGGATGTGGTGAGGTTTCTGGAAGCCAATCGCATAGAGTTTGAAGAAGTGGATATCACCATGTCAGAGGAGAAGAGACAATGGATGTATAAAAATATTCCTGAGGATAGGCAGCCTGCACAAGGCAATCCACTGCCCCCACAGATATTCAGTGATGATCGGTACTGTGGGGTGAGTAGCTGTTATGGTTCTCCATGGACGATATACTGGTACACTCAGCTGGCCATTTAAAAATGGGACTTGCTGTTGAGCTTTCTCTGGTAGAATCTGAATTAATGGGGCAATAGGAGCAGGTAATGATCATACAGGGAAAATTCAGGTCATTCTTACGTAAATCCTAGGGCTGTCTAGGGGATTCCCTCCGGGAATGTAAAAATCGGTAATGCCACATGTCTCATATACAGCCTGTTGATGGTAAAATGCCTTGTGAGACTACTGTAGGCTGGGGATTTGTGGTATTCTTGCTGCTTGGGTCTAGTCCAAGTACAAAAATTCAGTAGGAAATCTTTGGCACAGTAAATGAGAACACTGGCTAGACTGTGTTTTATTGTTATTGTAATTAAGTTCCTTCTCTGCTGCTGTCACGGTGTAAATTTCATTTATGCTCAGAGCGTCTTTATGCACTCAGAATGTTTAGGATAAATGAACACTATTTGCTGTAAATCTGACAGCAGGTTGATGGGTGGGCTGTTTTTTGGTGTAAGCTTCTCCATCCACCAGTGCAAGCTGAAGCAGTAGCCTTTGATATGTACATCCAAACTGGTTCTGACTTTGTCCCTGCCAGATTCACCAGTGCTGCTCAGATCTGATGAGAGCCTGTTGACTGCAGTGCAATTGTTAGCTTAATGCAGGAAGCACATAAAAAGTGATTTAGGATCCTCTGCAACAAACAGATTGGGTATGATGCAGCAGCTAACTGGCTTCTTGAAGCAAAGTATTTAACATCCTTCCCATGTGCTTTGTATTGGCCCTGCTTGTTTACCTCAGCAGTATAACTCTTATCTTCTTACTTCCAGGTAAGGTAAGTCAATAAAAGAAATGGATCTGGGACGTGGAAGGGATTTTTACCCTCACTTATGGATCAGCCCCTCACTTACAAATAACAACCTCTACATTGTTCTGTGTGATTTTAGTTTGCCTGGGAAATACAACATTTTAAGCTGTTGTTTCCCTTCCAGATCATTTTTATAGAGTGTTTTAACCTAGTCTTAGCAAGTGCAATTTGGAATTAGCAAGGCAGAAGATGTCATGCAACATGTGAGATGATCTCATTAATCTGTCTGCTGAGCTGATAGCCATTTTGGTTGAGCAGTGTTAATCCTATTACTGGACTTCACTGTCTGCATGAACATCTTTAAAGAGCAAACATGCTTTGAAAGAAACTATATTTTCTAGGATGGAGGAGAAGGTATGTGGAGGATCTCCAACATTCATGACTTAACCTGCTGCATTAGTTAATGAAGTTCTTAGGTAGTAGAGTGGAGACAAAACATTATGTGGAAGGCAAAGGAGGTCAGTACTGGAAAAGGGGGTAAAATAGTACAATTAGATAAAGTTAGCAAACCTTGCACATCTTGTCTCTCTTTGCCATTTCCACAGTGAGTGTGTTCATGTGTTTATCTTGACATAAATAACTAAAGCATAATCCATATTAAGTAAATTAAACTGAAAAAATGCTGAGTTTTCTGTTAGTTGAGTTAGTGAAATTTGTAACTTAGCATTTCTGATTTGTGTCCAGGCAATTTTTAATCCAGTTTTCTCTATTAAAAAACTCTGTCTTTCTGCATTCTATAGTCTTATCAGGTGACTTTCTATGTATTTATCCTGTCTTACGCATTGTTGTTGACAATTCACACTTACTTATGACACAAACTGGTCAGGTCCATTGCTGTTCCTCTAAAGGTATGAGGGCTAGACAGTGGAAAGCAAAATAGGTATACTTCTTATTTTGGTCATGGTATCTCAGTAGAAGTTCACAAGCATGTGATGTCCATGGCTCAATGTTATGTTCATACACTGGCTTTTCTGTGTTAGTATCAGCATTAATAGTTTGGGGAATTTTTTTCTCACTATTTTCTCCTTAGTAAAAAACCTCAGCAATGTGCACAAGGGGTTCATCTTAGACTAGATTTTCCTGGCTAGGACATCACCATTTGAAATAATCACTTTTCAGAATGTAACTGCAGGCTGGAGGAAGTTTGTCTTCAATGGTTTCAGTAAGTATTCAAAATGAATTTGTGTCCACCATTTGAACGTCTGACAGCTGATGTAGGAGGGGAGAAAGGTACAAAAAGATGATCAATGTTTACTGGTTCACAGAGTGTCTTGTACCACATGGGGAGGGATTCTTCTGGTACCAAGAGACAAACTCTATGTTTTGAAGTGTGAGCAAGACCTTGTGGTTTTTCTGAGTTGATGTAATTGCAGATACAATCATCAGTCATTAATCTATCTTCTCCTTTCCTCAGTCTTCTGAGATGCACTCCCCATTTTTCAGTAACGAGTTATGCTAAGAGATTTTGAAATAAAGTACTTGGCAAGAACAATTTTTATTTCCTGTGAACAAGATGAGATCTGCAAGCACACAAGAACACAAGTAATTTTACTGATAATCAAGTGCTATGTTATAGCACCAACAATATGATAATTTACATATTTTCATGACTTTACAGTCTGTTGTTTCATCTCAGTGACATTGCTCTAAAATTGTGTGTGAGAAGAGAGTCTACCTTTCAGACAAATCAGACACATGATCCTGCTTTTCAAATTTGCAGTAGTGTAAATCTGAAATTAGTATAGTTATCTTGCTCTAGTTAGTGCTGTGTAAGAGTGAGGAAATATTAGTGCTTAGTACATGTTTCTGGAGAAAATTCATGCACTTCGCATAAAGAAGAGTGAAGTGGGGTTAATTTGGAGTAGAGCCTTAATAGGGTCTGGTAGGTTGTGGTAGGTGGTTGGGCACTGGAATCAGTTTTGTCTTGCCCAGTTCCTTACAGAGCTCACCTTCAGTTAGTTTTAGTGGCTCCTGCTACAGTGTTTTGACATACAGATATGAAATACAACTCAAATTGTGGATTATGTTCCCCCAAGAAAACAATCCCATACTGTTTCTCCCAGCCACTGTTCTCCACAGCAGAGGGGCTTTACCCACCTGACTTGCTTGATCATGGTGCATGTTCCACATTCATGGATAACCTGTTCAGTGACTGCAGTGGTCAGGTCTACCCCTCGATCATGATCCTGTCTCTACATTGCATCCCTTCCTAGGTGTCCTGGTGTGTCAGGGGCCTGCTGAGCTGTGGTCAGCTTGCCCTTACATGCCCAATCCAGGTCCACTGCAGCCATTTCAGTTCTGGCAGCCTGGGCTGCCTGTTCCTTGTTTCCATGTTCTTCAGTGACATGGCTCTCGGGTATGTGAGTATCTACATAACATCCTTTTACAAGGTTCTCTACCCAGGCAGCCGTGCCCTGCAGCAGCCCAGATCTTTAAACAGAAGCCAGAAATGCTGGAAAACTCAACGTCGGAAATTAGGCCTGTGCGTCACACCTCCCTCTTGAATTCTCCACAGCTGAACACACAACTCTTCTTAGAGTAGAAGTGACTCCTGGGTCTTTCAGAAGACTGGAAATATCCACTTCCCAGTGAAACCACTCCTGTGAAGCTGCAAGTTAGCACTTTGAACAGTGACAGTTTTATATGCAGAAATATGCCACTGAAGGGAGATTGCTTGAAATTTAGGCCAACCAAAGTTAAAAGGAAATCTGTCTTCAGGTGGGAATTTGAGCCAAAGGGAAAATATTTACATAGCAGGCTGACTCTTTGTTTTGTTTTTTTTCCCTCTGAAGCTGTTCATATGGTTTAGAGTGTTATGGTAAGTACTGATAGAGTGCCTAGTGGGCAGCAGTAGAGACAGAGATATGTGATATTTATTGCCCTTCCCTGAAATGTAATATATGGGTGTCAACTCCAACAAAACAGTGAAGGCGTATAGACAAGAAAGAAATAAAATAGGCTGCTGAAAGAGGTGCAGTGTTCTTGGGAAACTATTCAGTGCATAGACAATTATTGTAGCCCTGATTTCTTTGCACTGTTTTGTATCATTCTCTTCTGCGTTTTTTTTTTAAGATAGAGAAAAGATGCATACAAGTTTCTTTTTCTGCCTTTTTTATAGGTGTCACATTACAAATAAGTAACTGCTCACTGATGAAAGAAAGAAGAGAATTTAACAAAACTGGCTAGAGGCCACCTCAGATTTTCTGCCTGGCCTGTCATTGGGGAGTTTGTTATTATTCTTGTGCCTACAGGTACAGAGAGGTTGAACTCTGTCTCTAAATCCTCAAATGACATGGCAGAATTCACCTTAGCATGCCTGCTGCAGTGTGTTCACCTTAGGAGCTAGAGGAGTTGTGAGGCTACTTCGGTATCCAGCAAGTCTACATTTGGTAGTCTGCCCCCTTGGAGATGTCTTATGTGGTTCACTTAGCATCTTTTTGGTCCGGGTCTGCTTTTAGAAGAGGGATAATCTTGCTAGATAAAAGTTAATGTGAATTGCTCAGAGATCATATAAAAATTGTTAATGGTTGATGATGCTAAAACTTTCTTGACTAATTGTTTTTGCCATCAGAAGTAGAGTTTCCTGTATGGCAGATTTAAGCTCTGTGTGTAAAATTGTTTTAAATTACTTTTTGCAGTTGTATTGGAGCAGTTTTTGGCTCACAGGCATCCACAAACCCTAGGCTGAATGTGACTTGAGGTCAGTGACCCACACTGTTTATCTTCCTGATTAAGGCCTTGTCTCAAATGAGGAATATGGAAGGCAGAGCTGGTGTTGGAAAGCAGCCTCTGCCCAAGAGTCTTCTCCATGTTGGGAAGATTTTGTTCAGACCATTCACAAGGTCTGGTTATAACTTTCAGACTATGCCTATGCTTTTGCCATCCACTTCTCCATTGCTTTTCTGTGTCCTGAGGAAAAGAGCTTTAGTTCTGTGTAATATGTACTTTATACAGGGAAGTGTGGAACCAGAGGCAAAGTGTAGAGTAGCCAGCCTGCCTATCGTCAAGGCTTAAAAAATAGAAGCTCAGCAACTAAGTAAAAATAAAATAATCCAAGAATTTTATCTACCTCGGAGAAGTCAGGACTTATATCAGTAATGTGTTATAGTGCTGCTGTTTACCCTGTAGTGGAAAGAGTACATTCTTGTTGAGCACCACGGTTTTTATTTGGACTACATCAACTTCATTAATAGCTGTTACAAAGTGAAGTAGCAGGTATTTTGTAAACTATCCCTTTATATAAAGATGATAGCTGTCAAAAACATCTCTGGAGATACCTTACTCTGTTTGTGGACTTTTTATTTCCTAAATATAGTAATGTAGGGTGTTCATGTATTTTAAAACATTTAAAAGGGACTGGTGTAAAATTAGAATTGTTACTTTTACAGGATGCAGTAGAAAATACTGCATATTTCTTTTTCATTTTTATATTTATTACACTGATATTCTGCAAAACTTACCGGCAAGTATGACATAATTATTAACAATTTTGTTTGGGAGCCTAATTCTCCTTTCCATGGAATGGAAACTTGCTATTGTGCCATGCTTTCTTGAGGAAACGGGTTTTATTATTGAAGATGTTGTGACTATTTTAATTAAAGTATTTTTTAAAAGGCCAGTTCTAAAATATAGGATAAATGCTAAATGAGGAAAGGCTCCCTGCCTTGGAGGTGAGGGATATCGGTTCTTAGACAGTTGATGTTTGTGTACCCTGGCACCATTGCTGCATGAAAGGCAAACATCACATCAGCCTGAGTTTGTCCTGTACTGTCCAAACAATAGAGCTGTGGCTGACATCTGCTCCCTTTTATTAAAGCCTTTGTTTCTGGAAGGCTACTACTAAACAGATTACCGAAATAAACATCTGGCCTTTAGTAGAGAAGTAACAAGTTGCTTTGTAGAATCAATTCTATAAGCTCTTTAAAAATCCTGTGCAGAGATCTTATCAGAAGGTTAGGTAATGAAAATTGTCGTGTTTAGCTTGTCCTGTGTTGTACAGACAAGATATTTGTATATTTATGTAATATTGAAAGGGACTCACACATGCACACGCATTCTCCAAGGAGAGCTGTGCTGTGTAAGAGTTTTCCATTGTAATCCTAATCAGATCAGTAAATGAATGTCATCTGTTCTGGAGAACTGAACTGCCCTTTTCAGGGAGGCTGTTGACAGCTCATTCTCAATGGCGTACAGTATTAACTCCGTCAGTAGCAAAGTGCTGATTCAATGTGTTTAAATTGTGAGTTCTTCACTATTACTTGAAGGAGCAATTATGTTGCCCCTTTTAAAAGAATGGAGAGATCATAATCTTATATTAAAAACAGTGACAAAGAGAAATAAATTTGAACAGCATGCCAATGGAGTAATCTGTGAGTGTTGTCCAGTAATCACTGCACTTTGAAAATCTGTAGGAAAAGCCATGCAAGCTACATTTGGGTGTTTCTTGTTTTTCTGCTTCTTGGTGTGGTGAGCAATAAAGATTTGACTGAGATGTTTAACAAGCTCACTCTTGTTGCCAGCTAAAAGCAAACAGTAACAAAACCAACTTGCTTCATTAAAGAAACTTACTGGAAAGAATTTTATTCACAGTTGCTGTCTTTGAAAGTTCATTAGATGTACTGTTCTCCTAATCTCAGTGCAGTAATGAAGGTATAATTGCTAATTGTAAATCTACTTTGTGTTAATGTTTTACTTTGACCCAATGCCTTCATGCTTCTGTTATGTTCCTCAAAGCCCAAATAATTATTTATGCTGCTCTGCAGTACTGCCAATTTTAACTTTGGTGTGCAGTATATAGTTTCTCCCAGCAGTGACAGTGTTTATTTAAACAATCCTGAGTGTACCTGCTTAACAAAATCCTGAGCCAAATTAATTATGGCAGTGTCTGTAATCACATCACTGCAGTGATCTGGTTTCCCAGCACCAGGAATACATCACACTTAAGGTCTAGTGATCATTACAGCTGGAATACAGCTAGTGCTGTAGCCAGCTTGAGCTCTGTGAACTTAGCAGTTGCTGCTGGGAGAAGAACCTACCCTGGAAGTGGGATTTCTAAAGTGGAGGGAATTCCCAAGGACCAGTGGTTTTCCTACTGGAGTAAATTGGCATAAAACCTACATGAAGGCCAGAAGGACTTAAGACATTTGTGTCTGATTTCCTGAATGCTTGTCCAGTGTCTCAAAGACTAAGCTGATGTTAGTAGCATTTGGGCAGTGGATAGTTCTTGGGATTTCTGCATAATATAGACATTAACAAAGTTCTCCTGTCTTTGATTAATCTGATTTTTAAAGAGGTGCAAAGGAGCCACAGCACCTTTTATTTTCTGGATAAACTGCAAAGATTCAAATTTTAAAGACAAAGCTGTGTAAGTGTGAGGCTTGGAGGCTTGGGCTGGTTTGTGTTTTGGTTTCTTTTTTTTCCCTTTACCATCATACTTAATGGACAACATCACTTGGCTTTGCTGACTGTTGGGGATTGGAACTAGGTGATCTTTGAGGTCTCTTGCAGCCCAAGTCATTCTCTGATTCCGTGAACATTTTAAAACTTTCTGTATGATACAGCTTAAGATTAGCATAAATGGCCTTACATTTGTGAGACTGAAGGTCCGTCAAGCCCAGTTTTGTCCCAGTGGTGATAAGCCTAGGAAAGACCACAAACAAGTCAAGATATAAAATACCTGAGTATTTTCCTTGTCTCTATTTATTTTTCTGAAATAAATGTCACTTTAACATATTTAGTAATTCTTTCTACATTTTTCTTTCATGAACTTGAACCTTCTGGTGGAAACATTTAGCATCTTCAGTATGCTCTGGAAATGCATTCCATGTGTCTGCTGACACATCTAGTATCAAGCATCCTTCCACCACAGTGAGCTTCACAGCCTTCCTTGCCTTCCTCCCGTTACTCTCTGGGCTGTCTTTGGTCCCGAAGACCTCTGCAGCCACAGCTTGTCTCTCTGTCTCAGTTCAGAGTCACTCAGCAGGAGCTGGGAAAGCAAAGCAGGGCTTTAGGCCACACGAGGCCAACAAGATTTTGCTTGTTTATAGGTGAGCTACAGACAAGTAGCTCACCTACAGCAGCTTCAATTTATTTTCAACAAAGCAAGAGCTGATTAGGTCAGCTAATCCACTCTGCTGTGGTTCACTGAGCATATTTAATGCTGTAACTGTTGTGGTGTTAAAACAGAGAGGCTGTATCCTGCTCAGGTTATGTGGTGGGTGATGGACCTGCCACCAACTTTAAGGGTGAGGAGCCATGCCTAAAACAGTCATCTAGTTGTTATCCTGTTAAAAAGCCCTTTCTGCCTTGAAATAGCTTTTTACTTACCTTCTTTATCCTCCTGTCCCTTCTTTATCCCTTCAAACCATCCTATATATTTTTTCCTCCTAACTGGCATTTGTTCCTCTTGGTAACATTTCATACCCTCGGCTCTGGGATTTATCATCTGTATTTTTGGCTTTTCAGCTTCTCCAGAGCGATTGAGCATCTCTGCATTGCTGATGATTCATGTCCACTGTCTCCATGTCCTACTAGTTTTAGTACTCAGTTTTTAGTCAGTTTTAATCAGCTACTGATGTTGCCAGAGTTTCATACATTAATGAAGTGTGATTAGCAGCTCTGGAAAGCATCAAGTTTCATAATTTAAAACGCTGCAGTCAAAATTATGTTGGTACACATAGTTGCCTTTTGAAGTGGGGCAGTGGGTAGCAGTTTGCTGTACTTGTAGATTTTTAGGTTAACAGCTGCTCTCTGAGTGCTTCCCATTGACAATGGGAGCCACTTCCTCGCACAGGGGCAGGACAGCCCTGCTCCACTGATCCCAGCAAAGCCACTGCACTGCCTGACTGCTTGGGACAGTGACAAGAGGGTTGTAGTAACTTGCTGCTGGTGGTGAAGCGTGGTGCAGAGAGGGAGCCGCTGCCTTGCCAAAACCAGTGAATGCTGGCGTCCTTCCTCTGTGGGAGGCAGAATTTCCCAGAGTTTTTCTAAATGGAACCCATTGGGTCGCCAGTGAGTTGGGCTCCTGCCTGGGTATGAAATTCTCAGCTTTCACTGAGCTTGCCCTATTTTCCTTCTTCAGCCTCTGCATCAACTGCTGGTAGCAGTGTGATGTTCTTTATTGAGATAAGAATTTTTGTGTCCTCACCCATGGATTTAGTGTCTTTACATGTGGCCCAAATCTGCACAGACTTCCTCTCCTTCTAATTGTAAGATCAAAGGCAGGGTGTTTTTGGAGCATCTTTTATCTTGCCTGTGTTACAGGAAAAGCCAGGGATGCCCACTTTGAACTCCTACCACTCATGACGCAGCCATTGAGTCATTGAGATCATACTTCTCAATAATCTCTTAAGAAACTACCGTGCTAAAGTGATTTCTTATGATTTTTATAGGACTATTCTGCATTTTTGTAATATTTTTTGTTTCACATTTGAGTATTTTGAGATCATATGTTGTTACTACAGACATCACTAGGAAAATTCTCCTATTTAAAATTTACTTCTACTTTATCTAAAAGCATGATCCTTCTTCTCCCTCACCGCCCATGAAAGTAAGTGTCAATAGCATTTAAATACGATTTGCCATGCAGATATTTCAAAACATCGGGGATGTTGCTTCTGGTGCATAATCTCAGGTGGTTCTTAAATATTCAGGTCCTTTTAAAATGAATCCATCCGGTGGGTTTTGTGCTCTTTCAAACATAGACTTACTCAGTTTAGCTCACCGTTTAACCTTCACAATTTTTTCAGTAAGTGAATCCAGGTTTGTTAATCAGTAAAAATGCAGAAAAAACATACTAAGTCAGGACTTGATAATTCTGAAAGTAAAATGATAACTAGTACTTGAAGACAGCTTTTTATTATTAAGTATTAAATTACTTCAGAGACGTTAGGTTAAACAGATGTTCAGAGTTGTTGGTGGATTAGCTGAAGGTCAGAGTCATTGTCAGAGGCACAAGTGCAGCCTTTTTTCTTATGACATTATTTTCACTCTCTGAGTCCTTCTCTGCTCTGTTTTTCTTACCAGTTTATTAACAAAGAGTGAAAAAAACATGGTCTTAGAGTAGTGATTCTTCTAGAGCTAATTGAACTATTGGGATTAGGAGTCTTCAGGAGAATGCCAGAACTTGAAAACGGTGCTGAGTGATGATGACTCACCCGAACAAACACAAAACCTTCATTGGACAAACTTTTGAGACAAAGAAGTGTCTAGGGGTTAGTGAAGACTGCCTGTGGTGCTTAGGAGGGAGAGTGCTCCTGGCAGGGACCCAGAAAGGTGTCTGCCACAACAGCTGCCTGCCCTCAGGTTGGCTGCTGGTAGTGTACAGGGCTGTAATGGGCATCTTCAGGCAATTTAGACCTGCCCTGATGTTAAAGAAAGGGTCCTTCTCACTGTGGGTTCTACTCATCCACTGCTGTCCTACCTTCAGCTCCAGAGACACTGGGACTCACTTGTCAGTGAACCCAGGGGAGCAAATGAAGGTTATTTCTCAGGTGGATCACGCGCTGTCTTCTCATGTGTTGCTTATATAGCCTGTGTCCCTCATGGGTTTTCGTGTGTTTTAGAAGAGTCAGAACAGACCTTTTTAAGGTTTAATAGTGTCCAGGAAGTTTTTGAAATCTCATTTTTAGAGGTCAAGGGCTTAATCAAACATCCTCCTACAGAGCTTCAGTATTACTTATTACTGCTCTAGG
Source organism: Melanocharis versteri (assembly GCA_013397845.1). Taxonomy (NCBI): domain Eukaryota; kingdom Metazoa; phylum Chordata; class Aves; order Passeriformes; family Melanocharitidae; genus Melanocharis; species Melanocharis versteri. The sequence goes on from VZTG01001540.1 coordinate 843,776, forward strand.
TATTCAATGATTACATTGTCCCTTTTTAATCCATGGCACTGTTGGAATCCTTACAGTACTCCTTCAGCTTACACCACGCCTTAGTTGATTTGCCTATTTTACTTTGCCTATTTTACTTTCTGGCAATTAATTATAAATTTTTTGATAATTCCGAAGTTAGCATATGCCATGTTTTAAGAAGAAAACAACAAAAAGTCGTCTTAAGAAGGTTCACTTTTTCTACTTAATGTCAGCTAATAGATCTGAGGCGTGAGGACCATTATACACTCCTGCTGGCCTCTCGGTGTCGATCACAGGTGCTTTTAGTGTAGAGGGTCAGGCTGAGAAACTGCCCTTGTGCATCTGTGGGTTGTGTTTTGGGGGGGGCTGAGGCTGTTCAAATAATTATGCAACTGCAAAGTATCCCAGTTCACACTGGTATGGCAGTATACCATTGAAATGCTGGTAAAGCATCTTCATCTAGTGCACCATAGAGGTTTTAGGAGAAATTCTGCACTTAAATACCTTTAAAATATACCCACAATAGAGTTTCTTTTGATGCAAGTACATGCTTATACTGTCCTGTCAAAGAAGTTAGAGAATTTATGTGTTTTTCTTTGCCACTGTAGTTTGTACTTTGTGATATCGTCACAGTTTAGGTTTTAGGTTTGGGTAGGAGAGTAGGGGTAAGTATCAATATTTTCCTAAGCATTATTACATGTCACTCTTTAGTGTAATACAAGGTGTGGTAATATCGATCAGGAAAACATGAATGCAAATGTTGACTCATCTTTTCTTCTTTTAATTCTTTAGGATTACGATGGCTTTTTTGAATCAAAGGAGAGCAACACTGTATTCTCCTTTCTTGGACTGAAACCTACTTTGGCATCAAAGGTCAGTGTACTATTGCAGACTTTTCATGGAATTCTTGAGATGTTGACATTGAATTTTCTTTGATCCCTGTGTTGGGTGGAACCCTGTGTGTTTGGATGCATCCCTGCCGTGATCCATACCTTGTCCATGTCACCTTAATGCTATTGAAGTAATCAAAATGGTTGTAAGGAAAAGTAAAGCATTTTAAATGAAAACAAGCATATACGTGAGAGTAATTTGGGACAGTAGATAAATTAAGTTTAAAGAATACATCCTCCTTCACGTTATCAATCTCAATTGTAAGCAACTGGCTTAATTATAACAGGAGACAGAACTAGGATCTTAATCACTGAACTATCTGCAGCCTGGCATAATGGATCAGCATTTATTCATTAGGCATTAATTAATATTTTTTTTAATGATGAAATGCTGGAGCAGTCAAAACTTATATTAACTTTTTTGAATTCAGTTTTAGCAAACACATGTGTACAGGTCAAAACACAAATCCAGCTAGCATCTTTCTGTTGAGGGCAGTATGATAGAAGAAATTCTATGGCCATATGGAAGTCTGGACACTTGTTCAAACAGACTGTGTGGTGCACCTTTTGGCAGTAGATCAGACACAGAGGGGAGGATTTTTCTTCCGTTGGATACTGTAGATATAGACATATTTGGTAGTAGTACTGTTTCAGGCTTGGGTGGTAGCTGTTGGGTATCTGTAGAGCTCTTCTTCTGCCAGGAATTAGTTTATTTCTGGACCCCTTGAGGGACAGGAGTAGGAAGGAACCTCAGCAGAGAACCACAGAAGCAGGTTATTTTGGCAGCCTGCCTCACTTTGTAGCTTGGAGAACTTGTCCTAGGAAAAATATGATGTTCTGATGCAGTCTGAAATAGCAGCTTCTATGCAGCTCTGTTCCTAGAAAATATGATGTTGGAGGCCTGGAGCAGTGTCCCTATAAACTTCTGCTTCAGTCTGGTGGAACTTCAGAGATATGCATCCTCAGCTGCTACGTGGTCCAGAGTTAGGGTCACCTTATATGCGAAGGTCACAGGTACGGGAGATGAGAATGTATTCATAACACTAATATTATGTCAATAATAATTAATAATACTCTTTATTTTTTCTCTTTTCAATAGGAGTCAGAACCCTAGAGAGCCCATGTGAAGTATCAACAAGCACATTCCTGAATGAGTGACTCTATTCTTCAGCACATAGCAGCTTCCCTAATGGATCACTGTGATAGAGCACACATGTATCATTAGTAGTAGTCTGCTTGCCATGAGATGGTGCTCTCCAATAATGTGGAGCTAATAACACACATATGAAATAGGATTAAGGCTGGGCTACTCATCTTCCTTTGTAAAAATGCTCACTGTTGATGTTTCACTTTTGTCTTTGGATTGCTTTTGCAACTGGCCCTGATATTCTAACAGGCACCTACGTTTGAGAATAAAGAGTGGAAGTGTAGGGCTTGTATCATCCATGGGTATACTTACATAGTCATATTCCTTACCTTTTTTAATTCTTCTCACTACTGTAGTTCAAATTAGCTCATCATGATAGTTAAAGTGCTGGTGGTTATGATGATGTTTGTGCTGGCTACGATCCAGAAGGTAAAAAGCATCAAACTTGAGATCTCAGCCTAAGCCAGTAACTGCTGTATTTTTGCTCGACATTTATTTATTGTGATGTTTATTCTAGATCATGGTTATTTTAAGAGACATGGGCTGCTAATCTTGTTAATGAAGACTTGTTTTGTCTAATGATGCACATTGCAACTGACTGTTTAAAAGAAGTTGCTATCATGAAGGAGGTGCCAAAGTGAAATATTTTGACATGTTTCCAAATGCAGGTGAAATGTTCAGTAAAACACTTGGTGCAAATACTGGGGAGTTCAGAAGAGCTAAAGGGAGTCTCATAGCTAATGATAATATGAAGTTATCTCTTAACTGAGAAAGTCTTAACACCCAAGGTTGGAGCTCTATAGTTGGACTGTCTTAAAATGAATTTTTGCCAAAACTTCAGTTTACCTTCGATAACACACAGCTCCACCACAAGCCACATGAGAGTCGGGGGGATACTTTGAGAGCCAGGTTTCAGTCCCATGATGGTTAAACACTCCACCATGGTCCAAGAGCATGCCTAACTTGCCTAGCTGTTATCCTGGTTATATCCCCAGATGTGGTCATGTGGAGGTGCCTCAAAGACAGTGAGAAAGCTGAGTGTGTGCTTTGCCAAATGAGGCCAGAGAGGTTGCTCAGCTGAGGAACAGGAGCCAAGTAAAGGAAGTGGAGATTATTCCAGTGGGACTGCATTGGTGCACACAGCAGAACTGAGGCCCATGACTTGCCAATAACCATTACAAAATGCATTCTAGACAGAAGTGTAATTGTATCATGCATTTTGAATCAAATCCAGATACATAAATAACAGCTATGCTGTAATGTAGCTTTTACTCAAGTGATTTCATCTTGGCAAGGTAGTGCCATCACAGTGGACATCCTTAAGTCTTTGGGTAAATGAAAGACAACCACTGTGTAGAAAAGCTTCTTTGCAATCTCAGCATCACTCAGAATGTGTGGTTTGAAGGAAGCCAGACTTGTAAAAAGTGTCAGAAAGCAGCACTGTGAAACGAATCACATGTTTTGTTGACATCGGTAATCATGGCATACCAGACATGTCAGCTGGAAGGGACAACTGAAGGTCATCTGGTCCAGCACTGTCAAAATCAGGCCTAAGAACAGCATTAGCTTGGATCAGATATGGGTTTGTCTAGCAGAGCGTTCAGAATATCCAGAGATGAAGATCTCGTAACTCTCTAGGTAACCTGTGACATTGCTGCAGTGCTTTCCTAGTGAAAACTTTATCTTTTAAAGTCCAGCTTTGACTCCTAGGCTTTAATTTGAGGCTGCTGCCTTTGCTGTGGTTTTTTGGCACTCACAAGAAGAGATTGGCACCATTCTTTTTTTAACGACCCTCAGGATAGTTGTAGGCTACCACTGGATCACCTCAGCCCTCTTCTTACTGGGCTGAACAAACCTGGCTCCTCAGCTCAGCTGGAGGGTTTGATGGAGCAAGAGTACGCAGAGATTTGAAGTCTGTGGTTGTATTTACTGGTCAAAATCTTTGCCAGAGCACCTTGTCTAGAGGAATCCTGAATGGGCATTGATGTATGTACGTGCATTTTTAAGAATTATGTTGTCTGTGTTAAAGTACTGTGACATTCTTGTAACCAATCCCATATTTCATGAGACTTGAACCTCACTATAGGAAGGAAATATGACATGAGGTGGAGCTGTACATTGTTAACTTCACCAAGTTCAATATAACTATTCCTAAAAAGAAGTTAAATATTTAACTTTGTCAATGAATAGAGATATAAATTTATGTAATTTTGCAGTTGATTACAGAGAAGCCATCCTGGATTTATCATGTACTTGATATGTTGTAAACTTTGAGAACTGCCTGAAGTCCCAGGTTTGAAAAATTTACTTAAGTGCGTAAGCATATACACATGAGTAATCCTGGGTGAAATCCCAGGCTTACTGATGTGAAAGGAAAAACCACACTGATTTCTCCAGGGGTGAAATTAGTTTTGCAAAGCTCCTTTTGAATTTTGATAATTGTAGAATAGAAGGCTCTCGTTTAGTGGAGAGTTAGTCTTGTTTCAGCTGTTTCAGAGCACGCATGTGGGCATAGTCAGTTGTATGGAGGACAACACTAGCTCCAAAGATATCCTGCTTGCTTGCATGGATTGGCAGTGTAAGTCCCTTAGAATATGTGCTTTTGAATTTTAAATGTCTAGTTAAAAAAAAAAGTATATATGTTTGGATGTGAATTTTGTCTGTTGTACAACAGCCTTATTTTTGTAATTAAAGCAAGTAGACTTCTAGTTTGTTACACAAGATGACCTGGAATTTTTTTAATCAGTTTTGTAGTAATGAAATGTAGCTATCAGGTAACTGAAAAGCTCTGGGGAAGCTAGAGACATTTATTGAAAGAAATAGAAAATTTTAATTCTGTTTAAAATTTTGGCATATAAAGTTATGCCTAAGAACCAAATGATCCCAATTTCTAGCTAATTCTTATAACTACCCCACTTTTTAAAATGGAGAGCAGTGTGAGTGAAACTGTTAATCTTTGTACCTAGCTAAAGCTGCTGTGTGGGCTGACGTGCACGTGCACATTCACTGTATCAGTGGCTTTGATAGAGGTGTTTTTGTTTGTGCCACACACTACTGGATAGTGCCTTGCCAGAAAGAGGACTGTTTCTGTGGGGTCTTCTTAGATGTACTTAAACTTTGAACTGAGAAAGGGGTAGTTTCTATATTGCTATTTTTTTAATAATACAGTAAATTTATTTTGAGGCCTGAGTCAAAAGGCACATGCTTTGTAAGACTGAAACAGTTTTTGATGAGTCTTCTGAACTCTTGATTTTTCCTAGGTGACTTTCTTTTTTTTTTTCTTTACCTTTTTGTTGACTGTCTAGAATCAAACCTTCCAAGGGAAGTGAACCTGGAGTAAAGCCCATAAATTCATGTTTACACTTACTTTAGAATAAGTATCCAATTCGAATGTTGAGCAGCCCAAGTGCTATCACTGAAGTGAAGAGTAGCTGCCAAGCTCTCAGTGGATTTCTTGGTTGTCTCTCCCTGTCCTTTTCCACCATCAGGCCATTTATTTGAGGTGTCCTATTCAGGCAATACCATGGTTCAGAAGTAGGACTCTGAAATTGCCTTGTGGCCCTCCACAGGAGCACAGGAGTGAGATGATCACCAGGAAAATGCCAAATCTCATTAGTTTTCAGTGACTTATTCACTGATTTCACTAGATCTTGGCATGAGCAGTGGGAGGAGGATGGAGCCCCATATGTTCACCCTGCACAGAGAGCCTGAGTGGAAGACGCAGTGCAGAGTGGCCCATGGCTTGTTCTGGCACCCTGAGCAGTTGTTGTCACAGGGGCCCGTGGCTGGCAGTGCCACATGTGACACCACACACCACTGCTTTCCACAGGACTCCAGCTGCATCATGGCCTATGCTTCACCCTCCTGCTCACTGAGGAATTTGGGAGGGAAAACTAGGAAAATCTTCTTGAGAGCAGTCCTTCAGCCAGGGCAGATCCAGCTTCCTCCCTTCTTCCTAGTCTTTACCTCTTCCTCATGTGTGTCATCCTGTCCTGTGTAGACCTACCTGTGTGCAAGGCTTCCACTCCTGGCCATCTGTAACACCCCTGTGAGATCACAAATGCAGAGCTGGTGTTCCCCTTCACGGTGTCAGTGTTCTGTAACTCGGTAGGGGAGGGAGCATGTTGCATCCTAGGTCATGTACACGTTATGTATGAAACTGTTCATCTAATAAAAAACTGTAATTCAGAAAAGGCGTTTGCACTGTGTTGTATGTGCTAAAAGAAACAATGAAAAAATAATGAGCCTTTATTCTTGCTGCAGCTCGCTCTGGTGACAGCCTGGTGCTTTGGTTTGGGCAGCCTCTGCAGGTGGAAGCACTGCAGAACTTTTCACGCGGGATGGGTGAGCCTGATTCTGTAAGATGTTAATTGGCTTTGAACCCCGGTGGCTGCATGGGAATTGCAATGTCTCAAGAATACCTACTGATCTGGGGTCTCCGCAGGTAAACAGCAGTAAAGAAAAAAGGGATGATATATTGTCTTCCATTTTTTATACTTGGGTTAGCTGATAAATACCTGCAATTAAAGGGCAGATCCTTTGGGGTGGCTTGAACATTGGAGCCAGGAAGTTTTCACACAATGAAGTTTTGTTCCTAGGGCTAAAACCTTCACTGCTTTTTACTGTCTGAAAGGAATGTGAGTTCCTGGTTTGCCTATCCACTTTGCCAATCCGTAGAAGGTAATTAAATACATTTTACCAGTTAAGTGGCTAACCAAAGGTACAGGTTGCATCATTACAGTCTTCCCTTGATTCTCAGTCTAGTAAATAGTTTTTAATACCTTACAGTTCCTGTCTAAAACTTGCCCACTATCTATTGTGGGTGCTGCCATGAAAACTCCATTTGTGACTTCTGCTGCACGCTGGAGCGAGGTTCTGTGCCATCTGCTTTAGGCAGGATGCACAAAAGAGGTACAGATGGAATAGGCAAGCCTGAAATGCCTGCAGTGGGATCCTCAGCTGCTGTAGGATCAGTAGCACTGCTCTGGAGTGAGTGGAGCTGTGGTAGCTCAGCTCTTACGTCATGGTGGGTAGAAGCAGACAGATTTTGCTGCCCAGGGGGGCAGGGGCTCCTTGATTTGCAGAGGAAGTGATGTTCTGTGTCACTTTGCTTGTGTAGCATCACAGCCTGCACTCTGTGAACACCAGTGGCACTGCCATTCCTCCTACGTGGCTGCCAGAGAGCAGAAAGCAGGCAAAGGTCACACCGTGTGGGATGCCTTGCCACTGGCTGTCATCCTCCCGTGCATCCCAGCTCTGCATCTACTCCCTGTGCCAGGGCAGCATCAGTGGAAGAAGGTGCTTGAAAGTCATTGCTGTGTTTGTGCACATGCACGCGCGTGTCTGCCAGTCTGTCTGCATCTCATTCCTACCCCAGAGCAGTCAGTCTGGGTGTTAGAAGGTGCTACTGAACTCTGATTTGCTTGATTAGCTTTTTAGGTGCCAGAAGGACTTGCCTTTTTCATTCCCTAGACTTCAACCGAGTTGTCACTGAAGGTGCCTTGATGGTCTCGTCTGAAGTAGCCTCCTCAGGCTGCATGGTGCAGCCCAAGCAAACATTTTGGGTGCAAGTCCTCTATATGATTTCTTTAAAGGTGACCATTGCAGGTGATTCAATCCCCTGGTAAATTTGGGAAACAGAAAATTACAGATTTAAGGAATTATCACTCTAAAGAAAAGGTCAGCTGAAGCCTTGAAAAATTGTGTTCAGAAGACAAGAAGGAAATAGTTACATTTTGTTTTGGAAATAGGGGTTTAAGAAGCAGAGACCTTGAGAAATGTGTGCCAATTTCTAGCTGCTTGGTTGCCCCATCCAGTTTAGCTGCTCCCAGTACATACATCTAGTTCAGGAGAGGAACCTCACCCTCCAGGGAAAGCACACACTTCCACGTCCAGGTTCTATCCCCTTCAACCATGCCACACAGCAACCTGTGCTTATCTATCCTTTGTACCTCTTTGGAGATCAAGACCAATTCCACTGAAATCAATGAATATCAAGATGTGTAAAGTAAGAGCTGAGCCAACATCTCTGTGTTACTGCACCTTCCACAAATAAACCTGGCAGATTGAGTTACTCTGCTGGGAACCCAAAGGAAAAAAAATAGTAGCTTGGTTTTTTGCCTTGTTTCTTTGAGTGAGGCACTTCTGGTATCAGCAAGATATTGCAAACATGTCACTGTGAAGTGCCAGAATTGAGGGTGTAGAGGACTCCAGCCCCAGATGCCAAGCAAAAGCCACAGCTACTTTTCTGACTTCCAAAGGGACCAGACTACCACTGCCTGCACCTAGGCACGAGGGATTTTTTTCACTTATGTGTGACTGAAGGAGTGAGGAGCAGATCAGTGCTGGCATGGAGACAAACCTAAGGAAGGTGATCAGGAGCCCAGGGGTAAGGCCAGACAAATAATATGGAGCTGTAGCACGTGAGGTTTGCTGAAGATAACAGCTCAGGTTTATCGCATTCTGCTTCTCCAGCTGCTGCTACCCCATTACTCCTCCTCATTAAATATTTTCGGTTCACACTTTCCCAATAGGAAAAAGGTAACAGATTTGATGGTTTCTGCATGCATTTCCAAGATATCCTCAGCCAATTTTCCTTCTTCAATGCCAATTTGTGTGTCAACTTCTCTTTCACAGGGCAAAGCTGTAAGGAAGGCACACACAGTGCTGGATATGGCGTGGGTGCTGCCACTGTTGGGCTCCGTTCTGCAGCACATAAGCACCAGTCCATCTCTCATTTGCAAAATCCATCCCATGGAGCCTGATGTCAAGGCTAATGGCTCTTCCCTTCCTTTTTCTTTCGATTCTCTGAATTTCACGGTTTTATACGCTTAGTGGAGGGCAGCGGGAAGAATGTGGGTGTGAAGAGGTCAGCCTTTAGGTGTGAGAGCTGAGAAAGCTGAAGCACTCTCGAGCATGATACGAGCAGCACACTAATGTGTTCAGATACATAACATTTATAATTTAATTGTGGATTTTCTAATTAAAGCTGTTTCTGGACAGGACTCCAGTTTTTTCTGCTTCAGCTTCCTTTGCCCACACACCCATATTGTCCTCTTTCAGCTATTCCTAATGCCTGTCTGCTGGGAATAGCCCTTGCAGAGTCCTTCGGTGATATCACCTGCCTGTAGCAGTGACACAGCCACGTGCCATCTCCAAAAGACAGGAAAGCTGCTTGCCGAGCTGGCTGTGGTCCTGCAAGCACTGCCTCTGGCTGGTGCTGCAGAGTTTGAGCATCCTGCTGCTGCCCTGCCACGCTGCACCCGGTAATGTCTGTTTCATGGCTTTCATCACTGGCCCCCGAGGTAATGGTCTTCCTGCTACGAGACTTCTATAATCATTGGCTCTCTTGGTATAATTTTCCCTCAGCACATTTTAATCTCTGGGTTTTCGCAGCTTTAAATTCTCTGTTTTTCTTCCTGGCTTTGGTGGATATGCTTTTTTTTTTTTTCTTCTAGATGTATTCCGTGAGTGGCATAAATTTGAGTTTAAGCCATGAAAGGGCTTTTAGGTCGGAAGAGCTATACAGCATTGCTGTGAAATATACTCTTGAGTCATTAAGGTAAATTGCTGTAGCATCAGTGCTGCTCCAGCTGGACTATAATACTTAAGCCCTAAGTGGCCATTTCATGGCCTTTGGAACATTCTTGCTCTAAACAAAGTGTGGGTATCCATCAAACCCACTTATACCTACTGAAACCAGGAGAGGGGATGGTATTTCAAAGCAACAATATAATGGTCTGCATTAAATAATCAACCTAGAGGACATTCTTGGGTTACTGAGACAAGTCCTCTGCTGTTTCTGTTGCCATGGAGTCTTTCATAAAACTACCCAACTCCAGGTAAAAGCACAACATTGGGTCTGGGTTGATATTTTTTTCCTGTGTTTTTTTGGCTCTACTGTGCTAGTTGGAAGGTTGTCTCAAAATCCTGCTTCTCTCGCAGTGAAAAAATAAATTTTTTTCCAAATTCCAGCTGAACTTTATTTGTGGCCAGTTTATCTTCATCATCCTGGTTGTTCTTTCATTTGAATAAGTCTCCCTTGCAGGAATTACCTGTCGTATGAGTTGGTTTCTTCTGCCTTAGCTATGCTTTTGTCAGGTAGAAGAAGTGGCTGAGCCAGTGCAGAGTCCAGTTCTCCTGATGGCACCACTGACATCCAGGGCCAATTGAGATCCCCAGGATGAGGAGATTCCCACTAGTCAATAGCATGGAGTAGCTCCATGAAGCAAGTCCAGAATGAGCTCTTTAATTACTTCAGCTAGCAGAATTCATAATTAGAGATGATCCTGATACTTGCTCTCAGTGTCTTGGCAGAAGTGTTGCTGTTTAACAGTTTCTCATCTTAGCCCTGATTGAGCTATTGCTCCAATTTAGCATATTTCCTGGCATATTGTGTGGGCAGATGAAAGAACTGTGCTTGCTAAATACATGAATTAAACATTCTCTTGACAGACTTTAACCTTCAGTTAATTCAAAGGTGTCAGAAAAATCGATAGCCAGGGATGCGCTCCTTGAACTTACAGCAGCTGTGGGAGTGAAATACAGATCTGGAAAAGACCATGGGTAGCTAGCCATCTTTTAAAATTTTATTTCAGTTTAATAGATAGACATATATATTCAAAAATGTTTGTAAAGGCAGATCCTGATTCCCCACTAGTTCGAACAAGGAACATGACTATCCTTGGCAGACAGCAGCCACACCAGCATAAAATCCTGTATGTGAGGGGCCTGAGATCTGTTGTGGCCATGGCTCTGTTTGTGGGCTGTGTGGGAAAGAAGAGGGCAATGGCCACTTTCCCCCAAGCATGTACACAATCTGTCTCCTTCCTTTCAACAGCTGAATGCTGCCTGCTGTTTCTGCACAGGGCTCAGGCTCTCCCCCTTTCCCCTTCTCTGGCAGTTCTTATTGCTGCTTCTCATTCACCTCCAGCACAGTGCTGCTGCCTGGATTTCCTAATGCCAAAGCAAAATCACTGGGTTTGTCCCAACAAAATCACTCTTGTGTTGTTTGCTCCAACCCGCTCCCTGCACGCATCTCTCAGCAAGCTCCCACAACTGAATCGCCCACCCCTTGTTGTACCATCCTACCTGGACTTCCAACACATTTATCAGAGTAATTTCCAGTCTTCTCTCCTTGCTTTACACCTTTTTGTACCTTCAAATGCAATCTCTGTGCCATTGTGTCTTCTCTTTGCCGCCACCACCCCCAGCTTCACGTTAGTCTCCCTGCCTTGTGTCACCAGCTGAGAGGTTATGAAGATGAATGAGAAGTTTTGGGATATTTTATGAGGGGAAATGTAACGAACATACTGATTATCTTCTTCCCAGGGTAATCAATTGCCATTGCAATGCACCACTCACCAGAAAACATGTCTCACTGTGGCAGCCAAAAGCCCTCAGAGCAGATGCATCACTGCCCCAAGGGGTGCTGTGGAGTTCCTGCTCCCCAAACCCCAGTGGGACATATGCTCTTATGTTTAATAATAATAATAAGAAAAACACTGTTGCATGTGTCCTAAACCCATGGAGAATGAAACGTGAAATGGTGACTGCTTCAGCAGCTTTTCCCAGCGAAAGACTGGAGAGAGTTTTGATCATTGTAACTTTACAGGATCTTCATTACCATGAAGTCCCGCACAGCATCCTCTCAGGGTTAGGATGACCTAAAATTTATATTAAACTGTCTTCCAGGATGGTGATAGTTGAAACTAGAAAAACATTTAATGTTTTCTTAGCTTCCTCTATCCCACCCAACTACATTACAGTATCTTAGCAATATCTTCAACCAATCAGCAGCAGTCCTTATACAAGATCCTTTTAGAGACTTAGCCCTATAGGGGATCAATAAAGGCAAACTATGTAATTGCTGTACCTTTCTGAAGACCTTTTTCACATCCTGGGGAATAGAAAGGGGGGTGGAGGGCTGAAAAAAAGATGAAGTTAGAGAATGAGGTCTCAAGTGAATGTGGTCTTCACACTGTGCTGACTGAAGATCTTTGCATTAGAGATGTTTAGAAAAATGTCACCCACTTTCCTAGTAGAATAAAGAGATGGAAAACAAGTCAATGCAATAAATTATTTTTGCATTATTCTTGAAAGATAGAAGCCCCAAAGAGAGCAGGTACGTTGACATTTTTTTATGTGCACTTTCAATCACCTCATTTTTCACTGAGAAAGGCTTTGATGGAAAATTATTTTACCAACAGTTCCATTAATAATAAGTTCACCTCATATAAATTAGCACAGGAAGTTGTTGAAGAGCTTTCTGTTTCTCCTGCCCCTCCTTAGCTATCCTTTGTTGGAAGGTCCTGCTGTGACACCATCAGCACACCCTGGCGTGGCGTTCCCCATCTTGATCAGGGATCACCTGATCCCCTCTGAGGAGAGCTTTGGGAAAGCACAGCCGTGTTATCCCGGGCGTCTGGATGGTCCCCCAGTGCACAGTGAGACACCACGTTACCAGGAGCCAGCGAAGCCAGGGGAAGGGAAGGAGGGAAGAGCCTGGCCCAGCCGTGCTGGGGTGTGGATGGAAGCGGGGAGCTGGGATGTGCTGTCTGTCACTGACATCTAGAGGACAGCGCAGACAGTCTGTACATTGTGAAACATGAGGTAACCGAACCCCGAGTGTGGGAGCCTTCCCCGGCCCGGCACCACGCACAGACACAGAGACACTCGCAGCTGAAACTCGCTGGCTTTCCATACTCATGCCACCTTTAAGCATTTTACCCAGTTTGAACACAGACATGGCATCTTTTGTTGTCTGTGAGGCACCAGCACCTCTGTCTTCTGTGGGTGCCTTCTTCTTCCTCTCCCCAGCAAACACAACATTTGAGACTCACCAAACCAACTCACAGCAGCAGAAGCTTCCTCTTGGGGAACACGCTGGCAGAGCCACCACCACCCATGGGCTTTACTCAACCAGGTGAGATAGGCCAGGGGCTGGCAGAGCCCTCTGTCTCTAATGCCAGGGGCCATGGGCACCTGCCTGGCACCCTGTGCTGAGTGCAGTGTCAGTAGGGAGCTATGGGGTGCTGCTGGGTGCTGTAGGGTACAAGCCCTACCACCAGGTGTATCCCCTGCCCCACTGGACTCTGGCTGGGGGCTGGATGGGATCCCTCTGGTTGGAGGAGAATCCAGGAGCACTGTGTGATCCTGTTGTCATCCATTTGCATTATGAGCACTTTACGCCTGCCGATAAAGAACATGTTGTTCAAGCCTCTGTTAATGCAAGATGAGGCAGCTTTTAAAATTAAAGAAAATAAGTAGAGGTGCTCCTGATAAATTAGCTTTCATTTTAGAGACATATTTTCACAGTAGGCTCCTCTTCTTGGCACAGCTGAAGAGGAAGAAAATAAAAGTTATTACAGACAGACCACCTCCTCTGTGTCTTTCTGCCAACACCAAGCTTTTGCAGATGTAGAAAACAACAGAAAAGACTCAAACGGCAATTCCTACCATTTCCAGGAAGCTTTAGAGGGATTATTTTTAACTATTTGCTACTCTTTGGGCTAGGCTAGATTCTTTCTCCCAAGGAGGTGGTAGGTAATCACTTCAAGCCAAGGCGCTGCTTCTGCATCAACAAGGGCAACATCAACAATGATAGAGGAATAATTATCCAACTTGTGAGGCCACACTTGGAATGCAGTGTTCAGTTTTGGTCCCTACTAGGCAAAAAGAGATGTGGACAGGCTGGAGAAGGTCCCGAGAAGGGCCACAAAGATAATGTAAGGATTAGGAAGACTCCACATGAGGAAAAGCTGAGAGGGTTTGTTCAATCTTGAGAAGAGAGGGGAGACACTGTTACCATGCTCCCGTATTTAAAGGGTGACTATAAAGAAGATGGAGACTTTTGCAAGGAGTCACATTGAAAATACCAGGGGTAAGGAGTAAAAGTTATTCCTGGGGAGATTCTGACTGGAGACATGAGGAAAAATTTTCACAGTGAGAACAATCAGCCATTGGAATTATCCCCCCAGGGAAATGGTGGATTGCCTAGGATTAGAGAGTTTAAAGATTTGGCTGGACAATGTCCTGGGCCATCTTGCCTAGACCATGCTTTTGTCAAGAAAGGTTAAACCAGATTGTCCATGAGGTCTCTTCCAACCCGGTGTTCTATGGTTCTATGATTCCTCTCAGGGTAGCTGAACACGCATGCAGCAGTTCAGCACTGTGTTCAGACCACATCAAACTGGCACATAAAGGGTTAATTGTCCAGGCTCAGGGATTGGCCTGCACCTCGGTTTTTCAGCTCCCCTGAACAGTCTGTCCTCATGAAGAAACTGAGAAGAATAGTAAAAGGATGAGTAAACTGTTTTGCACAAAACTAATAAAAATTTTTAGAGGGATTTTAATTGAGTGCTGCATTTAATTAGCTTTTCCCATGCTTTCAGCTTTGCTCTCTGGATTTACACGGCTGAGTTCAGTGAGGGCAGGTGAGGCAGTATGTGTAACCTGTGCCACTGCTTCCCAGCAGCTCTGCACATTGGCTCTGGTCAGCCACCCTCATTGCTGCCTACTTTCCTGCTGGGGAGGCTCCTGCACCCTTGCTTTTGCAAGCATTGGATCCCAGTGGTTGACATTTGCAGGCGCTTATTTTATTCCATTAGCTTGATGAAAGATCTTCAGTAAAAAGAAGTCAACAGTGAGCACAGTCCTCATGCCTGTGGCAGTAGAAGTGGCATTTCTGCTTCTCCTGCACACCATGCTAGGACAAACAGACAAACACAACAAAAAGAAAGTAGGAAAACCTGCTCATCTGCAGTGAAAGCATGTTATGTGTGGAAAATAAATTGGGCAGTGGACACCTGATGGTGCTTTAGTAGAGCTGAATGACACGGAGACTGACTTCTTCACAAAGCTTTAAAATTGCAGAGTTGTTCCAGTTATGCCCTGGATCAAAACTCCCAAATGTTTATTGTTTCATGTCATTAACCAGCCAGTAGTCACTATCCTTAAACCAAGGACATTTATTCAGTGGATGGAGAAATGTTACTTTATTTCTCCTCCCTGTTCCCCTAAACGGTGGGGCTGTCATTTACTGTTTCAGCATAGATCCTAGTAAAGGCAGTGTATGGACGAGGTAGAAATGGCCCCAGTTTAGGGTACATCAGTCCCCTGGGACAGGAGCCACCTCTTTGGAGCACTCCTGCATGAGAACGATGGCTCTGGGGGCCGTTCTGCACCATCTGAGACAGCTGGGGTGGAGGACAGTGCCTGCATGGCCAGGGAAGACTGATGGAGGCAAGTCCAGGGGCTCAGCTCAGTGCCACGCCGGGACACCCCACCGATCAAGCCAGTTGCTAAAGGAAATCAATTTTAAAAGCAGATGGTTTAATTAGAGCACTAAGCTCCCTCGTTGTAATGCTATGTCTCCAGATAGTTTTACTGGTTTATTAACAAGTCTCTTGTACTTACTTCTTTACTGTTACTTGACAGATGCTTTCATCAGGGTTACATAAAGTCCTGTTTTCATCCCTACTTTGCCTAGAAATAGATTAAAGAAAAGCTGAAATACGGATTAATAATTATATGCAGAGTGAAATATTTACCACGTACATTTTTCAAGTAAAAAAACGCAATTTTAAGCCAGTTGCCTTATTGCTGCATAGCAGTATGTACTTGCCTAGGAGTGGTTTCTCCAGGGAAGCAGCTGTTTTGCTGAGGCTGACAGGAGCTCTGCGCCACTGGGGAAGAGGCAGAGTGAAATGCCTCTCCTTGCACAGGCACACAGAAATGGGAAAAACCCCTCAGAGAATTTCAGTGCTGCTGCTGTCAAGTCAGAAAATTAGGCTGCAATTAGACAGGGCCCCGTGAATCTCTGTTGCTTCTCCTACACACATTACTGAGCAGCCAGACTGAAATTATGTAGCATGACACAAGTTCACCAAAATTCCTGGAGTAAAGCTAGCCCTCCTTATTGCTGGGTTCAAAGAAGCACTCACAGGAAGCAGGAGCTTGCCATCAGTGGTGCCCCTGCATGCTTGCTTGGCTGCGTAGCCAGAGGGACCAACAGATGCACAGGTACGTCTTGAAAACAGCGATGCGCTTTCTCACAACCCAACCACCTGAAGCACAAGTTCTCTTAAAGCAAACCATGGTCAGAGCAACCACAAGACATAAACGGCATGGTTCTCAATTGTTTAAATATTGGTTACAGCCCTTCAATGTTAAGGATTCCATCATGATCATAGCAGCTGTATAGATGCCCCCACCTCATCAGTTGGTGTTACCACTGAATAAATGCACCGTCATTCTGTGGACACTAATTGCAGTCCAAAAACTGAATTCATCCTTTAGCCTTTTATTCAGTTTAGAAAACATACGAATGGTGGGATGTAGCTTAGCTCAATTTGAGATAAGTAAATAAATATTATCTGAACAAGGCATCTCATTACTGCAAATGGATATCTAGGGAAGGCTACTTGGATGCAGGCATTTGGCTATCTAATCCTGGACCCGCATCCTGTCTTCTGTGGAAAAGATAACTGATCTTCATATTTTATTCCATGTCCATCTCCAATGCACCAGTGTCACAGCTCCCAGACCTCCAGGGACATACTTTCTTCCTGCTTGTTCTACTACAATTGCCCAAAACTTTGCAGTAGTTGCTGAGAGGCAAGATTTTGGGGATGGAGGGAAATTAGAAAAAGTCTGCTTAGAGTCATTTTAGAAGTTCCATCTTTTAGTGAAAGAAACTCATTTCAGCATAAAATGAAAGGCCAGTCAAAGCAATTTGGTCTTACAAGAACTTTGAAGGCCTCAGCTGTGCTTAAGATTTTCTCCAAACCTGTATGTTTGCCTTACATTTCTTTTTGACTGAAAATGCGCTTAGTGCTAATAAGGTACTAACCTGGTTGTACCTGATTTTACATATCAAAAAAGAGCAGAACATCCTTGAACTGTTCTTGAGGGAAGGACGAGACAAGTCAGGGAATGGGACAATCTCAACGTTGCCTAATAGGTTGCTTTTAACGAACTGCATCAAATAAACAATAAGCACTATATGTTACAGGCTCCGTGGTTTAACTAAAAGAGGCCATAACCCTCTGGAGTTTACAAGTGCTTTGTATGAACTAAAACAGTTTGGCTGACATCTGCTTTTGCAGCAGATTTGCCATAGCATCCAGCTATTCCAGTTTATTCATAATGAAATAACAACAGAAACATCTGCTTTAAAAGCGAAAGTAAATCTTCCAAAGCAGTTACAGCTGCATGGTCTTGATATCTTTTTTTTTTTTTTAAAGCAACGAGACCATCTTCCTTTCAAAATGGCCTTTAATTAATCTCCTTCTTCCAACAACCTCTATAAATACTACCATTGTCCATGGTTTGTTACCACAGTAGATTACTGAACTAGAAACATCCCAGAAGGACCTTTTAGATAAGATTACAGGGAATGCAGCCGTGGCAGCAAAGGAAGGAGCAGGAGAGGCACAGAGCTTAGCAGAAATGTCACTGACACGAGCAATGATAACCTTTAAAATTGTTTCCTATGAAGTAGAGATCAGGAAAGAATATAATCAGATCTTTACTGATATCAGGTAAGAACATAATCAGGTCTTTATTGATACCAGATAATACAAAAAACCCTCTTACACGGAATACGCTTACTCAGGCTTTTCTGCTCAACTGGCATTTCATCTAGTTTAGGTGTTGGGAAGGAAGATCAATCAATGGAGCAAGTGAATCGTTTCACACTGTCCACCTGTCTTCCTAAAATATTTCATAAATTATAGGAATAAAAATAAAGTCCTGTTCATCTGTGCTTTTGTAGTAAAACATCACAACCTGTTTTTAATTGTTGCACTTCTGTTTCACAGGAAGCCCAGATTTCTTCTGTGTTTTCCTCTACCCTTTCCAAAGGTGTCCTGATCATAACATCCTATTTTTGTGTTGTGGGTTGCAGAGAATAAGGATGGTGTTGGGATGGCGCCTCTGCAGGCAGCAGGATGGTGTCCCAAGGACATGTTCAGGCTAATGACTTGTGACTGGGAACGGAAGGGAGAGCAGGATGTGCTGTGAACACAAAAAAAAAGGGTGAGAAAAACATGTCACAGGAGAAGCTTTATATGGGACGAGACAGTGTTTGAGCTTACCTGAAGCTGAATAAGGAAGTGGAGACATAGGCAAGACATCGTGTCTCAGAAAGCATACAAGACAAGCCAGCTGAAACTAGTATGAACCAGGTAATTCAAGGGGAATTCAAGATCTTTTGGGGAATTGAGCCTTGTAAAGGCAGCTGTGTATAGGAAACCGTATCATTAATGACATTTAACGCTGAGATTGCACGTGTCAGGCATTTGGAAGTAAATGTAGCAAAACAGGGATAACCAGGTGGTTTGTTTGGGAGGAGACTGGGTGGAGAAAGGGAGGCAGGGGTGGTGAAAAGAAGAGCAGAAATGGGGGCGGGGGGAAAGGAGAAGGTGGCAATAAACCATTCCGTGACTATTAGGAGGTGGGATAATCACTGGCAGGAGCATGGACGCCTACAGGCTGTGCTGAAGCTGATGGGCACATCCGAAGCCCACCAGGATGCTGAAGGAAACACCTTGGATAATCTGCTGGACTCCCTGTCAGTCCAAAGGATTTGTGTGGGAGGGTAGAGCAGGGTGGAGGTGTACTACAGTGACACATGGAGTGGGAGGGCACAGGGAGGAGTGGCATAGCTGGAACACCTTGGGAATTACCCGGGTGTGACCTGTCAATCTGCTAGAGTTTCCCATCACATTTGTCAGCCTCATAAACAGGTAGATAAAACTGCAGTCCTTCAATGGAAAAAATCACAGTGTTATCACCCATCCTAAATATAAATATAATAGAATTCATATTGCCTACTCTAAAAATAAAGAAAACAAGTATTGCATGAGGCTTTAAACATTGTTTTTGTTTGTGAAAAAAGCATCTTTGCATTCAATAGGTGTTTCTTAATACAGGGGCAGGTAATGTGAAACTTTTGACAGATGCATAGTTAACTTGGCTTTTCCTCTTTACGATGAATGATGGCGAAACACGTATGGATTTAGAAAGTGACAGAGTAGTGCTCATCATTTATGAGCTAGCTTGTAAACAAATAACGCTGGACTGTTCCCTATTTACCAGTTGTTCTGGTAGATAATAGTTCAGCGCCAAGCACTGTCATATCAAGAATGGAACGGCCTCTGCAGCCTTGCACATCTTCATGGGCCTGGGAGTGCAAAACACGGAAGGGCTCTCATTGGGTTAAGCACTCAGAAACCCTCCAAGTGCATCCATAATCTGCTTACTGGCTAAGCTGGTTGGGGAGCAAGTGGCTGAGATTCTGCTGACCTTGCCCGAGGAGTCATCTCAGTCCACACAAATTTCAGAGGATCTCAGACTGCAAAGGCAGCGCGCTGGCCCTGCTCAAAATTATTGTTACTGCATCAGAGTTGTGTGGTTGCCTTGTCTGCATGAGCATTTAGAAGAAATATGAGTGTGATAGCGATGATAATCTGCTGTAATTTGGAGAGTTTGACAAAATTGACAAAAGGCAAATAATGGTTGCAGGGGAAAAAAAGTGCATTTTTCACCAGAACTAATAACACTAAATTCAGGTAAAGGCCAGGGATTTATTTTCCATGGTGCTCATTGAATGCCCTGAAGCACAAAGTTTCCTATACATTATATTATATTTAGATTAAAATAATAATAATAATTTAAAAAATATATATGAGTGTAAATTCCAAGGGACTGACTGGGTGGAGTGGAATAGAATTATGCCTCTCTCTTGAAAATTCAGTGTAATATGATGCATTTTCATACTTGTTTAAGTTATCTTTAAAAGTATTCATTATACAACATTTGTTTCCTCAATTTAAATATTTATTTTTACATCAGATGAGGACACTATAGTAACCATTTACTTGGTGTAATATTAGGTCTTTTATAGCTCCTTTTCCCTTTGAGGAGGAAGCCACATCCAATCCCAGGTATTTCTAAGGTCTGCTTTTTACTGGAAAAGATCAAGGCAAAGAAGGTATTAAGGACACTGGCTTTTTTCATCACCTTCCCAGAGATGAAGGTGTGTCTGACCAGCCTGTAATTCTCTGAATCCTCCTTCTTAAACTGCTTGAAGACAGGACTCACATTTGTTTTCTTCTAGTCCTCAGGATCCTCTCCCAGTTGCCATGACCTTCCAAAGATGGTCAGGATTGACCTTACAGTGACATTGGCCAATGCCTCAGCGCTGATGGGTGCATCGCATCAGGTCCCACGGACTTGTGTGTGTCCAGTTCCTTGAAATGATCCCTAACCTGGTCCTCCTTCACAGAGGGTAAGTCTTTCTTGCTCTAGACTTTCCCGCTGGGCCTGGGAATCTGGTTTTACTCATAAAGACCAAGGAAAGCAGGCATCAAGCTCGGCTTTTCCCATTTCCTCTGTCACCAGGTCTCCTGTACAATTCCTTAGCAGGCCCACATTTCTCCTGCCTTTCTCTTGCTGGTGATACAGATACAGTTGAAGAAACCCATTGCATTATGGAATTGCATTATTATCCCTCAGTGGATTCGGTTTTGGAGAGTTTTAACTGTCCACCTCTCTTTCCACCTGTGCTGTGACTTTTTTTCCCCGGCTTTGAACTGGTACTGTCCCTGCAAATAAAGTAAAAAGTAAAATAAAATTAAACATTTTAGCATTTATATTTCTTACAATTTTCTGCAGGGAACACCCATTATTACAGATTAATGAATTCCACACTTGTAGGAGATCAGCAGAATGAGACCATCAGCTATGTCTGTATTGCAGCGACCAGGCATGGGTAACCACCACACTTCTGTGTCCCGAAGGACCTTCTGGAGTTTATTGCCATCTCACTGACTTTCCTACAAGATGCATTGCTGTTCACCATGGTGCTAGCTTGGCAAATTCACCCCCCACAAATGCCTTTGGTTGAGGCCACTTGTTCCCCTCCATGGTTTTTCCATCCCCAGGCACTGCAGTTTGACACTGCCGGAGTGTTGCTGTTCCTCATCTCCTCAGTCCCGTTTGCAGGGTGGACCTCAGGGAACAATGGCAGAATGGAAGTCGGAAAATGAACTGGAGAAAGGGCATCGTGGAACAGAGTAGTAGCTCCTGATTTGCGCAGAACTTTGCATGAAGCCAGTCTATTATGCAATTATGATTTTGGATGTCAACTACTTCTTCAGAGAGTGGAGAAGTTGCTACAAAGTCTAAGATGTTTTGAAGGATTGTTGTTTTTATCCTGTTTGGTTTTTCTGATGTGTCTTGGTTTTTCCTAAGAAAAACTCGTGCTCCTGGGAAATGAAATCATACTCTATTTCTCATTTTACACAGAAATGAGAAACCAGCATATATGGATAGTGGAGAACAAGGACAGATTTCCCTATGTTGGGACCCAGGAATGCCTGAGTTTGTTATTAAGGTGGATCTGGTAAAGATTAGTGAAAGGTTGATTAGTAGTTTTACTGGAATTATAACTCCTTTCATTATTTAAAAGTACCACCATGACTTACCCTGTTCACCTTTGGAAAGAGACTGAATTGTTTGTGCTGGTATCGAACTTCATCCCTTCCCTCTCTGCCAGCTCACCCAGGCATCACTGCAGAGCACAGCTGCTGAGAGATCCACAGCTGCTGAGGAAAACCTGTGTACACATCCGCCAGGGCAGTTCAGCACTTCTCAGTAGGCACAAGCAGCCATCTGATATGAGTTCTGATGCTTAAACAGACCTCTGGCCCTCCCAGTTTTGTGTCCCCAATGCCATCCCTGCTCCCCTCCAAGCTCTTTTCCTCAGGGGTCGCTATTCCTCGCTTTCCAGCACTTCAGCAGTACACGTGATGGACCAGGCTGTGCTAATGTGTATTACTTCCAATCACCTGAGGGTCCCCATCAAGAATTCACACAGATTTCCCCTGAAAACTCACTGAGATGGCAATCACTGATTTTTACTGACCCTGCATTATTTAACACTGCAAGATTCACATTTGAACAAAAGCATATGGATTAGTTCTATTTATTCATTTATTTTGAACTGTCTCCAGAGGTTGTCACTGATATTCTGGTTTATAAGTCCTGCCATGATAAATGGACCTTTGCTTGCAGGCACCTCACAGTTCTGATTTATTTAGTGATATTCTTCTTAAATATCCATTGGAAAGAAAGCTTTATACATCTGTGAGTCTGGTTCATTTGAATTCTGATAATAGCTTCATTTCAATAATTTGCTATTTCTAATCTAGAATTCAATGACCAAAACTACACATACATAACTAATTTTTATACTGTATATAATTCATATTATTTACATAATGTTATGTATATTACATACAACATTATTTATATGTTTGTGTTTTCACTTCTCTTCTAGATTCCATCAGACTATTTACCAGATTTGTATTTCTGGCGTGATTTTAGTATCTTGTATTTCTATGTTTCACTTTCCTGGCATCAAGAGGAAAAGCAATAGGAGAAAAAAAAATCAGAAAGATAGAATCATACAATCATTTTGGTTGGTAAAGACCTATATGATCATCCGGTCCAACCATTTATCCAGCACTACCAAGTCCACCATTAAACCATGTCCCCAGCTGCCACAGATACACAGCTTCTAAATGCCTTCTGGGATGGTGACTCTGACACTTCCCTGGGCAGTCTGTTCCAATGCTTGACAACCCTTTCAAAGAATTTTTTCCTAATATCCAATCTAAACCTCCACTGGCACAACTTGAGTCCATTTCCTGTTGTCCTATTCCTTGAGAAGGAGAAGAGACAGACCCCCAGCTAGCTACAGCCTCCTTTCAGGGAGCTGTAGGGAGTGATAAGGTCTCCCCTGAGCCTCCTCTTCTCCAGGCTAAACAACTCTCCCAGCTCCCTCAACTGCTCCTCATAAAACTCGTGCTCCAGCCCCTTCACCAGCTCCATTTCCCTTCTCTGGATTCACTCCAGCACCTCAGTGTCCTTCCTGCAGTGAGGGGCCCAGAACTGGACACAGCACTCGAGGTGTGGCCTCACCAGTGCCAAGGGGAACAATCCCTGCCCTGCTCCTGCTGGCCACACTGTAGCTGACACAGGCCAGGATGCCATGGGCCTTCTTGGCCACCTGGGCACATCGGCCAGGAAAGGAGGCAGCCTGGCAAGCAAGCCAGTGTAAAAAGGCAATCAGATGGGAGGAACAAGGACAAATGAGAAATAGTAATTCCCTTTCTCTTTATCAGTGTCTTTTAGATATTTGTTATTTGTATCCTCCTGCACTTATTTTCATTTTTGGGTAACTCACTGAGACCTGTGCTCTTGCTGGGTCACTCTTCTCTTCCTCCTCTGAGAGATGATTCCCTCAATGTATTTTCCATTTTCCAAGTGCACTCATCATTTATAATTACAACTTTGAAATACTAAATTCAGTTATCTTTACAGTCCTACCTTCCATTTCTTGCCAAATAGCTCAAAAAGTCACTTCTCAGCCTGGATCTATGTCATTCTATTCTTCTAATCCACTTGGCATGATTTTCAGTTGACTGCCATGGCCAAAGCAGCATGAAAGTAAGCTGTGTGATTGAAAGGTGTCTTTCATAAAAGCAGGGGGTACAATCTGCTCTCAGCATTTCCCTGAGAGCACTGCCCCATTAGCATGTGTTATCTCTGCTGGAAAACAGTCAGATTGCTTCACCGGGTGCTCCTGTGAGGGTTTTTTTCTGCTAAGTCACAAAGAAATGGCAATGCTGGAACATGATTTTCCTTGAAAGGCAAAAACCACCTTGTAAACTATCTTATTTCTGAGGCAGTTTGAAAAAAAGGGAAAGTTTACTCCAATTCTTGTTTTTATTCCAAATACTGTTATTTCAGCTTATTTTCCAGTGATCAGCTCTAAAGTGAGGCAATTCTGAATTTCATTTCACTGTGAATTTAAATGCACTTTTTGAATTCTCATGTTTTCTTTTGCTTTTCTAGTGAGAGAAGCAAAAGAAACATTCGAGAATTTTAGAGGAGCATTGGCCTTCTTTTGCCTGGAAGACTTGTAGCTAAATCTGGCAGTCCTTACCAACCCAACTAAAGCGAGTTTTTTCATCTTCAGTTACAATAATACAACATCCTCAGTGCAGAGCCCCGTGTTTTTTCCCTTTCTTTTGGATAAATTTCACAACTCCACTCTAATTTTTCAAATAACAGATAAATGGAATCAATCATAGAACGCACAGGAGCACCTTTGGGAAGCAAGGCAGTGGCACATACAATTTCTTGCGCATGATAAATGTTATCTTCTTTGCTGCTTATGTGAAGATTAGCAAATCAAGTGACTGCTATCCATCTAGCTACATGTTCTGGTTCAAGCACTTAATGAAGAATCAGTATACCTAGGGGTTTTCAGGTCCTTTTCATTCATAAGGCGAACCAAGCATGGGAAAAGGTGGTCTCCTCTGCAACACTTCCACGGTGGGGTTTTGCAAAGGCTCAGAGCAACTGGTGTTCTCCAGAATGCCTCTGGGCCAGGCCTAGCAGGTGAAATAGCAAGTGAATTCCTCATCTGCCAAGGCAGTGGGTGTCTAGGAGCTCCTCCAGCCTCAGCCAGGAACACACCTGAAGTGTTGCTAAGAGTTACTAGCAGAGACAAAGGTACAGACATTGGAGTGTCTCAAATCAGGTGGCAGAGACACGTGCACAAGTGTCTCAGGAGCAAAATATTTACAGGAAAGCTGTATTTATTGGAAGTTAGGCAGTGTTTATGAGAGTCCTTGCAAACAAAAAACTTAACCAAACTGAAAAATATATTTTTTTGTACCATACTTACTCATGCTCTCTTGAAAATTATATCCCTTATATCTGTAGTTTGGGGGTGTAGATGATAGGGGTCACGGTCTGACTTTCTCCATCCCTTCTCCCTCTCATTTGTAAAATTTATTCTGTCAGACTACAGTGATAAGAAAAGCCTGTCCAGGAATATGTTTATCTGAGCCTCCTAATATTCAAACCCTTGTTTTCCTCCCCCATCCTTGCAGTAGGCATTACTGGCACAAATGTCTGTAAGTGTGGAGGAATCCCTGGGCAGCAGAGGGTGATCCTTCTAGTGTCTCCACAAGTCACATCAAAAACACAGTTAATTTTTTCCAGGCTACATAACAGGTTAGAGGGAACAATCTGTTTCGGAGAGATTATTGAAGAGTAAGGTTTTGGCTATGCATTCTCATACCCCTGAAAAGTGCTGGCAGTGACAGTTCTGTCCTTTGTAACACTGTAATCTCCTTTTGTTGCCTTCTGTCAGCAGCTTTGTCAAACATGGTGAGGTAGAGTCCTTTGCATATGGACATTATATATAAAGCTTTTAATTAAGAACATTTGTGATACAATAAATATGATGCAAACTGAGAATGAAAACAAAGAAAACCCAGCCAACCTTCTTGTAGAAAATCTGAAGTGTTGGATGACATGGTTGCATGAAAAAAACAACTAATCTGCAACAACTTTTTGTTTCCATAATGGTGAGCCACATGATAAAGTAGATTTTGCAGATCTTTGTGTTGGGAATTGCAGGAGATCCATGACAAACTCCACTTCAGTACCGGCAATGGTTCCCTGGAAGATCTCTGGAAGGCTGATGCAGCAAAGGGAGGCTCAGGTGCCTCCAGGGTCCTGCCCTCTCTTCAGGTGTGTGGTAGCATCACCAGGCACATCCGTGTGCTGTCTGGAGGGGGCACTGGGTCTGGGCTCTGCACAACCCCGTTGCTTCAAGGGAAATTTGACATGCTGCATTTTTAAAAGGCAGGTGTGGTGTCTGGTAGTGGGTGGTTTTCAACCTCTTCTAAGTTAGAACTGAGCAGGGGAACAAGGGTGTGCTCAAAATGGAGAGGAAGCATCACTCACTGCTATTTTTACTTACATCATTACCAGCCTGCCTTGCTTATCCTGCTGAGTTGTGCTGAGTCCTTTGAATTAGTGGGAGACTTGGTGGCACAGAAGGCAGAATTACAAGGCATGGTAGTTTGTAGAGCAAGTGCCTCTAAGTGTCACTGTCTAGAGAAGTACAGTGGTGTTAAGGGCTGTTTTATTCTGACATGAATTTCAGAACAATAGTCCACTGTTCCTGAGCATTATTTGAAATCTAAATAATTCCAAGTGATTTGTCTGAGCGATCTGGTTTTGTGGGACACTCATGGTATCTGTCAAACTTTGTCCCCTACTTAGGAGAATAATGACTTAGAATGGGAGAGAAAGAATCCCTGATGGGGCTCTCATCCCTTCTGGGACTTCCTGAATGGAGTTACTCAAGCACAGACTACATGGGCACAAGAATAAGTGATGCAAACTGGCCATGAATAAACTTACGCTGTTTTCTAACCATGTGTGATATAAATTCTGGCACAACTTCCAGCTGAATTCAGAAAGCCATCTGCTTTCAAAGAGGAATTTTAAAAATGTAGGGGTGGGATGAGATAAGGTAAGAAGGTACATAAGCTGCCCTACTTGCAATGACATAATGTGTTGGAATTGATTTTTCATGCAATAGTCTGAGTCATGATGTAAAGAACATGTCACAGTTTCCTGGTGGACACGTTCTGTGTCAGCAATCCCTAAGGCAGAGCAGCATGTGCTGTGGTGGGGAGGTTCACCCTCATCAGTGACTGGGCAATAAGGTATTTTTTGAGGATGAATGTTTTAGGTTGAACGGTGGAAGCCAGGATTTTAAAACCATGCTTCTGTATGTTGAGTGAGCACCTGCGTCTTCTGTCTGGCTCAGCAGAGAGGTTCTGAGACAGTTTCTTGGGTCAGTAGGATCTTGAAGACAAGGCAGGTGGGGAAATAGCTGGTTCGAAAATCCTCCCATTGATGAGATGGTACATAAAGCTCTGAGTAGCTTGGTGGCATCAGGCTCTTTCTAGCTGTGCATGAGGTCCCCAGAGGAAACGCATTCACTGTGGGGAGGGTGGGACAGTGGTGACTGGGAGACTGTCTGTGCCAAATGTGGTGGGGACAGGAGGCTGGGCACCTCGTCTTTGGAGTTACATCTGCTGCACTGTCCTCCATTCAAACAGCCTTTGGGAAGGAGATATTTTTATTATTTCACGTAATTGCTCCAGAACATGATCTTTCCTTCACCTTCTGGCTGCTCTTCTGTGGACTACATTGGAAGAGCATCACATGAATAATAAAAGCATCTGAGTATCCCAAATCAAAACAATGCCAGTATTTGAGGGCTGGAGGTAGAGGTCAGGCCTTATGCTTGGACTGGTGTAGTTCAAGCCCCTGGGGTTGCTTGCTGCAACAGTGTGAAAACATAAGTGCATGTGTGGCTTTTGTAGTATGTTTCAATCTTCAAGTAAATAAGATATGATCATATTTCTTTGATGTGCTTTTAAAGGCCTTAATCCCTTCAGGAATTGTCGCTCTCACCTAGCTGCTGTGAATCGCCCGGCAGGCNGGATTAATGTAAACACTTCTTTATACACTCAGAGTTTTTATGTTTGGGCCAAAATATTTATATTTTCCATCAGCAGAAAAACACATAACAGATATCTACCCAATATTAATCATCTTTATGTTAAGAACATCATTCATTTACAGTTACTGAGTACATATTGTGTGATTAGGCTATTTTAAAACATGATGGATGGGAATTTTACCTCTGTTCTGCCAATGAGGCAATTTTTATACTCAGATGATATTTACATTATAAATAGCACAAGCTGACTGCATTAATGCTAATAGAATCATTTGTTATTGCCCTCTCAGCACTCCTCCTGAAAGCTAGCTTCATTGGATTTAAATCCAGCTGTCGCTTTTGCTGGGAAGGTATTTATGTGCCTTTAACATCCACTCCATGCCGGCATTGAGGTGCCAGTGGGAAGCTGTGTCCTCTTGCATGTGAGATTCACATAGAAACAAATCAGTGTTCTTTCATGACTTAAATTAGAGTATTTCTCCCTTCCTCCCCTCTCTGATTTGAAATGTGGTTTTCACATTAAACTTCTAAATAAATCTCAGAGGCACCTGTATGATATTTCCTTGACCATTTTAGATATACAAATTTCTATGAGAGGTAAATCAGGACATCTGGTTCACTGCAGTCACAACACTTTTCTTTCCCCCGCCTTCCTTATACAAACAGTATTTCCAAGGGAGAGCTCCAAGTCTAATAAAATGCTATGGTAGTTAGACAAAGGCTGCTGGGTAATAGTGCAAAGTATGCTGCTGGCATGTTTAACTCACCGTGAGCTCTCGTCATCACAGAAATACATTTCTATGCTGGAATTCATTCCCCCACTCAGCCCCTTCAGCAAACAAAACACTACTTACAGGATGAAGGCTGAAATTACTGTCTCTTGTGTAAGTTTCCAACAGTGCTTAAAGCCGTGTGACAGCCCTGATGTGAATGGGAATACAGGGAACCCCAGTGCCAGATCTTGCTGTGGACCTGCAGCACCATCTGGCACTGTCCCCTGGCTCGTGGGGAGTAGGAGGCTGCAGCTTCATCTCAGCATGCTTTGCTTTACTTCTCCCTGGGTGATTCCATCGCACACACGCTGACACAGAGCCACGTGCAGGCGGAGCTGCATTAAATGCCCTCCCAGGAGTTGCAGTGGCCCCTCTGGGGCAGTGCTGCCACCTGTGCCAGGCCCTCCATGCTCCTGCTTGGTTTTCCTGCTGGGCTGCTGCCTGCTTCTGAACTGAGGAAGCACCAGCCCTGCTTTGGGACCAAGCTGCTCAGAATTTTGTTTTTCCTTGCTGTTGAACGTGTGGCTCCAGGCCTTATTTACTGCATGCTAGCCAAGCCCTCTTCCCAAATGCTAATTTCCTAATACTTTTTTTCCTGTGGCATTCATTACCCCATAATGTGCCTGCTTCACAAACATTAATTATTTTATCTTCACAACGTGCCTGCAGCAGCAGAGAGGCACTGCTGGCCTTGCTTCCAGCCTTTCTGAGGCACAGAGTGTTCGAGCATCCTTCCGAGGGCTGGCCTGAGGGGAGCTTGCTGCGAGGGAGGGAGAGAGGAGGGATCTTGCTCAAGCATGTATGTATTTAACAGCCCCCCTGAACCCCTCAGGCAG
Source organism: Melanocharis versteri (assembly GCA_013397845.1). Classification (NCBI taxonomy): domain Eukaryota; kingdom Metazoa; phylum Chordata; class Aves; order Passeriformes; family Melanocharitidae; genus Melanocharis; species Melanocharis versteri. The sequence continues at coordinate 872,830 of VZTG01001540.1, forward strand.
TAACAAAGTCCTGCCCTACCAGAAGTCAGGAGGAGATGCTCTAGCTGGGTATTACTCCCTGCTCTTTCTGACATCCAAGGCACTGGACTGGGACCACGGCTTCTGGTGCCTTGGGTTCAGTATCCCAGTGAAACAAAAGGGGACATCTCCACCTCCTTGTAACTCCTGCAGCCTGCTCACAAGCATGAGCACAGTGAATTAGATTTTTGGTGGCAGAAGATGGCTTCTCCACCATCTGGAATGAAACCCCAAACAACAGAGCAAAAGCAAAACTACAGAATGCTGAGATCTTAACTTTCTGTTTTCAAGTATCCTGCTTTATTAATTAGTAGAGAAGTAAATATGAAGCAGCCAGTAGTCACAAAGGGGCCTGTTCAGACCACAGAAGAAGATAGCAATGGGTGATGTAGATTCTCTATTGCCATATGCTACCCTACAGAGGGAGCAGGGCAAGTTGGGTTAGACACCCAGGCAAGAGCTGTGTGACACGTTCCCTTTGTCCCTGAACGGCAGAGATCAAGGCATGACCACCCTGGGTTTTTCAGGTCTGATCCACTCAGTGCCTTCTGGTGTGGGAGATATGAAAACTTGACCTTTGTGGCATAGCAGACAGCTTGACTGTGGCATGGTATTATCAGAGACATGGTGTGAGCCACCATCTCTCTGTAAAGGGAATATATGTGAGGAATAATGGGAAGGATGCTGCAAATGGAAAACAACAACCCTGAAATCAGCAAAAGTGTGGTGGTGTGTTCCTGCTCTGTGATGCTGTGCTTACCAGAAACCCATCCTTTATAGGTCCTCTCACATTTGGACTCCAGACACTTCACTGCTTTTAATATTTATTTCTATCTGCACAGCTGCACAATGACAGTCAGACTCTAATTAGACATCCCTATTTAGAAACAGTATTTCCCAAAAGATGGCATTTGAAGTGTCCCGCTATAGTAATTGGTGGTTTTGGTCATTTTGAGATTACAAAAGTTACAATTACCACACATAATTTTTCTTCTAGTTGGAAAAAATATGTTTACTTTTTTTTGGAGGAACGGAAGGTAATCAGCCACTTATTTATATATTTTGGCTTGTTATGCTGAGAAAAAGGGACATACAATAACACAAAGTGTCCCATTTCGCTTTTTCTGTCTTGTCTTAGGGTATGCATTAGCTGCCTCTAACCACAGGTCCCTTTCAGGTGACCTTAATGTAGTTTATATACAATCAAAATTTCTTCCTTAATATAGTTTATATACAATCACCATACATTTCATAATCAATACCTGATAAAATGTCTTTTAGGGTTATTTCTTTCTTAATTAAACTTGCCATTTTTTTTAACACTGAATCAAACTTGATGACTTTTGCAATTACATCTGTAACCTCATTTGTACTGCATGTAGAGTAAACGTGGAGGATTATTTTGTCATAGAATCATGGAATGGTTTGAGTTGGAAGGAACCTTAAAGATCACCTAGTTCTACCTCTCTGCTGTGGTCAGGGATGCCTTTCACTAAACCAGGTTGTTCAAAGCCACATCCAACCTGGCCTTGAACACTTCCAGGGATGGGGCATCCACAGCTTCTTTGCGCAAAATGTTCCAGTGCCTCACCACCCTCACAGTAAAGAATTTCTTCAGTATATCAAATCTAAATCTACCCTCTTTGAGCCTAAAGCCATTTTATCAAGTGGCATCTCTAACCTCTCTAATGTTATTTTTTTAGCTCTGTTAGAGCAGCAGTAACAAAATACCCTCTAAGATGTTGTCTTTGTTCTTTAAATCATAGTATACAATGGAGCTGAGCTGAGTCTACGTGGACCATTATTCCGTGCAATATTAGATTGCTCTGGGGGTAAGTTCTGAGCAATGAAATGTTCAAATAAATAAATTGCAGCCCACAAAATCCTCTTATCCTTCTACTGTGTTACTCTCTTCTAAACCTCAGCTGATTTCATGGTCACAACTGCAGTATCAAGGTGTCTCCAAAGCAACAATTAAAATGTTTTTTGCTGCTGCAGAACACGGCTTTTGCTTTTGTGCCACTTTACATTGTCTCACAATTACCTTCATCCCCCCTGTGCCCACAGTTCATACAAAATCTCTGGGAATGAATTTTTCTGTAATATATACAATGTCTCTCACAAATCTGGTGTCTCTAAACACTAAGGTACCTGCATCATCATGAATAAAATACCCATGCATAAGCAGTCAGGTTATGACAGGATTTTGAAGAGGCTACTGGAGGTTTCAAATATTTCTTTATAACAAATCCTTGGGATTTAAAGAAATCTAGTACTTTACTTAAATCCATTAATTTTAACCGTGTTGCCAACCTCCATAATTTGTCATTAAAGCTGTACATCCTGGAGGCTCATCTGTCCAAATATTTCGGATTTGGTTTTGTTGCCCATTTTATCACTGCCCAGCATGTACAGAAAATTTTAGAAAAAATTAAGGTTCTTCAAGACTTTAGAGATAGGTAATACTAGCTCTTGTCATAAGACCCAATCAACTGTTTTGAAGTAGTGCCATTCCTTGACACTAATTCCAGATTGCTCCTGGAGGAGCTCCTTTCTGCAGCTTGCAGCAAAAGTGTGGGGTATTCAAAAGAAATAAATACGTGAAATACAGCACCACAACATTAAAAAAAGGGTCTCCCAGTCTCCCAGTCTCCCCGCCTTAGCTTTGAAGCTGATGTGAGCTTGCTGTTGCCATTGTGGAAATGCAGGTGTGTATGTTCCCACACCACTCTTGTGGGAAATTGGGAGCATTTTCCAGGGACTCCCAGATCCAGTGGCTCTTCTCTGTCAGCCCATCCTATCACTGGCTCTGTGGGATGAAGGCTACAGGATCCCAGCTGGGACACATGGTACTCTCCAGTTCCTTACTGGAGGATATCCTGATTTTGGTCAGAAGAGCCTGTCCCAAAGCTGCTCCTTTCTATAGGCACATCCCAAAGAGCCTCTTTCAAGTGCCTTTAAATCAGGATGGAAATTACAGCTGAGAAAACCTCTAACATGGAATCCTGTGGGTTGTAACCGATGTCCAGGGTCACTCAGGCAACATGGGGAAGGCTGAAGAGGTGAGGGCCAGCCCAAATCTTACACCTAGTGGGAAAATCACAGCAGTCCTTCTGCATCTGGGGCCATACAGTGAGCCAGAGTGAGGGATCGATCTGCCTAAGAGAATCCATTAAAGAAGGTTCACTCAAGGCCTATATCAGCAGCATTTTATGGCCCCACAAAAGCTTTGGAGGCAACACTGAGGAGGAAACATGGGACTGGGATCACTGAGAGACAGGGCAGAACAGGAGCCATCAGAGGGAACTTTTGCCAAATGGCAGCCTGGCAGGCAGTATAGCTGGTGTCATCAGTAAGTAAATCAGCTGATAAGTTATGGATGATCATCGACCGAAAATGTGCTTTCAGTAACTCTACACATCTATCTAGTATAGGCTCAAGCAATTTGACTGTACCCCACCTCAGCATCTGACTGGTGCAACCAAGCCTGCCAAGGTGTATTGCACTGGGAAAGGATTTGGGATTGCAAGTTACCAAGTTAAGAGGCAACATATGAAAGGGAAACTAACATTTATTCAGATCCAATTTTAATTTGTCCAAAATAGCACAGGTTTTAAGTTCTTAAGGCTCCTGGCTGTTTAATTTATTTAATACATTTTAAATGCTTGATGGTGAACTAAACATTCAAAGATTTTCCCTTCCTCATAGTGATGAAGTTCTGAGAGGAGATTAAAAGTCGGATTTGAGGCCATTGTTATGTAATTAGACTTGTTTGGCCTTTTGTTAGCCAGTGCAATTGCTCCCTTGCACCTGTCCATGCAGCATGATTTATAATTTAGCACAGAATACACAGGTTTTCTTGTCTTCACGTAATTGCTCAAATTTTTATTTGTCAACTGTTGTAGATCACAAGCATTTTCAGTTCTGCATAGGCAGGCAAATGCTGCTTAAAATAACCCACATCCTGCAATTCTTCCCTCAGGAGCTTATCCATTAACATTTTCAGTGTACCGATTAATGAGACCAAGCTTCCCCCTCACACTCATCTGATTAAAATATTTAAAGGAATACTAGACAAATTCAAATTGTCTAGTAAGTACTGGGCATGCTCTTCTCTGTATTAGCTAACTCTTGTTCATCTTGATAAAAGATGGTGAGGAAATCTCAATAAATCAAGACTCTGCTACTCTCTAAGTCAGGAATGCTCTTCTCCAGTGAAGGGAACAAGCTTTTCCAGGCAACAGATATGTGTCAGGTCAGACCAAATATTATGAAATAAGCAATGAAATGGACACCACAGCTATTAATGGACACCAAGCTAAAGAAGTATCTGTTATAACAGGATTTTAAAAAAAAATTGTGTCTGCCAAAATGGTCTAAAGGTCTGTGATTCAAAAGGAAAATGGGAAGACCCAGTATGAGAATTCCAAGGTTCAACATGAAACCTGTTAACCCCACCTCGTTTGTGTGTGATGAGCATGGCAGACACTTGGTAATGGGATGTCACGGCAGGCATCAGGCACTCCTCATTTCAGCTGCTCATATGTGTATCACACAGATTCTTCAAAGACAGTGGTCTCTCTTCATCTGCTCGTCATTTTTGATACCAGCTGCACTCTTAAACCCAGGACTAAACTATTTATTCCTAGGAGTGTTATAAAATTCATGAGGGTGCAGAGTGAGCTGCATCCAAATAGGCCACTCTCAGGCTAATAGTTAATAAAGAAAAACATTTCCTCTACAACCATGATTTAGGAACCCTAATATTTATATATATGAATATGAAATCAATAGGCAGATATGTCTGCTATGCTCAGGACATGTAAGCAGGGAAGGAATGAATACAGTGACTTCTGTTGAAACTACGGCTCCCACAAATACATATCAATATACTGACTTTAAAATAAATGGATGTGCCTCTTCATCCTCTACAACCTTTAGCCGCTTGAAACTCTGTGAATCACCATCCTTTTGTGAAGCTGGGAAATGCTGTCAGCGCCCTTTTGGAAATGGGTAAGAGGAAGGCTGGTTTCTGAGTTGACAGAGGCAAGCTGGAGCTGAAACACAACTGCTGATCCTGCCAGCAGCACCCGCGTCATGGTCCAGGTTATAGAAACAATCAGGAGCTTCCTGAAGCCAGAAGCACCTCCTTGGCAGAAGGTAAATGGCTTGGCAAACCTTCCTCTGCTGCAATTGCAAGCTGATTGTACAGCTTTGCCTCAGTCCTGGAAACCTTTCTGCGAGGATGGGATGAATCTGAGGGTGGGTTCCAGCTGCTTTGCACCAGCCAAGCCAAAAGAAGAGAGGCTAGAGAAGCAAGTGGAACAAAGAGCAAGATGTAGACTTTCTTACTGGAAAGCTCTTCCTTTATTTTACATATATATGCATATATTTGGTACCTGTAGTAAGAAAAGGTACTGTGAGGTCTAAGAAAAGCTTTCAATCCCACAACTTTCCCCTGATTTTCCTGCTAAGAGAAAAAAGTGGCATATGGATGGGAGGTGTCTCTGATGGAGTCAGTAGTGATCAGAAGTAGGATGCAGCTGCTCAGCCAGATAATTACTTAATCTCTCTACCAAGAGAAAACCCTGGTAAGACAATACTGACCAAGGAAGGAAAGTTTAGAGTTCTGCTGATGAATCCTGAGTGGGAACGAAACAAGCTGTTTGGAGATACCCGTGGAAGGGGCCACATGAGATGGCAGTGACATCCAGGCCTTGCCACACACCTCTGGGGGCTTCTTATCTCCCTGAGATGTCCCCTCTGCGGTGGGTCCTGGCATCTGTGGGGCAAGAGGAGGTGGCAGGAGGACCATTGGAAATGTGGGGTTTGATCGCAGCTATTTGATTATGAAAGTGAAGGTATTAATGGTCCTACCGGGTTTGGGAGCTTGAGGTGTGAACCTCCACCCTGTTACGGTGGCTGACGGGACACCGAGCCTTTGCCATCTGCCGCCTCTCCGAGCTCCCCTGCAGCGCCTCAGGCTGCCCTGGGTGGGCACAGGGGCTTCCCACACAGCCCATCCCATCAAAATGGGTGAGAGGAGGAAAAGTGAAGGGAGAAGGAAGATGAGAAGGCCAGGAGAGATGCCTTGAGGAGGAAGTGCAGGGCAGGCAATGGAGTGATACAGTCACAAACGAGCAGGCAACAGAGCCACATGCATGCAAAGTGCCTGGAACAGCTCCTGTCCTCCCAGGTCAGGAGAAGCTGCTCTGATTAATGATTTCACCAGCATGTGGGAGACATGCTAAAGAAGTTTCTCTTTAATCCACAAGCAAGGCACAAATAGTTTCTGACGGAAAACAATATTAAAATTGTTGATTTTTACAGGAAAAAATAACATCCATTAATCAAACAAATGGCACACTCAGGAACTGAGCAGTGTGGGGCTGCAGATTAATTGCAGGAGTTGTCTGTTCCCCCTATATCTCTCAGCATTTCAAGATGGACATAATACCCAGTTTTATTATTTGCCAGCCCTTTAAGCTGGACTTGAAATGCAATTAAAATAGCACTTGAGAGAGCCGTACATTTTAATTAATGGCCTGCATTGCTGAGAATTTGGAAAACAAAGAGAGCATTGCCCACTAGGAATGAGTAAATCAAGACAGATGCATTCCTGGGTGTTCATACATCAATATGACGACATAATCTAGTAGAGCAAGAAACTCATCTCTGCTGTAATATCACTCGTTTTGCTTCAAAAATTTAGTGCAATGATAAGATGAGTGCCAGTTTAACCGCCTCAGGTTTTAAAATGGGGACAAAGTATATCTAAGCGAATGCTGTTCTGCTGCAGGGTTCCAAAACCAAGAGGAGTCCTCATGAGATTCAGCCTGCCCAGCTCCCCTCCCCACCGTGCTGCTTCTCCTTTTGTTTCCCAGAGTTCTTGCCCTGAACTCCCAAATTGGTGGCTAAAACGTAGCAATCCCAGGTGTAGGTGACACCTAAGAGTGGTGTGGGAAAGGTGTGAGAACCATGGTATAAAATCTGGGCTTTGCTCCAGCTCAACATGCTTGTTCTCCCCCAAAAGCAAGGACATTGACAGGAAATATCTTGGCTAATCTCTGCTGCTCCCAATGGCATTGCTCCCATGGACAACTTGGATGCAGTGGCTCTGGACTTTCTTGAGTATTTTACACGACGATCATCTTGTACATAACATTTACTGAGAAACATATCGGAACACTGAAAACCAAGCAATGCCATTAAAATTTTCCTAAATAAAGAGTAAAATGGGAAGTGGCTCACATGATATAAGTTACAGAGACTTTCAAGAGTTTGTATAACCACCCACACATCACACAACAGCTATGATTTTGGCTAAGGATCAGGGGCTACGTAGAAGAGATTTCTTCAGCTTTTTAGAGTGGGAAAACAAAACTGAAGCAAACAAAAAAAGGTGAAACGTATTAGTAAAAGCAAAAACTGAAATAAGAGACTGGAAAAATGCAAACCTGTCAACCATTTTAAAACACATTTACAGACCTCAAAATTACAGAACACAGAGTTAAAAATTTGCAGAGGACAGCATTTTTTAGGTAAATCTGTCTTTTCTGAACTAGAGAAACTCCAGGAAAAACTGGCAAAAGAAAGGCACTTATGAAACAAGGTAACAGAGAAAACTGGCTGTTGTCAGTATGAGATAATGAGCCTTTGCAGAAATATGTTGAGCTGTCCTGTCCGCTTTTTTATCTCTTTGTGAATCTGCCTTCTGTGGAGAAAATATGGAGAACCTTTGGGACTATAATCCAACAGCAGGCTCTGATCTAGGCATCTTCAGCAAAACACAGAAAGGACTGGGATAGAGAAATGAGAAAATACCACTTCATAAGTCAGTAGTCCTCCTGTGTTCAAATGCTTTAGACAGTTTTGGTCACCTAATCTTTAAACATGAGGTTGAAACTGATGGTCTTCAGAGAGGGGTCAGCAAACAAATGAACACAGGGAAAATCTCTTTGTACTTCTGCCTTGAGGTAGAAGTAGCTGGAGGCTTTCCATTCATCTTGAAAAAACAGTCCAGCTTTCAAAACTTGTTCTATGTCATGGAGACTCTGCAGAGCACAAACGGACCTTTCATCCACCTTTGCAGAAGTATGTCCTCCCCTGAGCATCCTCCCAAGAGAGACACCAACACAGATCAGCCAGCTGCCAGAGCCAGGGACAAAAAGGGGTGCACAATGCTTGTGCAGCCTTTGGTAAGATTGTGCACTGGTAGAAGCCATCTCAGAGAAGCAACTGCGATGCTCTGGGTATAAGGAAATATCCAAAAGCTACCAAGAACACCTAAATATTCACAGAATCATGGAATGTGCTGAGTTGGAAGGGACCCACAAGGATCACTGAGTCCAACTCCTGGCCCTGCACAGGACCATCCCCAGGAGTCACACCATGTGCCCAAGAGTATTGTCCCAGTACTTCTTGAACTCTGTCAGGTGTGGTGCTGTGACCACTTCCCTGGGGAGCCTGTTCAGTGCCCAGCCACCCTCTGTGGGAAGAACCTTTCCGTAATATCCAACCTAAACCTCCCCTGACACAATTTTGGGCCATTCCCTTGGGTCCTGTCTCTGGTCACCACAGAGAAGAGATCAGTGCCTGCCCTTATGTTATATCCATTGTTTGAGATGTATGGATTTTATGGTGGGCAAATATCGAATATCTGTTCCTCTCCTTAACCCTGGAGCTAAGAAATCAGGTTTTTGTTTGTGTATGTCGTCTCCATTTATTCCCCTCCTGGGAATACCCAGACAGTAAGTTGCCCATGTTGGCTGATGGGACAATTGACTCTTCCTGTGGCCATTGCTTCTCCAGTTGGCTCGCTGAGCAATCCAGCCCAGTCAACCCATTTAGCACAAATGTCTACACTGAAGTGCCCGAGGGGCTGTGGGCAGGCATAAGCATCCCTCTGCCTGATTGTTAGGTCTTGACTAGTCAGGAGATAGAGACCTGCATGTCCCAAGGGAGTTGTCAGCACATACATTTGTAGGAGGGGAGTTACATGTGCATTTGCTGGGGGCATTGGGCGCAAAGTAAAAAGAGATTTTTGCAGCCCGCCTTCTATCCCCTCTTCCTTTTCATTAAACATGGTTGGAAAACATTTCCCAAGTGGAAGATAGTTGTTTGTATATTTGTTTTTCTCAGCATTTAATAGCTCTTTAAAATTGCATCACTAAGGCTTTTTAGCAACCGGCAGTAAGATGTGTCCACTTTGGAGCACATGATTTTTGTGCCTGAGATCAGAAGAGTGTGGGTGTCCCTTAATCCACACCTGTGTATTCACTGGGGAAGCAGCAAAGATGAAACACTTTGTCTTCTGGGAAGTCTGCTTGAGTGTGCAGATTTCCTCCTGACAGCATCTTAGCAGAAACTGAAATATTGTATTGTCACTCAGACTTGTGCAACAAAGCCCAAACGGGCCCCTTACCAGCCCCATTTCATTTTCTGAGGCATCAAAAAGCCGGAACGGGGGAGATGCACATGAAAGGCGACTAATGCTGCAGCAAAGGGACCTAATTAGAGCAAAGGCAGGGAATCTGCATGAAACAAAAAGACACCGTGTAATTACTAAAATATCTAATATGTTCTTTTATAAACCATGACGAGCCACTCAGGGTTATTCTGTATCCTGAACTTTGATTGACTCACATAGTTGTGCCTTCATTGCCAATTTTTATAGCAAGACAAAGCAAATTCAGTCAGTCTGAGCCTCCAAATTTACGTACAGTCATTGATGCCAAGGAGAGAATCCTGTTCCCTATTGATCAAAGACTGAAGGTGAACTTGAATTTCCAAGAACTTGAGACAGAGTCTGAATGAGAATTTCCAGTGAAAATGGCACGAGCCTTTGGATCAAGTAGCCAAGGTGACACACAGAAAATCAGGATACGTCCCTATTAGACAGCTTCTTTTATCGTCTGTCCATGCTGCTGTGGACATCAGAACTGACAGTGCTCCACCTTAGAGCACCATCCCACTGACCGGGCTCTGGATGTTCAGTGGTTTTGCCCTGCCTGTTCTGCAGGTGAAAATCGCCTAGAGGTGTAACAGGTAAAGAAATGGCAAGTACACACAGCCAGTGTGGTAGAGAAATGGGGAAATTTCATTATCCTGAACTAAAAGTAGATAAAATCTGTTCACCTACAGTTACCCTTGACCATACCTTTGCTTTATCCCTGAGTTTTGAATCTGATTTAAGGTGCATTTCAATAGAGTATTTGCAATGGGACATAATTGGAAGCAAACGAAATATTGGGGGGGAAGGATTTCCTGTTTGCTTATTGCTGAGAAGGATTTCAGGGGTGCGGGCAAGCCTCCTGCACCCCACCAGGACCTTTTGGGCTTGGTCCTCTTGACCCATGGCAGTGAATCAGCTCTTCTTCAGCGTTCTGCAGGCTAATGGTAAAGCAGCCAAGGCTTGGGCTGTCCCCAGGACATCTGGACTTTCAGGAAAAGAAGAAAAAAGGACTCCAGGATGATTTAAGCAATGCTCTGGAGGACTGACCCATTGCTAGAGCAGAGGACCCCTTTGCAGGAGCATGAACTATGTCAGTAAGACCTGAGGTTTCCCTGTGGGAAAGTTCAGAGCCTGAACAGGTTAACTCAGAAAAAACATATTAGATCTTTAGAAATAGCATTGGAGGGCAGCTCTGCTCTGTGAAACTGAAAGAATACCCAGCACATGGCTGGATAATCCTATGATATTTTGAAGAAATTGTGCCCCCTGCTGATTTAATTAGGTTTTTTTAGCCTCAGCTCTAAACCCGGTGAGAACATTCAAACATACTGATTAGTGTTCAAGGTCAATAACTCAGATGTCCTGCTGGATAGTAAAAATCTTCTCTTTCAACACTGAAATAAGATGCTTATTATTGATTTGTTGGAAGCAGAAGGCAAAAGATGAATGGCATATCCTTGCAGGGCCAGCATTCTGAGGCCATGTGTGGCATTTTACATGTCCTTTGTAGCATTTAATGGGGAAATAAAAGCCTGGAATAAAACAAGCAGAAATTTGTGACCAGGAGATTTGGTGGGTTTATAAAGCCTCTGTGTCTTACTTGCGTGGTAAAATTATATCATTTTCTAGCAAAAAAGAGCAGTCATTGGCTACCCATTTAAACTGATCGTGACTGATCAACAACAACAACAACAACAACAACAAAAAGGATCACTGTTGAATAACAATCATTGCTGTTTTATGAGATGGATGGTTATACCACAGTATCCCACATCAACTCTCAATGGCCAGCAGTGTGAAAAAACGCAGATATTTTTTCCAGGAAACCTCAGCTGTGTCAAACCAGCTTGCACAGAGGTCACCCCAAAGGCAGGTCAGACAGCAAAAGCAGGAAAGAAAGGAAGAAATCCCAGCAATGTGCTGTCACAGGTATGTGAATTGAGCTCTAGCCAGCCCCCATCCAGTCGCACAATGGGGCTGGATACAGGCTCACATTTCCCAGAAAAGGGCAACAAACCCCCATTTTCCATTGCCCCGTTTCCATCTGGCAGTTTGGGGCCACTGGAGCTGTGGTACAGATATGATCCTAATGGATTTAAGCTAGTCCAACATTTCTTTCTTCTAAAATCCTGCTTAGGGTGCTTTCTGGTGCTGCACTGTGCTCTGCTATTGTTAATGCAACGAGCAGGGACATTTTCTTTTGGCTTTCCTCTCCCAGTCGCTAGACCGCAAACCTGCCTCCACTAGGAGGTCATTGAGTACCCTCTAGTGGATATTTTGGAAAACATAGCTCAGCTCTTTATTGGCCCCTGGAGCCTTGGCAGCAGCTCTCTGGAAAGCCTTGTGTTTATAGTTAAGGTACACAGGGGATGCATTACAGTAAGCACAGCACATGCAAACGGTTGCAAACCCTTACAAGAGCTCCTTCTTTTTAGTTAAATCAAACATGAAGGGCAAACAAGATTAAAAATCAATACTTCAAGACAAACTGCTTGATTTTTTAAAAATCTAGTAGATGTGTACAAGGCCGAAAATACCTGTAAGGAAAATCAATCTGCCAATTGCATTCCATTTCAGTTTTTGGAATAGCCTGAGATGGCAGTGGGCCCCTGACCTATGGCATCCAAGGACGGGCTCCTGGGAGAAGCAAGAATATATCCCCATGATTAGCCTCCTTACCCTTTATTTATTAGCTTTATTAATCATCTGGGGTTTTTTTCTAAGTTAGTTAATGCATTTGCTTTTTGCTTGCCATGATCTGTATGTGGTGGGTTAACCTTCCCAAACAGCCTAAATCCCTCCCAGCTGCTCACTTACTCACACCCCCACCTTCCTCAGAAAATGTGTGAGAAAGGCCTTGTGTCACAGGAAAGACAGAGAGCTTGGTAACTTGCCAGTCAGCATCACAGGCAGACTAGACTTGATGGAGGTGGGGGGAAATATTTTAAGTTGTTGCCAATTAAAATAGATTCAGGTAGTGAGAAACAAAGATAAACATAAAAATAATACCTTTCTTCTCCCACTTCTCACAGGCTCAGCTTCATCCCCAGCTGTTCTACTTCTTTTTACCCCCAGGCTGCATGGGAAGATGTGGGAATGGAAGCTGGGGTGAGCCCATAACTGTTGCTCTTTCCTTCTCATGCTTTTCCCCCGCTCCAGCATGGGTCCTCCCTGGGCTGCAGGTCTTCAGGATAAACTTCTCTGGTGTGGATCCTCATCAGTGGGGGGGACATCTGCTTCAGCTCCTGGAGTACTTCCTCTCCCGCCCTGTTCCTTCTCCTCCTCTGCCCTCGGTGTCCCCTCTGCGGTTTCGTACTTTTCCTCTCCTCCTCTGCCCTTGGTGTCCCCTCTGCTGTTTCTCACTTTTTCCCTCCTCCCCTGCCCATCCAGAGTTATCTGCTCTTTCTGATACAATTTACCAATACAATTTTCACTGAAGTATTGGGCAGCATTAGTTTCTGTTCCTATCATCTGTCAGTCCAATCCCCCTGTCAACAGTCCTGTCAGTTTGTCTTGAGTTGATGTCAGACTAAATGTTGTACCATTAGCATGCTCATCTTTATGCCTTTTATCAGTGGCTTAATGCTAATGCTCTGTAAGACTTCAGGAATTTCCCTGGTACACCAGGATGTTCTCAAAATGAAGATGAGTAGGTCAATTATACCCTTGGCAGATTTTCCAGCCCTTCTGAGTATGTAGCAAGACTTAAACCTGTTTATGTCTAACACAGATTTTTAATGTCCTCACTTATATCTTAGCAGCTAAAAAAAATCACTTCTTTCATTATGCTTGAAAATACCATCCTGCTTCTTTCTAAATGCATAACAGAAATCTCTGTTTATCTGTCTACCTTTTCTCACCCTTCTCCTTTGTAGGATGTCACTGCTGCCTGCTGTTTTTCAGGTTTCTATCAGGCTTTCCCCTTTGTATGTCTCATTTCCCTTCTGAAGCACAAGTTCTATGCTGGTCTGTTGGATATTTCATAAAAAATACAGACCTCCGTATACACAGCTCAAAAGGCTTCAGGGCCTCTCCTGGTGGCATGTTGTAAGTTCACCTCCTTTTTAAACATCTTTTCTTGTGGAGCTTTTGGCCAGGGCTCCTGGAGTTGGGCCTCGTATGCCCTGTTCTTATGCCAAAATCTGAATTTTCAATTTCTGAACCATCTTGGTGGGTGAAGAGTTTTGCTTTTATTTGCTGGGAATCACCATTATTTCCAGCAAGTATGTGGCTTTCAGTTTGTCATGATTTAAAAGAAAACCAGACTCTCTCTATGCGCAGGTAGGTAAAAGATGGGCCAGTTGAGCCTCAAACCCTCTCCCTAACCTCTTATTTCAGATCCTCCAAGGTTCACTTTCTCCACTAACAGCTGAGACACCTCCAACCCATTTCTGCCCAGTCCCTGGGTTACTCAAGGTGTCCAAAGAGTGAATGTTTGGTAAGGCACATTTTCAGTAATGGGAAGGGGTTATCTGAGGAGCTTCTTGGTCATTAGAAATTGGTGCTGACCTGAGCAGGAAATTGGGTCAGAAAGCCGCCAGAGAGACCTCCTAGGCTAAATTGTTCTATAATTCTATGCAAAAATATTGTGTATCACTTAGTGGCTGGCTAAAAGTATTAAAGAGGCAAAGGTAGGGTACAGGATGAGACACATGTCATAATTACATTGTTGAAAAAAACTTTTTCTTTTAAATTTTATTTCCTGAAGTAAAAACTCTACAGGAAGTGTGTAACCATTTTAAAAAATTATATTCTCTAATCCAATGATATTTTCAATTGCTTTGAAGGTTTTCCATTGATACCAGTCTGCAGTGCTAGTGCCCTGGGGTGCACCCAGCACATGATGACGTACATTTCTTTGTGGGCTCCTCTGTTACACAGAGCCTGTGCTCTCTGGTAAGTGAGACAGTGATAACGCTGCTGTTTTGAAAGCAGTGAGTCACCTGCATTTGCTAATAATACATTCAAAATCTGTGCCATTTCCGGCTGCGTTTTAGCCAGGGCTCTGAGACACCTACCAAAGAGTGTGGGGCCGCAGAGGAAGTTATCCAGCACCAGCAGATGATAAAGGTGGTTTTCTAAGGAACTGGACCCAAGGTGCACATAGCCTTGGCTTGTCAGAGAGCTCTGCAAGTGCACATCAACCACACAGGAGGCTTGTGCTGCCTCTCCAGAGTTAGCGAGTCTGGGTTTGGCTTTGAGAGTGTGGTGGTGCCTAAGAGAGGCTTTTTTTCCTTTTCACTTACTCCACTTTCACGTGGCATTGGAAAACAGGGTGTATTGTGTTTGCACAGCAAGGTTTTGGTAGCAGGGGTCTACAGGAGTGGCTTCTGTGTCCCTGCTGCTCATAGAGGTCCATGGCTGGAGCAAAGATCCACCTGCAGCCCCTGAAGACCCCACACTGGAGCAGGGGAAGAGTGTAAGGAGCCCCCTTTTGAGGAGGAAGGAGAGGCAGAAACCATGTAAGAAACTGACTGCAGCCCTCATCCCCTGTGCCTCTGTGCCACTGGGAGGAAGGAGGTAGAGAAATCGGGAGTGAAGTTCAGCCTGGGAGAAAGGAAGGGGTGGGGAGAGGTGTTTTAAGATTTGTTTTTATTTTGCATTACCCTACTCTGGTGTTAATTGGTAATAAATTAAACTAATTTCCCCAAGTTGAGTCTGTTTTGCCCATGACAGTAACTGGTGAGTGATCTCTCCCTGCCCTTATCTTGACCCACGAGCTGTTCATTGTGTTTTCTCTCCCCTGCCCCAGTGGAGGAGGGGAGCAATAGAGTGGCTTTGGTGAGCACTGTGCATCCAGCCAGGGGGAACCCACCACCCAGGGATGTGCCAGCTCAAGCTCTAAGCAGACAGGCTGTTTTACAGAGCAAGCAGAAGTGTTTTTTTCCGTGTGATTTCAAGCGTGAGCAACAAACATGCATAGCAAAAAATAAATTGGCTTAGCCAGTGCTTCAAAGGGTGTGAGCTGCCACCCATGGTAATTTCAGTGTGATACCTGCCGACTTCCCCTTTGCAAAAGGCCTCTTGAATGATTCATGCTCTCATCTACTGATATTCCTGGCTTCTTAAATCACACCACTAACCCTTTGCCTTGGACTCAAAGTTTCCAAATTGTTTTTAAAGGGTGCTTTTGTGTCTGTGTGTCTGTGTGTGTGTGCGCGCACTTTCTTTTGAAAGACAGGCAATCCCAGCCTGTGCCCTGAGAGACAGATCTGGCAGTGGAAAGTCACCATCCTCCCTGGCCTTACTCATCTCAGTCATGCTTGCTTTTCCCTTGAAGGGATGGAGTGTGTCCTCCCTTCCCACAGACGTCAGTTGAGACACAGAGCTGCCAGGAACTTTCCACTTCCTGGGAAGAGGTGCCTTGCCCTTTTCTGATTAGGTTGCATGGTTGTGATGCTGACCCAAACAGAGAGCCAGGATGAGTGGGCACTTCCTCCCCCTGCTTTACTGCTGGGCAGAGGAGGGAAGCATCACGTTTCCAAACTCCTTCTTTTGGATCCCCCCACGCTAGCTCAGATGCTCCCCATTTAAAGAACTTTCAAAATATTTTCTGAAATGCATCACCATTTTTTGGTTTAATGACCACAGATGGCAATGACTACTTTTGAGAAGGCACAAGGATCTCCCCGTCTCTCCAGGCCTGCAAGTGAAGCTGCAAGGCACTGGCATGGTGGGTGGCAGTGCTTCCCATGGGCGGCAGCCCTGTGAGGCCACGCTTTCCCAATGCCTCCAGTGACTGATCCACTTAGGAAAGCAGCTCTTCTGGTTACGTTTAGCTCTTTAATCCTTTTCTCTCCCTTTCCAGAAGTAACAACTTTTCTGTTTGCACCTCCATTGCATCACCACTCTCCTCTACAGCTGCCCTGCATTTTTTTTTTTGCCTAACAGCATGTAATTAATCAGCTCAGGTTTGTAATAAAATATGACGCCCATTTAATAGACTGAGTCACCGGTAAAACCAAGCAGAATGAGCTGATGGGAAGGATGGCAGGGGAGATAAGGCAGGGCTGTCAGCAGGCGAGGGGCAGGCCTGCCTTGCACAGCCAGTGCTCTTCAGAGGCGGCCTGGGCGACTCCAAGACCAAACCTGCTCATGTTTCCCTGTTGCTTGGTGAGGTTCTGGCAGGTTTTCCTGCCTGAGCCAGCGCTTCTGCAGCAGGAGCCAGGCTGGCCAATCCTTTCCATAAGTGATGGGCATGAGCCGAGGGTTAGGCTGGGAGTGAAGAAACACAGAGAACGGGTGGAGTGGAGAGGTGACTGCCAGCCCTGTGGAGATACTCATCCTCTGGACAAGGTGAAGGGGTTGGCCCCATGTGATGGTGGTGAGCCTTTCAGGGGGAGTCACCAGTCTCATCCCTGAGCTGTTGCTGGCTTTTCAAAACACTTCTATATGCAGTACTTTTTGTTGCTGGCTGTGGTACAATCACATCATTAATCTTCATTAGAGGGTGATAAAATATTTATATAAACACCTCATAAAACCAGCTGATCATTGGCAGTGTACTACTCCATGTGCTCTGGAGTTTCAGGACAGAGCAGTTCTGTGACATTATAAAAATCTCCCTCCTGTGGCTCAGAGACAGCCAAAGCTTAAGGAAGAACTGTTGTGCAGCTGACAAAGGCTTTAGGGCTTGCACACAGACAGCTAAACTGGGAATGCTTATGGATAACTACAGGAAGATGCTGGGGATTTTACATTTTACGTTGCAAGAGCTGTAGAAATAGTAAAAAGTGCAGCACCATGATTGGGAAGATGGGTGTCCATGTGTTTATATCTAGACATACATAGCAAAAATGAACACTTTCTGATTTTCTGGCTAACACAACTGCTGTTGTGCTAGAAGCTTTTTAAGCAAAATGGTTTTAGCTCTATATCCAACAATTATGAATATTTCCATGTGATTGCTTTTCAACTGTTTGTTAGAAAATGTTTATCTAGAATTTTTTTATTATGTAAGCTAATTACATCCCAAATTAAAAAAGACCTTATTAATGAATAAGATACTGGGATTTGGCATTTGATTTCAGCATTCAGCACAATTCCTTTTTAATGCTGTGCAAACTAATTCAGTCTCTTATCCCAGACCAGAAACTGCGAAAGCCGTGATGGTACAAATCACGCGTTACGGCGTATTCATTGCACGAGAAGATTCAGGGTGCTCTGGGGATGGGCAGCAGAGCAAAACCACTGCCAGTTCTCGGTGTTTCTCCACACCACCATGTCCCAGGAGGCAGCAGTAGCTGCGGGACCTCATTTCCAGCCCCTCAGTGTGGCAAGTCCTGCACTGAGCTTGCAGATGCAGCACCAGCCCTGTATTGGCCTGCTATGCTGCAGAAGGAACAGGATCAAAGGGGAGAGTCATCCTCACCCAAGTCCTTACAAGTCTTGTTTCTGGTTGTTTACCAAGTATTCCAACCACTTTGTAAATGTCTTTTTTTTCTTTTTTCCCTTGGAAAAAAATATTAACAAAGAGCTAGGACTAACACAAATTACCTACTCTGCTTTTTACTGTTGAATTAATAATCTCCTTACTTTATAGCCCTGCCAGGAGGGATAACACTATTGTTAAAGGCATGACACCACACTGCAGAAAGGGTGTCTGCTCAAAACTTGTTTAGTCCTCTCATCTTTGCCTGTAAACCACTGGAAAATATACAAACCTCTCACAGTTTGCACAGTAGCCATTCCAGGTACACTGTAAGTCTTCTTTGGGTCACCTTTCTCTGTTAAGGTAACAAATACTCCAAAGCTAAACAACTGAAAGTGGTCTTTCACCAGTGTTGAGGAGCTCTGGAAAGAGCAGCTTTTGCTTTTGTGGTAGGTAGATGCCAGAAAAGCCATTTTAAGATTGCCAATCAGTTAAAGTTCTAAAGCTGTGGAGGTGGAGCTGCAGAAACGCCCTTCCTACTGATGCCAGAACATTATTTAGCTCTTCCTTAGAAAACATCAGCAGTTAGGAAGGGCTCCAAGTTTTCCCAAGGAAACACTGTAATGAAATGCATCATCCAGCTGTCTGTGCCTTCACCACCACTCACCTGTATCCATCCCTTCATCCTGCAATCTGGCAACAGCTCGCAGGTTGTGCAAACCTGCTAAATTCAAGTGCCGCCCAAAAAATGTTTTGCAAGTGGATGCAGTTTCCAGCTATGGGAATTTTCACTTTCCCCACTAAATCACCTGGAACAGATATTCAACATCTGTTATTTTTATTTATTTACATATTTAAATTGCTGCTCAGTCAATCCCGTAAGTCCTCAAAGGTAAACTAGTCCCAAGAAATAGGACCGACCAGTGATGAGAATGTTTTAATTTTAAAAGTGGATCAGGGCTGAGTATTGCTATGATTTCTTGTTCTTTCAACTTTTGGGGGACAGCAGGGCTATCCCGCTGGGCGTGGATGAATTCCTCCTTGTTAATATAAAATGCTCCTTTTGCTCTGGAATTTCCAGTTTCAAGACCTGAAATTCTGGCATAAACATTCATATAGCATTATAACAGCTGAAAAAAAGAAATTAAGAAATATAGCTAATTAGCCCACCCCACCTCTGATTGAGTGTATCACCAATCTCTTCTCTAAAGCATTCTTCACAACTGTAATGGCTATTTTATCTAAGCAACAAAGAGAAACAGGCTCCAGCTGAGGACTTAAAACCTGATACTGATTTTCTTAAAATACATAGCATTAATAATGAAAAATGAGGGCATTTCTTAATTTGGTTGCTTTAGCTACTGAAATAGCAGAGAGCACAAAAAGAACAGTAAGTAATAACCTCAATGAGCACAGTTCAGGGATTTTTCTTTTCTTTACCTTATTCCTCAATGCTGAAGAAACAGATGACAAAGTTGGATAGAATGCAATGACTTTTAAAACTTATTTAAATCAAGGAAATAGAACACAAACAACCTGTTGGGTTCTTTCTTCTTTTTTTTTTCCTGAATTTCTAGTTCCTAAACATAGCCTTTTCAGCTAATAATCTCTATATCCTGGCTTAGTCGCAGGACTGAAAAAAAGCTGTTGACTGTATCGATTTTGAGGCAGATTATTGAATTATTTTAAATTTGTAATTTAGATCCAGAATGCACTGCTCACCAGAACACAATGATGTTGAAAACTAATCTTGGTGTCTGGCGTTATGCTTATAGTGGGAAATTTGCTCAGTGAAAGAGGCACTGCACAGCATTCTGCTGCTGTTTTAACAAACAAAGAATTACATTGCCTCAAGATGTCATGCTGCCAATTGCTACACCAAAAATTAAATTGAGAGCAGTCTCAAATCCTTTGTCTGGCTAAAACATCATGTTATTTTCAGCATGCTTGCAATGCAAAAGCAAGCAAACCACGAATGCTTTGTGTATCTCTTTGATCCTACAGCACACGTTCATACTCCCCATGAAAACATGCATCAAGAGATAATATGAAGAAAATATCAATAATATTTTGATCAGAGTAAAATACCCACTTATTCCCCAGTCAGTTAAAATTCCTAACAAAACACATTACAAAGTAAATGGATTGCTTCTACTTAGTGCATCTCCGACTGAGTTGAACAACCATCTTCTAATACTTGCCAGGAACTGCAGAGAGCCCAGAGCTGCTCCCTGGTAGCCAGTGGCTGGACCAGAGGCTGGCAAAGTCAGACTCAAGGTGTTGAAAGAATGAGGAATTGTCTCACTGCCAAAAATGTGCTGAAACATATTTTGAAAGGCACCCTGTGAGTCTGAATATGAAAAAAATCAAAGGCTTGCTTAATTTGGAATTGAAACTGTTGTTCTAATGGTTCAGCTCAAGGATTTTAGTAAATCAGTACCTCTGTAGCTTTCAACAGGCTTCAGACAACACCTTTTGGATCCAAGAGATTTTACAGACCTGTGAGACAGGCAACTTATGCCAACTGCTTATCAAGATGGTACTACAGGTGTATTCCATAGTGCTGGTGCAATCAGAAGCATTAAGGAGAGTTTGAGTTACAAGCATTGCACATACAAGTCTCATATCTCATCCCTTATCAAAAGCAGATCTAATAAAGTGCCATAAAGCAAGAAAAAAAAATCACCCATGCACTGGTCTGCGGCACAAAGCAGTTTTTTCTCAGTAAGGACTCTGCCACAGCTAACACTGTAAGTTCAAAATACATTGCCACTTCCTATATTTTACTAAAGTAATTATACCTTCATTGTAAAGCCTTAAGAGAAAAAAAAAACTAAATAGAAAAAAAGTTTAAGTTTTTGATCCTTATTTTTCTGTTATCCTCCAAATTTCTTAGTGTGCAATGTGAGGGCTAGACGGTAAGTAAATTTTCATAAATTCTGTTAGCATCATGGACTGTCCTTAGTGAAAATTCTCACTGAAATAAGTGAAACTTCACCTAGAGAATACCAAAAATCATCAAAAGTCACAATGATGGATTTTACCTGTGCAAGAAAACTTACCTGACTTTAAAATAAAAATACCCAAAAGTCAGATTTATATAAAAATCTGGTATTTATTAAATTGTCATCACAGAAGAGCTCAGTATAAAATCTCTAACAAAGTGATCTTATAGCGCAGTAAACTCTCTGTTTCTCACAGCCAAAAGCTCTGGTTATGAATGTACAGTGTGCTTTCATATCATAGAATACAAAACTGGAGTTTGTCCTTGTAGCCCCGTGTTTGTTAAGCAGGAAGACAAAATTTAATAAAAGTTATTCCTTCTATTAGTTTATTGTATCCAGAACATCCAGTTTTGAGATCATTAAATGAAAAATATTGTTACTACTCAACCTGCTCAGACTGTGCAGCCGCTATTTGGCATTTCAGACTGCAAGAATAGTCACTTCACATGCCCCAGTGACAAATCACAGCAGTAAGCTATGCCCTGGACACACATCACAATCTTCATCCAAGGAACCACTCTAGCACAGCAGAAAGGCATGCACAGTGATTGATGAGGGCAAAGAGGAAAAAAGGGGAATTTTCAGTAAAAAACTAGTTACTACCTAAAAATCTCATTTTCGGAATAAATCCTAGCAATGTGGTGGGTTTTTTTCCTATTTAATTGGAGCATTTCCAGTGTATTTGGTTTATGTCAAGCAACTAAGAACTGAAAAGCATGCTAGGCTCTCCACAAGTACTGAATCCAGGGACACATTTTCTTCAGACTCTGTACCTCATGCTGTCAGCAGAAAATGTTCCAACAGCCCCTGCCAAGTTTGGTGTTTTGAGAATAGGTAGAACTACCAAAAAACCCCATTCCTCCTTGGCCCATGGACTTCTTGTGTGCCATCTGCCAAATGTGTGGAAACCAGGTCAGAGACCAATTTCCAGGTGAGAATCTGTCGGTCAGTAAACAAAATTCCTATCAGGCAGGGTAGACCCAGACTGCTGTACACTGTGCCCAAGAGCAGCATTTGAGGTGAAGCCAGTGTACCAAATTATGCCATGGACTTGAAACCCTTGACTGTAAAACACCCCAAAGTTCATTTTACTCACTTGCAGCTACTACAAGTGAGTAGCTATTCTGTGACATACATCCCACTCTGGAATAATTTAGTAAGCAGGCACCTGACCTGAAGATACATGTACAAAAAAGAAACAAAGCAGTAACAGAAGCTCCACAAAAATAGGTTTTTTTAGCAGTTATACAGCAATTTTCAGCTTTGGAGGGCTTTGTGATACTGCAAGAAGCTACTCAGAAGCTCTGAAGATTATTAATGAGAAAATACAGAGTGAGTCCTGCCAATGCAGGAGTAGGATGTTTGTCATTCCTTTCACTCCAAGCACTTGTAGTTAGATAAATCACTCTCTTAATTGTCACTTATGAAAAGCAAACTTTTATGTACTGCAGAATGTACTTATGCACAAGTACACTACTTGTATACCATTACAGCCTCTGTAATGAATACACAGCAATAACAGTTATAGAGTAGTCATTTAACTCCTGCAACATCCAGGGGCAATGGCAAAAATTAGAAGAGCAATTACCTCAGGTTCTGTAGCTTCTGGCCCAAGTTGTTTCTTGTATTTCTCTGGTTTTCTCTCATAAACACACTCCAAAAAATACCAGCATAAAAGTGGTTTTCTCGTCAAACAAATTAAGGTTATACCACTGCAAGAACAAGAGCTCTCTAGCTAAAGATAAGGACAGAAAACACTTTGAGTCATTCCAAAAATCAAAGATTTCTTTTTGTTTAGCAGACTAAAACTTACCTGGTATTAATTTGACAGATAGCAGTGATGCCATACGAGCTTGTATCAATTCCCACGTACTGAATCAAAATGCAAATAGCTTTTTCCCTCAAAGCTGCACTGACTGTGTGGTGCTCTGGCAGGAACTACCAGCACTGTTTTATAGTGCACACTAATCAGGGCCTGGATGACCAAGAGACATAAACTCGCCATCAATAAGTATCTTCCTAACTAAGTCAAATGCCATGTCACTGACATGCCAGGCAGTCAACAGAAGAGTGTGTGTGCATTCATGAGGTGACCTAGAAGTCCCAAGAATAAAAAGACACTGAAAGGCACTAGTCCATAGAAGCTACTGCCTTCAAAGCTGTCTTTGAGCACATGCATCGTGTGTCTGAGAGTAGCCCACATTCACCCAGTGCTTTGAGCTGAGCAAGAAAACAGGTAGTAAAACCCTTCCCCCACCCAACCCCAATTTCCCAGATGTCAAGAAGCAAGTGATACAAAGAACATTGAACATCAGAGGATCCAGTCTATTCTATCCAATCACCCGACAAATCGGATTTGATCATGTGTTCTTATTTTTAATTACTGGTGGGGAATAGAGTTATGAGGACGATGCCTGCAGAGAGAGCCTACCCCAGCATATGTTAATCATCTAAGGGACAAATCTCGCTCTGAACACTTGGTGTATTTTCTGATTCCAGGGAGGATGTAAGCAGTGGATTGAAGCAACAGCTGAGAATTGTGCAAGACATAATTGACCACACCGTAGTTTGCTATGATGGCAGACTTGATTCTCTACTACTTGACATCCGCAGGAGCTTTTTGCACTGAGGTTCTAGGAGTGCAACATGGGTACAACTTGATATTATAAGGTTGATTACAGAGATCATACTTGGCAGATAATGAAGGAACTTACTGTACCCAGCAACATGTAACCACAAATTGCACCTAATGCCAAAAGTGCTCCAGATTCTCCGGGATGAGAGACGACATTAACACCACACAGTGTCCAGCAAAAGCTAAACTACATGGCTGATTGTATTCCTAATTGTTAACAATTCCAAGACCAAATAAG